>OX382343.1:2935242-3535242 GCA_947507615.1 Hemithea aestivaria
ATCGGCAGCTTTCACCGGAGCAAGGTCTTCAAAGCACTGTATAATTGGTGCCATGTTTTCAATCTTCATTTTTGGTTCACTTTTATAACGAACTAGCAATCTACTAAATGACAACCTTTTTAATAGATTCATAATCACCAACCACACACAAAATGGTCTAATATATTTTTAAAAGTTAATCTCTCCAGTTATGTGCACACTTATGGTTGCAGCATCTATAAAAAGTGGTCATTGGTTCATCAGCTGATCGAGTTTGGAGCTGCATGAAGTATGCTCTACCGTGACTACATTTGGGACAAACAGCATCTGTAGAATCAACATTCTCCCATGCCGCTGCACCACCCATAATGTAGTCTAACTCCTGAAAAAGGAAATGGTTACATTACATATAATATATTAATTTCAGTGTTAAATAGCTTTCTTTGACAGACAACTTGAACATTATAGGGGCTGATATTAGATGATGCAATATTTTAGAAACATGTAGAACCAGTTGGCATGCAAAGCGACACGCTGAGTCTGTTCCTATTGACTGATACTCTTATACATAATATTATATTTATTACATATTGTTTGGATAAGTAAGTAAAGTTTGTACCATATTATAATATTATTAGTATCTGTCAATAAATTCATTTCATTTCATTTCATTTCAAATCCTTTACAGGATACAAAAATTACCTTTAGTTTAGGGAATGTCCGAGTACTAATTTTTGTAGTTATATTATAAATGTAAGGGCACGAGTTGCAGGCGTACCTCAGTGCCGTCTCAGGGCCTTCCTCGACCATCAGTAAATTTGCACACGTCGGGCAAAACAACATTATCTTGTATTATTTAATAATTCATGTATGTCCGGCGAATACTCCACAATGATTGGATTATGTGTATAATATTAACCAGCACAGCGTTACTTGTGATATATTTAAGTAAATTATTTTATTACAGCTATTTTAAATTATAAGTGTAGCACATGAAAATATTATTTTAAGGTTATTTTTTGATAAATAATATCGAGTGTCAAAATTGACAACTACTTGTCAATTTGATTTCGTTCATTTCATTCAATTTTAGTATTGCTGCTTAGAACCTGAAAAACGGTAAAATAATTACCGGATTTTGTTATCTATGGCTCATTCTCACGGAATCGATTCTCATCGTCACCTTCATGGCAATTCTTATTTATTGCTTATTTGTAATGTTTATGTATAACATTGTATAGAGCTGGATTACACGAGTAAACTTTTATATAAATGATTTAAATCGTACGTTTCATTTCGAAGAATAACAGTTTTGAAATTTTCGTCGCCACGAAAGTGATTTAGTCATTATTTTTTAACAACTTTTTCAAGTAAAATCCTTTTAAAAGACTAAATCTACCAAAAATTTACAATAAAACGACATTCTACGTAACAACAAATCTCACTACAGAAGAAAATATGCGTTATTTGAGATATTACTTTACCTTTCACTTTACTTTTTTATTAGTCAGAAATTTGGTATGTATGTATTAAAACCCCAACATAACAGATAAAGTACTTTTTAGTTGGTAAAAAGGCCCTTTCAAAAGAAAACAAACATAAAAAATCACTTTCGTGGCATAAAAATCACCTTCATGGTAAAAAACGCTATGAAGGTGATGCCACGCTGGTGACGAAAATATCCCTATATGGTGAAATTCTGGAAAGTTTAGGTATAATGTATAAAATTAAATACTACATCTTTATCTCGCACATTTTGGCGTTTCGAAAAGCTAGCTTTGATTTAAATAACTAAAATACAATGCATAAAAATGTTGTCCATGCAAGTGATCGGTACACCCATGAATAAATTGAAACTTAGCAATTATATTTTTCCCACGGCTCGATAAGTCCTAGATTCTACTTCTACGATTGCAGAACATGGCTATCATTGAAATGAATCTAACTCTGTATTGGATTGTTGATGTTATGTTTAACAGCAGCTGTTAAACTACGC
The DNA here is from genome assembly GCA_947507615.1 of Hemithea aestivaria. Taxonomy (NCBI): domain Eukaryota; kingdom Metazoa; phylum Arthropoda; class Insecta; order Lepidoptera; family Geometridae; genus Hemithea; species Hemithea aestivaria. Next base: position 2,937,218 of record OX382343.1, read on the forward strand.
AAATTTAAAGCACCTAAAATCGTGTGACCGCCACATTATGTCATTTTAAATTCAAAATAATAATGAAAGGCTTTTTTTAGACTATATACCGTAAAGTGTATTTGTTTGCGAAAATTTTGGTATATGTTATATACAGATACACCGAAATTTGTTAAAGTAGTGCCCAAATGTTTCACTGCAACGAAAAGTGTGACACCATGAGAATACGAAAAATGGCCCCGTTTTTGACCTTTCATGTAAAATTTTAGTATTATTTTTTGCGTCTATTATGACAATCTTTATTTATTTTGTAGCTTAATATGTGTTTTATCCACCTATCCAAAATTCATGTCTCTTTCTTTAACTGTTTAGGATATATAACCGTGTGACCATCAAATTTGAGCTAAAATGAGAATGAGCCCTATAGATCTTCAAGTTATTGAATGAATGACTTCTAAGTTTCAAGTCTGTGTATGTCTGTGTATTTTCAGGGAAAATTTTTCGCGTCAACTTCAAATATTTTCAATTTTCAAATGTTTGTCATGTCGGCTGCCGTACGGACGTGCCGCTGTTTTTTGGGTGTGTTTATGGAGTGATAATTTTGTTAATTACATATCTAAGTGCACTGAACGTTTAGTCATTAATTAGTTTATAATGTTGAGTGAAATTTTAAATGTATTTTGGAGTGAGTATGTGTGGTTGCCGCCTAATACAACATGGGCAGATTTATCGCCGGGGCCTGAAAAGAGCGTGATTTATACGGATTGGAGGCACTTGTTCCTGTACCCGCTGCCTTTGGCGCTGGTCGTCATAGTCCTGCGGCAGATATTGGAGAAGTAAGTTAAGTTTTCTGACAAGAATGTGTGTCAAAGACCACGGTTGGTTAAGTAGTGTAATGAAGCGCAGTGACTCACTTGAAATGTATTTTACGAAAGTCTGGGTTTAATTTTATTGAAAGAAGATTAACAAGACGAGCACTACGTTCGCTTGATATTAAGAAACATGTCTTATTATATTACAGTTATAGAGTTAATCAGGACTTCAATTTCCGACGCTGTACCTTTACTGCACTGCGCTCGTCGTTCTAACACAATAAATACCTAATTTAAACGCAACTTCGTTTAATTTATTTTAAGTAGAATATAATATTCCATTTAATAGCTGGTATTAATTAAAGGCTGTTTATCTCCACTATAATCATCGAGATATATAAAACTATAATATATTAAAATTTTAAGGGATTAAATTTTTACCACACTAAAAAAATATGGTCCAATGTACAATAAATTTTTTAACAAAAAATAAATGAGTAGGTATAAAATAATATACCTCCCTAATTACATATTTCTTATAAAAGATTAAAAATAAAATCAAGATAATACCTACCTACTTCAGCTTTTACCCAGTGAAAAGTAGTTTAGGTGCTATTACAGAACCTAAGCTACTTATTTACCAAATTTCAACTCAATTGGCTTAGCTATTTAGGCCTACAATAATATTAGTTAGTAAGATATAATTATTAATTATTGTTGTGCAAGATGCACAGTCATGTAGAGTAGGTAGAATTTCTTGAATCAAAATCCTTTTAAAATAAAATACTTTTTTATCAAACATTGATAACAAGTACCTATATTAACAAGTTGCATATTATTGATTATACCTGCTAAAAAGGTCATATCTATCCAACGTAGCTACCAAATTTCAGGTCAATCGGTTCAGTAGTTTAGACATAAAGGGGTAAAAAACACATCCATCCTTTCAAATTTATAAAACTAGCTGTGCTCAGCAGGGCTATGATGCGCACGTCGACATAATCTCGCGTGAAATTTTATTTAATGTGAATAATACTCTATGTGGTTGACATAAAGTCGAATTTTAAACGCCAGTGAGATCATTTTGACATACGAGTTTTGCGACAAAATGATCTTCACTGGCGTGTAAATATCGACTTTATGCCATCCACGTAAAGTATTATTCACATTAAATCAAATTTCACGCGAGATTATGTCGACGTGCGCATCATAGCCCTGCTGCGGTATTATCTACCTAACCTACCCACTGAAATAGAAAGAAATAAAGAAAATAAATTTATTGCTAAATTTGACAACATAATTTAGGTCTTACCATCAGGAGAGTGTCTTGCTCGTCTACTTATTTCGTTGTATAAAAAAGATACTAAATAAATCAAATTAAAAGAAAAAAAATATTTGGCAATAGGGATAGCCTCAGAACTTCATCAACCTAGAGTTAATGTAGTTGCTGGTTTTCAGGCCTCCCCCTTTGCTCGAACTAAGATGGTTTGTCAAGAGGTTTGTCATCACAGATTTATATTATAAATATATGTTAAATAAATTTCGTTTATAGAACAGTTGAAATTCAACCTATGTGTAATTCCAGGGTAGGTACTACTTATTAAATTTCAGGTTAATATATTATAATTATTTATCAAGTTAATAAAATATTATTTCTATTACTTATAATATAATATATTGTTTCGCTTAAGATTATTTAATATTTCAGGTACTGCTACGCCCCATTAGGACTGTCATTAGGAATTAAGAACACAAGACCAAAGAAAGCTCCGAGCAATACCAAACTAGAGGCTGTGTATGCTGAATCATCTAAAATTAAACACAAACAGGTAAGAAACAATTTATATATATATCTACAATTGGACCAGCGCGCACTTAGTCACCCTTAATAAAAAAATATCAGTATTCTCCTACTATATTTATGCATTTACTATACATAAAAAACCTTGCTCTTGAATCACTCTATCTCTTAATAAAAATCGAATCAAAATTCTTTACATAGTTTTAAAGATATAAATAAATAAATAAAAATAGTTTTATTGCCAAAAATAAAATACAATTTCAGTGACATTAAGCTAATACAAGATAATGAAGGACACGTAACAAAAGAATTGTGGTATTATTAAATTAGGCAAAAGGCATATGCTCAGCTTTATGCTGGCAAAGATGCGCAGCGCTGATTTTCAGCATATGCCTGTGCTCGAGCTAAGATGTTCATGTATATAAGCATACAGACAGACGCGGGAAGCTACTTTATTTGATACTATTTATGTAGTGATTGGAAAAAAAAAACAAAGATTGTTGTAAGGTGTTATTCTAGGAACACCGCCAGGTTTTTAGTGGGTATCCCCGCCGCGCCCATCTTCGTCGGGGGATTCTCACATACCGCCCTGCACTCCACGGCGTAGGGTGACGATGCGTAACGCATTTTTCCCAGTGTCAAAAAAAGGATGTAAGCTACCCAGATACTAATTTTCAGCTCAATCGGTTCAGACGTTGAGGCGTGAAAATTGAAGATAGTAGGCGTAAACACATCACCTACGCATTTTACTGGAAGATAAAAAATCTAATTGCGTAATTTTCAAAAATCTCCTTTTTGAAGTTGGTTATTAGGTAGGTAAATGAGTCTAGGAATTACACAGTACCTATTCAGTAACAATAGGTTACTTTTAAATACCAGTCTCTTTGTTGAACGAACAATATGCTCTATTCTTCTATGAGCCCTTGCATTTTAATTACACTGACATTCTCTATGAAACAACCCTTTGTGCATACAGAGATGTAATCTGGTGTGTGGTATAACAACGGCAAAAGCTATTAGGTATAAACATATACAGGAGAGATATATACCGCGCTTAGGTCATTTTTTGTATGAAAACAAAGTCACCAAAACATGGTGGGGTGCGGGGGATGAGTGGCTAGATTTGATTGGCTCGTTCAAGGTGACGTCACAGTTACGCCACAGATAAGGTAATAGTTAGAGGCATAACATGACTTTCTAGTGATGTGGTAAAGTCGCTATATCGTATCGATAATAAAATATAAGTACTGTTAAAGTAAGTAAGTTACTGTTATTCTTATTGGAAAAAAAAAACAAAGATTGTTGTAAGGTGTTATTCTAGGAACACCGCCAGGTTTTTAGTGGGTATCCCCGCCGCGCCCATCTTCGTCGGGGGATTCTCACATACCGCCCTGCACTCCACGGCGTAGGGTGACGATGCGTAACGCATTTTTCCCAGTGTCAAAAAAAGGATGTAAGCTACCCAGATACTAATTTTCAGCTCAATCGGTTCAGACGTTGAGGCGTGAAAATTGAAGATAGTAGGCGTAAACACATCACCTACGCATTTTACTGGAAGATAAAAAATCTAATTGCGTAATTTTCAAAAATCTCCTTTTTGAAGTTGGTTATTAGGTAGGTAAATGAGTCTAGGAATTACACAGTACCTATTCAGTAACAATAGGTTACTTTTAAATACCAGTCTCTTTGTTGAACGAACAATATGCTCTATTCTTCTATGAGCCCTTGCATTTTAATTACACTGACATTCTCTATGAAACAACCCTTTGTGCATACAGAGATGTAATCTGGTGTGTGGTATAACAACGGCAAAAGCTATTAGGTATAAACATATACAGGAGAGATATATACCGCGCTTAGGTCATTTTTTGTATGAAAACAAAGTCACCAAAACATGGTGGGGTGCGGGGGATGAGTGGCTAGATTTGATTGGCTCGTTCAAGGTGACGTCACAGTTACGCCACAGATAAGGTAATAGTTAGAGGCATAACATGACTTTCTAGTGATGTGGTAAAGTCGCTATATCGTATCGATAATAAAATATAAGTACTGTTAAAGTAAGTAAGTTACTGTTATTCTTAAGTTTAATATATTATAGCTTAAATGTTTTCTCATCTCTATTACCTCCCAAAGTACCCGAATAAACATTTTATATGGTTTCACTAAAATATAAATAGGTCCATCGCTCGCATAAAATTTTTAGTCCTAATTTTAAAAAATTATGCGTGCGAATACGCACCCTATAAGAATAAATAATAAATGTTAGATAGCGAATTATTTGTTTTTAAATTAGTGACAAATTTAACATTATGTATTTTAAAAGTTTCGTTACACTTCTCTTATTATAAGCTTCATAATAACCATTCATGAATTAAATACCAGTAACCCTGTATAATATTAAACCCCGATAATTTTGGTACCTTAATATACCTAATACCTGCCTACTTCAAAAATTTCAATAACATTTTTGTCGATAAAATTTGTGGTGTAAATTTTAATTTGTGTCTTATCACTAGTTTATCCGGGCGTAAGAGAGAACGAGATAATGTTATACAAATTTACCAAGAAAGAATGAGACGAAAAGAAACTTGGCCATTTTTATATTGCATTTTATGTTAAACATTTTTCAATGATTATTATCGGAATAATAACTTGCCTGTGTAATAAGATTTCGTCTTTTGCGTAACTGAATGTAGCGCTAGTCTTTCCGCGCCTTTTTATTGAACAATACGGCATTTTTATTAATTATTTTTCATTAAGTATGTGAATGTCACGCTGTCAATGTCGGCCGTGGAATGAACACGAAAAAGAGGCGGAGCTACGAGCTTATGTTGATTCAGGCATATGACTTGGCGACTGTTACCTCATTTTAGCTTCCATCTCTAGCTTTATGATCTGTGGGTATAAAGTTAGTCAAAGAATTATAAGTACACTAGCTTCACTCAGCGGTTTTACCCTCTGTACTTATACTACATAGTCTATATGTTATTCCAAGGTCTAAGCTATCTCTATACCAAATTTCAGCTCAATAGGTCCACCGGTTTACGCGAGAAAGAGTAACAAACATATATCCAGATATCCATACATTCTTACAAACTTTCACGTTTACAATATTAGTAAGAAGGAAACTTCTGTTCTGTTTATGACTCGCATTTTTTTTTATTACTTTGTGTCTCCCCACTTTTGGGCAAAGGTCTCTCTTAGACCATTCCTCACGCTTCAGTGCTCTATCTGTCCAGTCTTTCGAATGGCAATCGAGTTTGTCCCGGCATCTCCTTCAGGGCCTGCCGAGACGCCGCGTTTGACGTAAAATTATCATTAAAAAAGTTCTACTATGAGTTCTTGTCCTACTATCCTGATAGACAGAAAAATCCACTAATTAGAATTATTATTGATCGTAAAATTTTACACAGAAAAGTCATTTTTAAGCCTATCGGAATAAATTACGATCATTTACGACCAGTAGCAATTACAAATGTTCTTAGATTTCCCGGAAAGTAACGCCTAATTCCATCAATTAATATTATGATTGCCAGTTAAAGTTTTCATTTTCAATTTAATTTTAGTTTAAATAATGCAATCATGTAATACACGAACACCTGGATCAAATTACCTTGAAGTCAAGTGTTAGATAAGGTTCAGATTTAGAAATATAATAATCATAAAATTGGATTATTTTATTATCAAAGTATGCGTACTACGGATGTAAATCGTATCATAATAATAATTATTATCATAGTACTACGTCATCGGGCACTTGAAACAGGAGTTGTCAAGCACTGCGCTGCCTTTTGATGTACCTACCTGCTTTTAACATTTTATCTCACGTAAAGGACTAAACCTACAAAAAAGACAAGCAGGCGCGATCCGGCTCATGCCAGCATCGAGCACGGGAGCAGGCTGAAAATCAGTAGTCAGGTTAACCCTAGAGTTAATCTGACAAAACGTTGCCTGTTCCCATTGGCGAGTTCCTACATAATTTTTTTAACACACTATGTAGATAAGCCAATAAATTATAATTTTCATTTCATTATTTAATTTTTTTTGCTACGTATGAATGTGTCAGGTTGCTTTCATATAGGTAGGTACGATTTTTACAAAAGAATATTATGATTTCCCGTCTCTGATAGCGATCGTTTTCTCACGGCTTCAGTTGTTAAGGTTTATTCACAGGGCGGATAAAGTTACCAAGTAGAGCAAATATTTCACTTAATACACTGATATAAAACACAAAATTGACGCGAAGTCCGTGCCCGTACGCCGTACACCTACAAATATTCATCTTGGTATTCCATGCGCTTAATTTCTAAAGGACAGCCGAAAAGTTTTCGACGCAAGAAGAATTGTTAGTATAAAAGCAGTTGCAAACGGGTAGATGAAAGAAGAATTGAAAACGCACAGATGTGCAAAGTGCACTTATGTTTGTTCATACAAAATATTATGCCTTTTAACTGAGGTGCCGTTAAAAGGCATAATATTTTGTAGACTTCAGACTTTGACGCCCCCCTTTCTAAGAACTCAGCGTACAAATGTACCTTACACCTGATTGTAAATGGCGTCTCAGAAATTTTGGCTATAATCGTCGATAGTTAATCTACGAATTATCAGGTGTTTTCTCTTTGAACAGTAGGTTTGTTAATCTTATCATTACGTTTTAGGAACCTTTGGCAGGTGTGGCGTTGCTGTGTGCATAGTTTTTAATAATATTTAAGTAAATAGTGGTAAACTTGTAGTGTGGTCTTGTCGATTTCTATGAATTTTACGGATTTCAAATTTCAATAGTTTCTTTTCTGTTCTTAATCTAGTTTAATAATGTGATGGCTAAAGCTTGAAGCACGACTACACCTAGGTTTGGCGGGGTAATCTTAGGTGTTAACAAAATTTGTTTGTATTTTCTGCTCCGTAGCAATTTTACTAACAAACTATATTATTATATATTAGTAAACTATATAGTTTACTATTATATAATAGTAAACTATATAGTTTACCATAATATCGATTGCAACAATAACTTAATTATTTTCTGTATTCTTCAAAAAAAAAAAAACCGTTTTATTACCACAGTAAATGTCTTTGATACAATCAAATAATACTTTACATAATATAGTATTTTTGAAGGGCTTTCAACACAAATGGTAGTTTAATGATTTGATCATTTACTTTGAATTAACTTGGACTTATTTACCTTGAATAACCTATGTAATCCTTTTACGGGTACATGAATCACTATTTCAATATCGATAACATCCTTTTTTGAACATAGTTTAAAAGCTCATTCAAAAAGCTCATTTCGTGTTATCATATTGCACACGCTAACTGATTTCCCACACCTAGATAAGATGTTTTGTTTCGCTCGCTCAGTGCACGCAGTCCTTTTCACATTTTTGCTTTATCGACCAAACAATTATGAACTGTGTCCTGCCCTACATAACTACGCACCTATGGGCATGCCAGCTGGCACTATTCCCTTCTGACTTCTAATGCCCGATCCACACTCGCCACGAGGCTACGCGAGGGAACGCGAGTGCGGGAGTGAGGATGGTAGGTACGCTCGTGTCTCCGTGTCTTCTCATTTCCATTCGCCAAGCCTCGTGGCGAGAGCCTCTACAAGGCGTCTCGCGAGCATTTGGAGGTTTTTGCCGTCTCTCTGTGTTCCTCGAGCGATACAGCTTAGGAACCTTCATGGACGAGTGAATATGTACCTGTTTAGGCATTACGTGATTCATCGTCAACTGCACTTTACATCAGGCGCGATGTGGTCGAGCGTAGGCCTATTTCGTATTTTAAAGTCTATGACCCACTGCTGGGCAAAGACTTCTTCCTGCCGTCCTGGTAACCGGTGGCCGTCCTACTTATAAAGTAGGTAGGTAACTATTTAGTTTCACCAACTTTTTTTTGGCATTTTGTTAAAAAACAAAATTTAGCAAAGATAATCAAAGTAAAAACTAGCACTGCCCAGCGGTTTTACTCACTAAAATGTCCACACACACTAATCCATACTTTTGTATTTAATTAATACCCTAATCAATCCTTTAATTACGAATGTTTTCTGTTATAAAAATCACCACTAGTTACCTTTCCTTACCTTACACTAATTACCTTACCTTTATAGCATTGCGGTAGAGCAGAGGTAAGAAAACGTATCTTAACATTTATATTTCTATAACAACATTTAATTTTTGCTGTTTATAACGATTGCCACCGTTAACATGCCCTCTCAAATCTATGTTATTGTTCGGGATCAACCACCCTAGTACCTATAGGTTCGGGCGGTGACCACGAAACTAATACATAAAATACCTAGCTGGAAAGGTGGTAGGTGTATAAAATAAAAGAAATCTTACGCTTTCCTTGTAAGAGGGAGGTGAACCAGAGTGGGATGCTTGTCTTGTAACTTAAATTTCACTACTATATACTTTTCACTACTATATATTTTTCACTACTATATACTTTTCACTACTATGTACTTTTCACTTGTTCCTTGAAGATTTCAGAGCAAAACTAAACTTTTCAGGGCTGGTGTGCCCTCTTATAAAGACATCCCATCTCCCGCTTCACCTTTCCCCTCCACTTCATGTTTATTTTCTCTAATTTCTAAATAAGTAACTTTACAGGTTAATTTTTGGCAAAAAGGTGTTAAAACATATCTAGATTACAATACAATTTACATATTACCGATATCTTAATTAGTTTTGCAGTAATTTACAAAAATCTGTTTTATTGTTTATGGCCGGAAGTTCAAATTGCAAAACGTTACCTTATAAGGACATGCATTTCTGTTTTGCTAGATAATTTAATAATAACAAAAAACCTATAATATTAAATCTCCCGCTACTTCATAATAGATGGTGCTGTTACAATATTGCCGTGCTATGAATAAAGATGGCACTGTTAATCTAGACACGCGGCAGCGAGTCAAGCCAAGTTCAAGCAAAGGAACTGGCGACCGCGCCGTGTGTTATATTACACGAAACGTCCAAAGCGCGTTTTGACGACTTTTTACACCCTCGTTATACAAAAACTATTACACATAGACAAGTCAAATTTGGCACATATACTTAAATATACGAACTATATCTCTGTTCCAAATTCCAATAACACAGCTCAAACGGTTATTTAGATATAAACATCCAGTAATCGGTGAAGTTAATACATACTGAGGGATAGATCAAAAGTAATATCCCAGTTCCAGATGACCTAGAAAGCTGAAATTTGGCATCCCGATAGGTAATGTAGTAACAAAGGGAAAAATCAGAAACTAGTATTTTTTTATCATTTTAAATTATTATTAATTTTTAAAAAATGTATGATATTAAAGACGCCTAGGAACGCATAAAGCAATACATGTTGCATGTTGCTATAATTTTTGTGTAGGCGGCTATTTTCTGTTAGATACTACGAAGTGCGCGCGAGTCCACTATTTCTACTTATATAATTATAAATTTAAATACAAAATTTATACCTACTGTACGTATGGATATATGTTTTTTACTTTTTCACGCCTAAACGGGTGGGCCGATTGACTTTAAATTTGGTATAATAAAAAATATAGCTTAGACCCCTGGAATAACATAATATACACTACTGTACCAAACTGTATAGCGGGTACAACAGCTAGGCACAGCTAGTCACTAATAAAAATAGGTTCCTGGTACCTACGTAACAATTGTATATTGTATATTCTATGTAAATACCTATCAATATATCGACTCACCAGCACAAGGCGGCTCAGTAACATAGAAGTAATAATATTAACATTGTTTTCAATAAAAATAATGTAGGTATGTATATCGCCTTAGGTGCTAGTTGGTGTAAACATTTTAGATACCTACGTACCTGTAACGTATAGTCATAATATTATAGGTATGCGGTATGTGGCGGTATCTGGGGGCACGGCAGTGCCCCCGCCAAGTCGTCGTCATTACAAGTCTTGTCGGCTTAGGTTTCTTTTGATCGAAATTCTAATCCAGTTCCAGATGATCTAAAAAGTTAAAGTTCCATCCAGGTAGGCGGTAGGTATAAGATAGCTGGGTGAATATAGATAAATTTATCAGTAACTAGTATTGTTTAAAAATCAATTGATTAGGTACAATATTCAAATCAATAGTGCACATAAATGCTATATATAAATAAGTACTAAATTAATTATAGGTATAGGTATATCGAAGCACGGCGAGGCTCACGGGCCGCGGTGCGCGGTGCGACGGCCGTGCCATGGAGCAGTGGGGTGGGGGAGGTGCAATAAATAAATAATCATTTGGTATTAATCTATTACAAATATACTAAAAAGTACTGTACAAAAAGCAATGATATCCCATCAAAAACATAAATGTGAAAAGAGAGCCAAGTTCAATATTACGATGTATGTAGGTACTCATAGTTACCTATGATTTGGTAGTTGACTTCAACGACAAAAGAAGTGAGATCTAAATGGGTGCCAAGTTCAATGGTCAGTCCTGAAAAATATTTACAACAACATAAAATATTTTATTACAACTTAAAAGATTATTTCTTCTTATCACTTAGAATTAATATTATTTTGAAGCCCAAAGTTTGACTTGGCTAGTTCTCATGGGCACCATACGACGAAGTATCATTAAGATAAGACAATAGATACTTTATTGTACACCACATAATGTTACAGAAAATACATAAGTAGGTACATAATTAAAATTAAAAATTACAATGTACAAGTTGCGGTCTAATCGTTAAAGAGCGATTTTTTCCAGACAACCAGTGGATGGAGGGGACTAATTTACATCATAAAAGACGGTGGCGCACTAATTAGCATTAAGTGCGTTTAATAGTGATCAAGCTAAAGTTAAGAGAGTACCTACTTAGTATATTATGAGAACTGGCCAAGTCAGTCTTTAGGCTTCAAAATAATATTAATTCTAAGTGATAAGAAGAAATAATCTTTTAAGTTGTAATAAAATATTTTATGTTGTTGTAAATATTTTTCAGGACTGACCATTGAACTTGGCACCCATTTAGATCTCACTTCTTTTGTCGTTGAAGTCAACTACCAAATCATAGGTAACTATGAGTACCTACATACATCGTAATATTGAACTTGGCTCTCTTTTCACATTTATGTTTTTGATGGGATTATTTTTACCATAGACAACTAGAGGAGTTTACCATAAATAACTAGAGCAAATGAATGAGCAAAAATTATGTCAGCTACTCAATGACAGATGGTGCTAGTAGTCATAACACTGATAACAATCATTATATCTAAATACATGAATCTTAATAGATGGTTCATATCGTAATTTCGCCTCTTTACACAAGATGGCGCTATTATAAAAGTATTAAGTTCTTACTAAATTCTTAAGGAATTTTACATCATTTGCTAAAACTTATGTGAGAACTAATTAATATGTAGAATAAAAATCTAAAAAATTAATCATTAAGTTATCAATTCAAAAATATTTGCAAAATAAACAATTTGATATTAATTTCTAAGATATTAGTTCCATAATGTTGCGTACCTATGGCGCTAGTTTCTAAGCATTGATTACAAATATATGGACAATAAATTAATTCAATTATGTTTCGTATGACGCTAGTTTCTAAGAATAGATTACAAATGAATAAAGAAATTAACAATTATAGATTGAAAATAAGGTGCAAACATTTTTATACCTATGTTCTATTTATAGACTCGTCGCGTCGTGCACATTCTCCCGCCGTCGCAGCTCTGCGATCTCTCTGGTGTCACGACGATGTAGGGTGATTCGCGCACGTTCACGACCAGTAGGGTAATCCCGCCTATTAATGTCCATTGTGGTTTTTGATGCTGGTTGGCTGCCGTAGAGTGTACCCATGGAACGCCGTCGTAGTTCTGCCGTCTGGAACCTCGCCACCATTTATGGGTGAAGTCCCCACGATCCATGTTTCGGGTAACTTGATTTGCAGCTGTTGTAGTTTCATATTTTCTTAGCTCGTATTTTTAATAGAGTGCCCTGCGCACTCCCGCCGGTGTAAATGTAGGTACGGGATTATTTCTTCATTTTATTTTTTCATGGCGACGTGATGAGTATGGCGACGTGATGAGTTTGGTTTCAAAATTTTTGTTCATTTTCTTTCTTCCTAGTGTCTTGATATTTTCTTTTTCTTAAATTTTTTTTTTTTTTTTATTTTGATTATTCGATCTTCTTTCTTCTTGTACTTGATTTCTTTATATTCTTTCTTCTTGATATTGAGTTTCATTCTTCTTGATATTGAGTTTCATTCTTCTTAATCTTAATTTTCATTCTTCTTGATCTTCTTTTTTCTTAATCTTGATTTTTCTTTATCTTCAAATTTCTTTCTTGGTCTTGGTTTTCTTTTTCTTCAACTTTCTTTCTTCTTGATTTTTTCGTTTTCTTCAATTTTCTTTCTTCTGAATCTTGATTTTTTTGTTTTCTTCAATTTTCTTTCTTCTGATCTTGGTTTTCTTTTTCTTCAACTTTCTTTCTTCTTGAAGTTATTTTCAGTAGAAAACCTAGATGAAGATATTTTTTTTTTTTTACATACTTTTTTTTTTACATTTTTTTTTTTACAATATTATCTTTTTTCTTTTATGTACATTTTTTTTTTTTTTTATAATATATATTTTTATTGTATTTTTTTTTTGTTATGATATGTTGATTTGTCGTGATTTTTGAATTTTCTTTCTTTCTGATTTTCTTGTTTGAAGGAAATCTTGATTTTTCAGTGGCATACAACTTCGTTTTTCTTGTAATTTTCTGTGCTCGACGTTGCCGATTTCTTTGTTTATTCTTCTTACTGGATTTTTCTTGCTTCTTATCTGTAGTACTCTTGATTCTTTATTTTCTTTTATGGGGTGATTTTCTTGTTTTGTAATGACGTTACGCCGGCGTCGAGGTCGTCGTCGCTGCTTTTTCTTTTTTCTCTGGTTTGATGTTTCTTCTCTGGTTTGTGATTTCTTGTCGACATTGCTCCCGCCGGTGGTAATCGTTGATTTTCTGCATTGAATAATTTTTTCTTGTGTGGACATCAGGCCGCAGAAATTTGTAGATTCGCTTGTTGTTGTACGGCGACCATGTATTACCCAACCTAAGTTCGTTCGTGACGCAGCAGGTTGGTTTCGATGTCCAGCTCGCACTTCTCTCGATACTACCATGTCCCAATTGTCTTGTCCAATTAGAATTTTTGGCGTGGCTTTGTCGTACGTGAGGCGCGAAGTGATGTCTCGTAGATGATCACAATCTTGAATATCATTTTCTTTTACAGTTTGAGTAGTGATGTTCAATTTCTTCACTGTTCTAGCTTGTTGTAACGTGTGAAAATCTTCATCGAATTTTCCTTTTATTTTCAGGTCGACCACGTAACTGTTTTCATGTTTTCTGGTGTAACCTCCAATTCCTTGTATTTGAAGTGGTGATGCAGATCCTTTGATTCCTAGTACGTCGACTATTGATTCTTCAACTAGTGTGACGGTGCTTCCCTCGTCCAGTAGTGCGTAGGTTTCTATTGTGACGCTGCTCGGGCCAATGAGTTTCACGGGTAGAATTTTCAGGTAGGCTCGTACATTTTCTTTTATGCTGGCTGTAGTGGTTACTTCCAGGCTTGCAGTGTTTTCTTGATTTTCAGTTTTCGTTTCAGATTTCAGGTGATGTAGCAGTCGGTGGTGTAGTAATGTGCAGTTATCTTTTCCACATGGCTTGTTCTTGCAATTTTCTCGGCGGTGTGAATCTCGTAGGCAATTAAAGCAGAGCCGGATTTTCTTTACAATTTCCCAACGTTGATTAATGTCTGACGATGTGAATTCCCTGCAGTCAGTGAGATTGTGATCTTTGGTACATAGTGGACAAATTTTCTTTTTCAAGGAGTTTTCATAACTTGACTTTCTTTCTTCACTGACTGTGTATGTTTGTTCTGATTTTCTGTTGGTGTTGAATCTTGTATTTTCTTCATATTTGATGTTTTCTAGCGGAGCATACGGCCCACATTTGTCTGCTTCTTTATTCAGGAACGTAGATATTTTCTTTAGTTCGGGAATGTCTTCTTTGTTTCTCGCGTCGAAATCGTACCACTTGCTTTTCAGGATTGGTGTTAATTTTTCGACAATGACGTGAAGCATTTCCGGGTTATACAGGTAGTGTGGCTTGTGCAGGGCTTCTATTGTAGCAACTGTGTTGGTAATCTTGCTTGCAAAAATACAAATATCCAGAGGGTTGTCTGTAATTTTCTTTAGGATTTTCAATTTTTCCATTTCACACCGGATAAGTCCTTCTGGTCGGCCAAATCTTCTTTCTAAAGCTTCTATAACTTCTTGTGGCTCAGGAGTACCGATGAATAAATTGCTGACTGCTTCGGCTGCTGGTCCACGTAGGCTTTTGCGTAAACGACTTATATTTTCTGTCCTCGTGAAAACTTTTTCTGTGTCTCTGAATGCCGCCTTGAAGCTCAGCCAGCGATCGCTTCGTCCATTGAAGATCGGTAATTCCTGAATATGTTTTCCGGGATCTCTTGTACAATTTTTCAGTGCTTGAGTGAGCGCTGTAGCCAGTGAAGCAATTTCTGTTTGCCTTGATTGACTTGTAGGTATGTTTCCATTTTCCATCTTGACGTCTGGATTATCATTTTTTATCTTCATATCTGAATTTTCTTTTTTCAGCTTCATTTTTCTTCCTTGTTCTTTGCAGGCTTCGTTTTCTTTCTTCCTTCGTACCGTTGCCAAGGATGTGACATCATTATACTCTGTTGACGTCAGACTCGCAGGTCGAAGCTCTTTGTAGCCCCGTTGTCCAAATGAAACTTCATCTTGAACGCCCTGTCCTAGTCGGTATTCCATGGCCGGATGATTGAAGGGTGAATCGAATGCCTCTTCTTCATAATATTCTTCTTGTTCTGAATCTTCATGTATACTTGCAACTTGTTCATATTCTATATTTATTTCCTCCAGCTCATGTTGCATTTTCATTTCTTCGATTTCCATTTCTACTAATTTCTTAGCAAGTTCGTGTTGTTTCTTCATTTCTTCTAGTTTCATTTCTGCTTTTTTTCGTTTTATTGTTATTTCTTCTATTTTTTTATCTTGAGTTACTGAAGATCTTCGTGATATGGTTTTCCTTTTGATGAAGGTTTCATCCAGTGTGTCTTTGATAGGTTGCTCTGTTATCTTCTGTTGTTTTCTGGACTCGCTAGTATTCTCTGTTGTCGCATCTACTACTGCAGTGAATGTTCGGGATGGTTCACCAAGATTCGAATCTTCCACCGTAGCGGCGAGTGCCCTGTTCTGGGCTGTCCCGGCGTGTTCCGTATCCGCCATGGCGGCTTGTGCCCCGATCCGGGCCGTCCGGGAAATTTGTACAGATTTACCGCTGCGCGTAACCACCATGATTGATTCACACTCAGTCTTTATTTACTTTACGTGCACAGTTCGATAGTACAGTTTTTTACGCACAGATTTTATTCATAAAATTATTGTTTATTTTAATATTGTCCATTTACATAAAATTATTTTGCAATTAACGCGATATTTTTACGCGCACAGATTTTACACATAAAACACAGAATATAGTCCACAGTAAATAAGCGAATGTCTATAATAAGTAAAATAAGTGTCCACATATAAAAATTACAAAAGTCCAAGCACAAATTGTCAAAAATAAACTTAAAACACATATAAAGTCCACATATAAAATTTCGCAATAAATGTCTTTTTAATTTTAACACAAAATTTAGAAAATATATTTACAGCACACACAAATAGTCCAAATAAAATAATTTATACACACAAAATGTTCAAATAAAATACACAAAACACACACAAGAGTCCAAATTAAATTTCGCAAATGTCCAATATAATTTATCACAAAAATAATATTTACAAAGTGCACGAATTATAACTGTTCATTTTTTAAAGAAAACTTAATATTTTACACACAAGTGTTTTCCAGCTGCGCCGTCAGGGATCCGGCTTCCGAAGGACCAATATTCGGGATCAACCACCCTAGTACCTATAGGTTCGGGCGGTGACCACGAAACTAATACATAAAATACCTAGCTGGAAAGGTGGTAGGTGTATAAAATAAAAGAAATCTTACGCTTTCCTTGTAAGAGGGAGGTGAACCAGAGTGGGATGCTTGTCTTGTAACTTAAATTTCACTACTATATACTTTTCACTACTATATATTTTTCACTACTATATACTTTTCACTACTATGTACTTTTCACTTGTTCCTTGAAGATTTCAGAGCAAAACTAAACTTTTCAGGGCTGGTGTGCCCTCTTATAAAGACATCCCATCTCCCGCTTCACCTTTCCCCTCCACTTCATGTTTATTTTCTCTAATTTCTAAATAAGTAACTTTACAGGTTAATTTTTGGCAAAAAGGTGTTAAAACATATCTAGATTACAATACAATTTACATATTACCGATATCTTAATTAGTTTTGCAGTAATTTACAAAAATCTGTTTTATTGTTTATGGCCGGAAGTTCAAATTGCAAAACGTTACCTTATAAGGACATGCATTTCTGTTTTGCTAGATAATTTAATAATAACAAAAAACCTATAATATTAAATCTCCCGCTACTTCATAATAGATGGTGCTGTTACAATATTGCCGTGCTATGAATAAAGATGGCACTGTTAATTATTTTTACCATAGACAACTAGAGGAGTTTACCATAAATAACTAGAGCAAATGAATGAGCAAAAATTATGTCAGCTACTCAATGACAGATGGTGCTAGTAGTCATAACACTGATAACAATCATTATATCTAAATACATGAATCTTAATAGATGGTTCATATCGTAATTTCGCCTCTTTACACAAGATGGCGCTATTATAAAAGTATTAAGTTCTTACTAAATTCTTAAGGAATTTTACATCATTTGCTAAAACTTATGTGAGAACTAATTAATATGTAGAATAAAAATCTAAAAAATTAATCATTAAGTTATCAATTCAAAAATATTTGCAAAATAAACAATTTGATATTAATTTCTAAGATATTAGTTCCATAATGTTGCGTACCTATGGCGCTAGTTTCTAAGCATTGATTACAAATATATGGACAATAAATTAATTCAATTATGTTTCGTATGACGCTAGTTTCTAAGAATAGATTACAAATGAATAAAGAAATTAACAATTATAGATTGAAAATAAGGTGCAAACATTTTTTTACCTATGTTCTATTTATAGACTCGTCGCGTCGTGCACAGTTATCATATAAAATCCCCTATGATTATGACCAGCATTATATCAATACGGGCACGCCAGGCGCCAGGGCGCGACCCCGTAAGTCAACAGTGGACAGTGACTGTCCCATGGGTGTGGTGACCTGCCCATTCACTTCCTTACTTTGGAACCTGCATTAAAACTGTACGCGTTTCATAAACTTTTCATACAGATACATTATGATTCTTGTATTTTATTCCTTAAGGCCTAAGTGCCGGTTAAACTAACAGCTCCTTTTTGTTCTGGCTCTACTTTTAGCTATGGCTCAGGCTTAGGCTACCCTGGACCATATTTTTGTCTAAATACTCGGATATTACATATAATTTCCTTCTGTTATATAGGCTAGCACCATTTATTGGAAGAAGTATGTTTTCGGAATAAGACACTTTTTCATTCAATTTATTTTATTAAAATTTACTTGATAAAAGAAAATAATAAATCGAACTATTACGGGAATTCTATTACGGGTCTAAAACGATTGACGCCAACCGCTCACAGCGCCACTAATGGGAAATTATATAATAAGGGCTTATACCCTGTCATTTCTTCATTACAAAGCCACTTGTTCAATTGTAAAGTTCTGATTCAATCGATATGGTTATATCTTCAACTGAAAGCTTTAATAATTTTAATTATTAAGTCAACTCGTCGACAGTAGACTTGTGCAATAATGCGGGTAAAGCCACAGGCGTACATCCATACATATAATAAGAATGGAAATTTCTCCCCATTCATTGTGATCCTTTACTAAGGTGAACTGTGAAAATACGCATATGAACAAAACGACGCGAAAAAGTCGCTTGCGCGATCTAGATCGTAAAACATTTTGTCAATTTTTCCTAGGGAAACGTAAAATAAAATAATAAAATAAATAATAATCATTTATATCGGACACATCGCCCCTAATTTACATCAAAATTTTGAAGTAAAAGTAATAGAATATAAAGTAAATTCAATTCAAAAAAATCAAAAAGCAAAAAGTGCGACAAACTAAAAATACGCCATCTATCGATATGCCTGTAAACGAAAGTAGACCTTTAGTTTAATTTGGGCTAAATTTGTAAATAGTTTGTGTCACTGGTGAGGTGAAACAACACCACCGATTTGAATAAAATTTTCACTAATACGTTGCAGTTTTCTCTACTTGAACCTTAGTGTTGGTTTTAGTCAAATCGGTTTTTAAATAAAAGAGTTATATCAATCTAAAGATTTACTTATCCATACATATAATAAGAATGGAAATTTCTCCCCATTCATTGTGATCCTTTACTAAGGTGAACTGTGAAAATACGCATATGAACAAAACGACGCGAAAAAGTCGCTTGCGCGATCTAATTCGTAAAACATTTTGTCAATTTTTCCTAGGGAAACGTAAAATAAAATAATAAAATAAATAATAATCATTTATATCAGACACATCGCCCCTAATTTACATCAAAAATTCGAAATAAAAGTAATAGAATATAAAGTAAATTCAATTCAAAAAAAAATTGTGCCAAAAACGCTACAGACGCCATCTATCGGTATGGCTGTAAACTTGTGGTTGACCTTTAGTTTAATTTGGGCTAAATTTGTAAATAGTTTGTGTCACTGGTGTGGTTAAACAACACCACCGATTTGAATAAAATTTTCACTAATACGTTGCAGTTTTCTCTACTTGAACCTTAGTCTTGGTTTTAGTCAAATCGGTTCATAAATAAAAGAGTTATATCAATCTAAAGATTCGCATATAAAATGCTAATAAACAAGAAAGGTAGTCATAGGAACCGCGTAATCAAAAGACAAAACCTCATCGAGTTTGGGCTCATTTGATTCGTCTTGACGAGTACTTTGATACTATATAGTAACCAGGGTCCGAAACGGAGCTGGAAGGTGGCCATAGGAACTCCGTGATTAAAAGAAAAAACCCCATCGAGTTTGGGCTCATTTGATTCGTCTTGACGAGTACTTTGATGCTATATAGTAGCCAAACAAATTAGAATTCATTTAAATTAGTAAATGTAACTTATTTCTCAAATGAATCAGCGCCAGCGGAAAATAATCTAATGTGCGCATGATGCGTGTAAATATCAGTAATAAATATCTTTTTGCTGCTTATTTTTAATTTCTAAAACATGTAAAATCATCTGAAGATAAATAGAAAAATTCATTTACAGTTCATTGTAAAAGTAAATTATTTTTCATACAAGCTAGCGCCACGGAAAATAATGGAACTAATGTCCTAAGAAAAAGAAATATCGTTTATTCTGCAAACAGTTTTAGAAAAGAAGTCCCGCGTAACCTAGCGGAACTAAATAATAGATTTATAATTACTGTGAATACTTCATTTATTATATATTTTTTATTTGTTAGATTAATTAAATATTATGTACCTATTTAATTGAGAAATTAAATATGAGAAATTATGAATTGTTAAAAATCTGTAGATATTTTAACTTAAAATCACGCGATTGTGGCGCTCCATCTAGGGGGATCTTTTGTAAAAATCACTGGTTATCCGGAGACACACAGACATAAAATCTGTTCACACCCATTTAGGCTAAGAACTAATACAACTAGAAGTACCCATATTATGTGTGAGCGTGACGGCAATAGGGAAAATTCTATGTGAAGAAAAAGGAGAACCTATTTTTCTTCCGTCCCTTTCAGCGTGGCTGGTTTATTTGTTTGTCACAAGTTCAAACTATGGTTCAAATGATTTCTTTGTGACAAATATACCATCATTATCTTTTATTTTTTAAGATTTTAAGTGCTTTCAGGGAATAATTAATGGTTTATGTGTACTCATAGTGGTAGTGAAATGGTAGGATGTGCAGTTTTGGGCTGTAAAAGCCGTAGTGAACAACATTAGGAGAAACTATTGCTGTCGCATAGGCGGGCACGCAGTAGTGAACCACCTGCATTTAGGCATACATCCAGACACAAACTGTCACGTTTATAATGTTAGTAAAATTTTGCAATGATTATTATAGAACCTTTTATCTGTGTTATAGATAATCATAGGCGGATTTAGGGAGGGGGGGCAAGGGGCCAAGCCCCCCCCCCCCCCCCCCCGAGTCATTAAGCAAGCTGCTCGCGCACATATTATAAAGGATGTTTAAGCTTTAGGGGGGGGGGGGGGGCAGGGGGCCAAGGTACCCCCAGAAGCATTGTAGAGTTACGAATTTCGCACATATTTCTGAAATAAATTTTTTTTTTCGGCGCTCGCAGCTAGCTGCTCGCGCACTTATTGTAATGGATGTTTAAACTTCCTAACCGCTCAGAGCGAGCTAAACATACACTTTTCGTAATAAAAATTATAATATTTCCCCCCCCCCCCCCCCCAAACCAAATCCTGGATCCGCCTATGATTTTAGGTATACACCTCAGTGGTAGAGTCCTTCTCACGAATGAGGTCCCGCGGAATTTTGCGGAACTAAATTACATTTTTTCGATAAATTCTGGACTTCATGCCATAAATAATTTTTCACCACTCTCGCACGAAAATAGTGTCTTTGGTCATCGATTTCAGTGAGCAAAAGCCGTTTTTGCTCTCTAGAGAGTAGAGAGGCAAAGTGATTTGAATTTCGAACACAATTTTATTGGCTATGAAGAAGTTGGTGTGTTCTGAAACTTATTTGTGTACAATTTTTATTTAACTGAGATGCACATAATTTTTAATGTTATTTATTGAATTTTAACTTTATAAATTGTATTTTTTCAATAATATTTTAAATAAAATACTATTATAGAATAATAAGTCGTAAGTGAGTTTTTTTTTTTTTAAATATTATTACAATTTGTTTTTCATAAATATGTCACACACACAAATTTCGAACGCAACTCTTTTAATAAAAATAAAAAAATACAAAATGGCGGGATGTAGAAGTTTAGAGTTTACAGTCAAATGGAGAATGCGTTGTGACGTCATCGATAAATGCCATCTTTGTCTCTCTCTTTTGTATGAGGTAAGTGAGATGGCACTTATAGTTGTCATTTTTCTTGCGACAGTGGTGTTCACAACACATTTTCCATTTGGTTCTAAACCTCTTGGTAAAGATTCAACTAAATATTTTCAACTTAAGTTGTAAACTTTTGCAAATTTCTATTTGTGATCTAATAGTCTGTTTAATTACAAAGAAATGAGTGACCCCAGTGATGAAGGTAGTTGTCTTACGCCAAAAAAGTTGAAAGAACAAGTTTCGAATGCCGAGTTCAGCTATTTGCCTGAAAAATCTAAAGTGAAATATGTAAAGGCGTACGAATCCTTCAATAATTGGCGCCTCTCAAAAAATGCAAAAACATATTCCGAGACCGTGATACTATCATATTTCATGGAACTATCTAAAACAAGAAAATCCAGTACATTATGGAGCATTTTTTCTATGATAAAAGCTGTCTTGAAAACGAAACGTGACCTTGAAATAGAAAAATTTCTGAATGAAGCACCAGACAGTAAATACCTCGCTTTAAAAGTAAGTAAATTGATACAAAAGCTAATTTATTTCAAAGAAAACCTATCTAACTGTACCTATCTAAAAATAAGTAAACTAAATTATTGTTATTTTTTACAGGTTGTATTAATTATTGGCATAAATGGTGCGTGCCGCTCAAATGAATTGTTGAATCTTAAGGTAAACGACGTTGAAAAGCATTCGGACAAATTAATATTAGTAAAATTATTGAATACAAAGACTAAAATCGACAGATCATTCGTCATTAGTGAAGAATATGTGAATGTGGTGGACAAGTATACGGCATTACGACCCGCTAATACAAAAACTTCAAGATTTTTCTTACATTATGATAATGGAAAAAGTAAAAAACAGCCCATAGGCATCAATAAAATCGGTGATATGCCAAAAACGATTGCTAAATTTCTTCAGCTTCCGGACTCCCATCTTTACACTGGGCATTGCCTGAGGCGGACGTCAGCAACACTCTTAGCTGACTCAGGCGCTGATATTACAGTTCTTAAACGCCATGGTGGCTAGAAGTGTAACAAGATTGCAGAAGGATACATCGAAGATTCTAAAGTTATTTAATATGCTAACTTTTAAAATTTGCGATAGTGGCGCCCCGCAAAAAGAACTCCTTTTGTGAAAAGCACTCTACCTATCAGTCACAGTTCCCGATTGAGCAGAAATTTTGCATACCGGGAATCGGATGACAATGCAATAATTTTATGACATGGAAGTGATCTGAAGTCTGATGATGGAGCTGAAAGGTGAAATTTGATAGATATATTATAATAAATAGTTTGAGTACGTAGGTATATGATAGTTTCATATCAGAAAATTTCATTTTAGTTTTTTTTATACAACGATGTAAGAAGATGAGCAAGATGCTCTCCTGATGGTAAGAGATAACGCTGGGATTTAACGAAGGTTAAATTCTGGGTGCACTGCTGAGTCATAAAATGTTAAGATTCTTCAGCCCAGTAATTTCACTAGCCACAGTGCCCTCCTACCGAAGCACAGTAATGTCTGCACATCACTGTTCAGGCGGCAGAATAACTGACACTGTTGGGGTACTAGCCGATCTCCTGCAGAGGAAGTCTACCCACGGTAAAGAGATCACCATTAAATGACGCGGAAAAAAGTCAAGAGTAACTGTACGGAATCAAGCTGTTATTATTCCGTATTTTTATTAGTTTTTCTGATTTAAATGATAATTTGATATATTTTTGTTTACTGTATTTAATCTTGATGTACTATATGTGTAAGTGGTAATTTATTGCCGTTCTAATTTGTACTGTGGTATAGGTATAACGATAGTTCTGGGACTTATCCCAGGACGTCTCTGAAATCTAAGTATTATTCACAAAAAATGTTTCAAAATATTATTTACTAGCTTATGCTCGCGGCTTTGCCCGCACGGCAAAATCCTTTCTTAGCAGTGGTCTACGTCATGAAACCTTTCTATGTTCCAAATTT
The DNA here is from genome assembly GCA_947507615.1 of Hemithea aestivaria. Classification (NCBI taxonomy): domain Eukaryota; kingdom Metazoa; phylum Arthropoda; class Insecta; order Lepidoptera; family Geometridae; genus Hemithea; species Hemithea aestivaria. The sequence goes on from OX382343.1 coordinate 2,960,929, forward strand.
CAACCCAATCCATCTAGCGGTTGAGGCTGTACGTTATACAGATACATCAGTCATTAGCTTATTCTCATGGCTTTGCCCGCATGGACGGGTTACGTTTCATAATACCTACGGTCGTTTCAACTACGGTCGATATAACTACGGTCGATTCGCATAAGTTCATTTCACATATTGGACGACTCGCTTACAGTGCAACTCGCCTGCGGTTGATTAAACTATGGGCATGTGAACTAATGGGCGATTCGGCCAATGTTCATTTGATATATTGGTTAATTCAACTATGGACGACTCACCTACGGTTTATAAATTCTTTGCTACGCGTGTTTTTAGTACAGTATTCAGGGCAAACCGAAATCTGTTGGTTAGGTTAGGTTTGAACAGTGACCACAATGCGCGAGCCGAGCGAGCGAAGCGAGCGTGCCGCGGCAGCGGCCGGCGAAGCGCCAGATATTTTTCTTATTACTGAATTATTTATCCTGTGTCATGGCATCTTCAGGCATTTTGGCATCTTCTTTCATCTACCTCATCATGGCAAAGTGGCATAATAAAAACAACACGTTTCTGAATTCTGTACTATAAACAAGTATTTTTTAGCTGTCATACCTGACTAGCAGCCGGAAACGTGGTCTAAAAATACGTGAACGGTCCGTTAGTTCGGTCAAAAATAGGCAAATCGTCCAATAGTTTAATCAACCATAGCTCAATCGACCGTAGCTGAGTTAACCGTAGGCGAATCGTCCAATATTGATTTCAACCAATAGTTATTATGAACGTAGGCGAAACGTCCAATAGACATTTTGAATAGTAGGTGATTCGATCGTAGTTACATATTGGCAAGGTTTGCCAGCCTTTACTAATTCTACGCCCATTAAGTCGCAGAAAACCCGTGAATTGAATCCCTCTTTTCCGTGGAATTGGAAATCGAATTAAATGGTCTGTATCAAATTCATTAATATATGAATAATTTACTGTCACGCGCTACGAAGTGCGCGCGGGTCAGCTAGTTAGTCATATAAAAATTCTTGACCTCAATTGAGACAATTTAAATCATAAAATGAGTCGTCACAAAGTAGTGCAAGTGGACTATTAATTGAAACCACTCTATGATAAATCTGACAATAACCATTCATTTGAAATGGTTATTGTCAGTCAGTAAAAGACTAGAAAATTTTGAGATACTATAACTCTTAAATCGCGAATACACTTGAAGCTATCATCTGTTGGAATTTTGGAATCTATAAAGCCTGTGTAATTAAATTGTGTTACTCCAATCGTCGTAGTCTTTTCAGCGTGAGAGAGTACCTTCCATCTTTCATCTATACTAACTTCCATCCATAAACAAAAACGCATTTATAATAATAGTAGAATATAAAGTCTGTACCGACTGTAGACAATAGACAGTAATAGATATAATTTTTTTTTTATTTAATAAGAGTAGATGGGGTTCCTTCAGAAAACGACCATTTCTCGTGATGTCAACATGGACCTCCTATTTTCATCAAAGCATGACTTTCCAAAACGCAGCAATTAGCAACAGACTGTCTCCACAATACAGCCTTAAAACCCATGACGATTAACTCAAATGATCCCTGATAACGTGGCTCAGGATACGAAATCACCTAGTTTCGTGTTTGTCCTGATAACAATGTATTGTCAATAAGGATTAACGTAATGCCTTCAACTCAAACATTGTAAAGCTAAGTCGCAATGACTTGTGGGGAAATATCGTCGTAATCGCGGTCATTAAGGCCGGGAAGATTCCATTTGTTTGGTGGAAAAAAATGGTCTTACCCTTGAGTATGTTGTCAACTGCAGGCGAAGTACGTAGACTTTTGGTATAAGTTGATACTAGAGGAACTATGACCCTGGCAGGCAACGTGCCGCTCGTGTGTAAGATCGCTTAGGCCCACCCCACATTTGGCGGCTGAGAGTAGAGAGTCTGGAGCGGGTGACCAAAGTCTTTGGAGAGTTGCGACAACACAATGTTGCGATGTCGCGGCTACCACTCGGTGATATAAGCTGGAGAACCGCCGGAGAGTCGTGACGGTAACGCCAAGGTGTTGTGGCGATGTCGTCAAGATTCGCTGTAGCCCAATGTGGAGGCGGCGATATTGACATAAGTTTAAATGTTGTTTGCTCTGTTATTTCCCTTGACGCTTCCCTTCTCGAACCGGAGCAAATAATATTGCATAATATTGAATGTGGTCCACATTCGACACACTTCCACATTGGACTTTGGACACACGTTTTCCACATTGGATTTCTCATTGAGAAACCGTCTCACCATCAAAACAAAACCTATTTTCGTCAATTCAATAGCCACCATGTAATTAGTGTAAGGTAAAGCGAAGGTCGGCCTACTTACTAATGAAGCATATCATAGTTCATCGGAGACGTGCTTGTTCGACTATTAGTCGCTTTGCAGATTGAACAACTGTTGCAGTAACTGGTACTGGCAACTTTTCCGCAACTTTCTTTAGCAAGTTGTTTTGTGAATCTATGACCGTTGCAGAACTTTAAAGCACTTTGCAAAGTCAGCAACTATTGTAGCAACTGGGGCTGGGATTTTTTTCGCAACCTTCTAGCAAACGGTTTCTTAAATTCATAAAACTATGACCGCTGCTAAACTTTAATCGGTGCAGCAGTGCAAGGCTTATTCGACGTAGCTATTGCATTAAGGTATTATATGAGCTAGTTGCCAGAATGTTGCCAGTGTTAGTTGCTACAATAGTGCAGAGCTAGTTGCTCTGTCTCTAAAACGCTTTATAACCTCAGACATTATAACCAAGGTGAGCGGTGAGTCTAGATTCGATATTGTTTACCGGAGTGTCGAAAGTTTCAGTTGTTTTGTTTGTGGTATCGATTTTGTCGGAGCACTTACTGTACTGTGTGGTTAACATAGATTTATTAAGTAAATTTTGTAGCTTTTGGAATAACAAAACTGTTGGATTGTATTTGAATCAAAGTACTTAATTACAATTTTCAAAGCTTAGCGTTAAACGCTTGTAGCTAACGTTCAAAAAGGACTTAGATAACAGTTGTTGCCAAAACGACCGAGAAGAGTTGACTGCAATCTTACCTAAAGGGCTAGTCAAATAAGCGCTATCCTTAGAAAATCTTACTCTCTCATGTTTTATCACATAGGAACTATTCTATGGGCGTAGGGCGCATACTCTGTAGAGTGATAGGTACATATTGGGCTGCTGCCTAAACCAATCTTTCAAACTGAATTAGGTATAGTGCTACAGCTTACTAATATTATAAACGAGAAAGTTTGTAAGAACGTATGGATGTCTGGGTGTATGTATGTTACTCTTTCACGCCTAATCGAGTGGACCGATTGAGCTTTGGTACAGACCAGAGATAGCTTAAACCCTCGAATAACACAAAGGCTATTATAATTATAGTACAGCGGGTAAAACCGCTGGGCGTACCTAGTTTAACATATTTTCGGCGCTCGCAGAGTTATTAAGTTCATTTTGTCTACTACTTCTGCCACACCCTTTAAAAATGCTGAATCCATGTAAGTACCGTCCCCATCTTTTTTATAACAATTTCTATCTCTATTAAAGAATTACAAGGTACAATATAAACTCTACACACATTCTCTTCAGCTTCACAACCCTAAAACAAGTGTATCGGTATACATCCTGCATCGTAGACTTCCTGCTGACTCTGCGCGCAACACGTCGCCGCGCCGGCGCTACGTGTTGCCTAGACTTTTTAAGTTTATTATTTTTATGTATTATTCTTTAAGGTATTTATTGATATGGGCCTCTGGTACACTGTACTTGTTGTCAGTGTACTATTGCCGGAAATAAATGAATTATTATTATTATCGTAAAACCGAACATAACCGCGGTGAGTGCAAGCGTACTAGCAGAAAGATCTAAGTGCTAAATACCAACACTCATGCGTGCGTCGAGTGCAAACAAACGGACTTCTCGCGTCTCGCGTGTGTAATGAATGAACCACGGAGCCGTGACCCGTTTCTATTGCTCTGATTTTATCAATATTACAGGAAAAACGGTTTTAATCAAAGGTGAACGACATTAAATCACAAGCTTTTTTTTCTTATGTGTAAATTTTATTTATTATGAATTAGATAAAGATAGAGAAGAATTGCATGAATAAGATAGAGAAGTTGCAAATTGCAGTTGGGTTCGGAGCTGAGTACTTAGGTAAAAAAAAAGATCAGATGTAGGTATCAAACGTAAAAACCAAATGAAACAAGATTATAATATTAAAAATCCTAATTAAGTAGGTACCTACATACCAAGGTAGTAAAAAAAATAAAATTATGAGAAAAACATTATAATAAAAGGAAAATTAATAATTATTATATTTTTAATGTCTGCGAAAAATGCTCATTAGACCCTACCTATTTGATTAAATCAATTTTGTCTTTATAGAATTCGAAAATACAAGAACAGTGTTTTATTTCTACAGACAGTAAAAAGAATAACTACTTCAATGAACATTATTTTACTAATATTATAAACTTGAAAGTTTGTAAGAATGCATGGATGTCTGGATGTACCTATGTTTGTTACTCTTTCACGCTTAAACCGGTGGACCAATTGAGCTGAAATTTGGTATAGAAATAGCTTAGATCCTGGAATAACACATAGGCTATAGTAAAACCGCTGAGCGCAGCTAGTTTTAACATAAACTCTTAAGTATTTAAAAGGTAACTAAAACGAGGCAAGGAGAACGGTCATTTCCATGATAATGTAATGTTTTTGCGATCTTTGTAGAAGCGCATTGCGTTGGTTCCTAAAGCATTGCGGTATACGAGCATCTCACTAAGTTCTCTTAAAATATCTACTCTGTAGCTTACAGTTTTTACTGTTACATGTACTACTTAGGATTTACAAAAAATTTTGTTCTTTTACGTAACGAACAATTTTATGTAAATTAATATATTATAATTATTTTTTACCTCTACATCTCATTGTTTAATATATCAAACTGGAAATACTTATAAAATGTGTGCAATAATATTGTACTTACCGAGCTTGTCTTAAGGAATTTTCTTATAATGTGATTGTAATCGTTAAAAGAATTATCTAAATCTCGGTCCAGCAGTTTTTGAGTTTATTCGTTGCAAACATACAAAAATACAAATCTTTCCTCTTTATAATATTATTAGTGTAGAAATGTATCAAATAGTCCGAGCGAGAGCGTCCAGCGGAGTAAAGGCTCTCAAACACACTCCTCACTGGTGCTGAAAGATCTCAAGAAAACCTAGTTAAGGGCTTACTACTTACTACACTTGCTAAATTCAGTCGTTACTGAATTAGGTCTTGAGTCTTAGTCTTGTGTAATCACATTTAGCAAGTTAGACTAAATCTGAATTTAGGAGAACAAAATTCAGCCAAGTGTAATAAGCCTCTTAGGTGGCTCGAAGTTAGTTTATAACATGCATAATGTCGTAAAGTGGTTAACGGTGAAAGCGTACACAGTAGACGGCAGACGGTAATGTTTCTCGCGGTGACATCTCCGTGTATTGACTACATTTTACACCACCACGTTAATATTCTGCTCACATGCATGGGGTTTAAGATTTGGTTCGTAAATGTTCGTTATACATACCTATATGTATTTATTACTAGCTTATGCCCGCGGTTCTACCATATATGTATCTTTCCAAATTTTGTTCCAAAAACCCAATCTGTTCAGCTGTTTGGGGTTGATAAATCAGTCATCAGTCACTCTTTCCTTTTACATATTAAAATGTACTAATTTATAGTATTTGCGTAGAGATCTCTCCACATTTTGCCTTATTTCAGTCATAGGAGGGGTTTACAATACGAGGAATTTCCTTTTTAAATGTAGCTTTGTTCACCGATTACTCGAAAATCTGAAGGTTCTTAGGTGGTCCCATTCAAGTTGAAATCGGTCGAGGGGGTTGTGATTTAAGAGAGTGATTTAGTTCGAGACTTAATTTTAAACAGCGAGGCATTTTTAATTGCAGTTCTATAATTATAGAAGGGAATTTCCCCCGTACCTACACTCTTAGAGTAAATCTACTATTGATATTATGTGCCCTACCTACATATATCAAACCTTTCAAGCTGCCATTAGTGTGCTTTCAACACAGCTAAACGACTGCTCTCTTCATACATAATTAAAGAACCAAAATAATCAAGGAGCGTCGATCAAACTCTAGAAACGAATTTGTTCGTAACATTAATTTATCGACAGCTTTACATCATCCTTATGAGTAGGTGGACTACTGGACAAAACCAATGCGGCTTAGAATCGATAAAATTCCTTCAAATTATAGTGTTCTTGGCATTAATTTGACGACAGCTTTAGATCATCAGTATGATCTCCATCTTCTTGTCAAAACCAATGTTCAGAAAGCTAGAGTTTGATTTACCCCGTCTACTTTACTATAATACGTCACCAATGATCGACACCGCATTTGCAATACCACTGGTCTCGCACACGTTTATAGAGAGTTTTCATCAGAGGGACAGTTAGCCTCAAACCGGGATTGTCTTGTGGAGCCTGGATTTGGACTCAGATGTTCCAAAATGCAAAGAAAGAAAGAAACAACTTTATTTGCAACAAGACAAACACACAGAAACATTGACAAACAAATACATCTATATATGGTGAATGTGAACATATGTTACTAATAAGTATATCTACACATACCACCACATAACTTTTTGATCACAACCACTGCACTGGTGCGCCTGATCTCTATGTCTTAATTATTCGTAAGAGATAATTTTTTGTCTAGCTTGACTTTGTTTCTATACCTACAGACCATCATCATACCATCAACAGCCATCATCATAGAATTCCCTATAGACGTAACTGTATCTTAACAAACTTTGATTTACCTCCTTATCTCACAATCAGTGTACATCAAACAGTAATCAGTGGTCGGCCGAACAAGCACCCATTCAGCCACAATTATCGCCCACCACTACGCCTGAACAGCCAAATCCGGCCTTGATTGACTGACCCACTTCGCTAAGTATTTGTAAACCACGTAAACTGCTGATGGAATGGAATTGGCCAGTTATTACTCATGACGTGTTTCCACTTCAGAGAAATCAAAAAAACTGAATTCCCCTGAAATATTGTATTTTGTAGATATCCTGGTAGTACGACGACATTATATATTTTATCAGAGCGGCGTTAGGTATTTACGTTGATTTAGAATTTTGATGATTAATAAAAAAATCGTATATCCTGCTCACAATAGGTCTACCTCAAACAGGCAATATCTTCGACCATCCATCCGAAATCAACACACCATATTTTCAACTTTCAACATCATTGCAATTGCCAAACACCGAAGATGCCCAGCACCGAGTAGAGAAAGAGGAGTTGGAGAGTAGGCCTAATCGAAGAATTGGCAATAAGAGGAGGACTTCTCTAGAGATTCTAACTAATAATTTAATTATATAGTTATGGAATATCATCATCAATCTCAGTTCATCCTTGGTCCAATGTATTTCTCCTCAATTATCTTTACGATGAGTGGTTTCTTCACTATTGTCTTTCAATTAGAGTCAAACCTTTCATTACTTAATTTAGATTAAATGCAATACAAGATAGAAAATAAGGCTTGTAGCTTTACCTTAGTTTATGTGGTAGTTATTGCCGACGTTTTATCTCATTAAAAACATAGGGTCCCATTGTAATATCCTTTTTTTTACTTTAATATTTGTATTATTTGATGAACTGTTTGATATAATACCGTCACGGTTACATGATCATACTAGATGCTATCGCATGAGATATCAGATAAAACCGACTCGTGGACGTCACAACGATTCCTCCTCGGGCTTTTCAGATATCCTTGCGTTGGTCATCTCACTCAGAATTTCCAACAAGAGACTTCACAGAAAAGAGTGAAATGTCTTGAGGAATAGCGAGAGAGTGAAGAGTGGAGAGTAATCACACCGTCGTCCCAAATTTATTTCACTCTCCCTGTTTCTTGTCTTGATAAGATCGGTATTAGTGGTAAGACTACCAACGAAGAAAGAGTTTATGCAAGAAAGAGTTATCTAATCTAACTTAACATTTCGGAAATACCTGGAAACTGGATGATGTTCCTTATATTACTCCATCTGCATGATGGTCTGTCGTGACCACTGACCATTATGAATAAATTTTGCATTTAACGGGCACGCGTGGGCGTTTACATTCTTCATAGGTATATTATGCACTTCGCGCTGGTGCTGTAGGTAGGTACTTATATGCCCATTTACGTGAGCACATACATCTAAGCTACCTGCCGCCTCCTGCTGCTTATGTACCTTCGTATGAATCTGAAAATCTTGATTTTAACATTGATCATATTATTACGTACAAAACTAAGGTATAATGCTATAACAGAGCTAATTGGAAAAACACGCCAAACGCGGCCTTGATTCGAGTGACCCGAATTCAATAGTTCACCTACAATCCACTTTTTGATGTGAAAATTAATGAATTTTCCTATGGCACGCCATCGAGATATATATGGCACGCTAACATTTTGCTTCTATAATACATACACCGTCTTCAGACGCAACTGGTATCAAACATGTTTTTTTTTTAAATTTATTTATTCAGTTCACAAATTGGGTGTAGCCCAGAACAAGATTTACAATAGTTATAATACCATATATATAAAGTAAAGGCTCATCCTAAGTACAGTGAATATGAAACAATACAGTGATGTGAAATGTTTAATCTTAAATGATGATTTTCACGCTAGAATAAGTTGAATAGAGTATAACATTCACCTGATTTGGGCGCTCGTAAATTGACCAGAAAATTACTATTTGCCATTGCTTTTTTATGATATTTTATTTATTGTAAGGTGAGCTTTTGACCACGATCTCGCGTGATGTTAAGAGACCATGCGGCAATAGACGGTAGCAGGCTAAACTAAAAGGCGGGATAAATCCCTCCCTGGCTTCACTGAACATCATGCCGGAACACGGTCATATTGACCGCCTGGCAACATGGATTTATCCAGTGGCTGATAATTAGCCACGGCAGATGCCTACCGCTAGTATAGAAAGTGGAAAAAACTGCATAAACTAATAATAGTCATTGGTGTGGGGCCGGGATCCAGAATTACATCTGCACCATATAACCCCTTGGAGACCACCGTTTCAAACGTTGGCGCAGTGCTTAGAATTTTACATCATTGTAAAATCCTGGGTAGCACTACTATTTATGGGCAGCGTTATCTCTTACCATCAGGAGAGCGTCTTGCTCGTCTTCTTACTTCTTTGTATAAAAAAAATACTGTTTAGCGTATGTAGTGTAACATGACCGAGTCCACAATTAACGCCATGCACCAAATCCGGCCTCCATACCGTTGACCGGTGACCCACTTCCTTTGTCTTCTGGATCAATCAGAAAACTGTTCACTTTTATACGAGATTGCGTGTGTTGCTTTTGATACTGCAATCGTTAACTTTGAATCTGTGTATAAAGTAAAGAGGCGTAAAAGTGGAGGGCGTTTGCGTGCTATACATAGTGTAGGGTAACCTGTTCTGTTGGAGTATGAACTCCAATTTTTTATTTGAATGTGAAACATACAAATTAATGTTTGTTACATTTTGATGCGTAAACCTATTGAGCTGAAATTTTAGGAATAACAGATAGGCTTTTCAGCGGGATGAAAACGCTGGGCTAGTTAAAAGATACACTTTTGTTCCTCTGAAATACCACGTATTTTCTCTTTTTGCACAGATACTAGCTAAGAGCCAATGAGCCATGGTTTTGCGATTAGCTTCGTTTGGAAGTATCGTTTAGAAAATTCAGCATATCAAATTTTGTAACTAATGTATTTACATAGTACATAATATAAATTATTTTAACTTTTGCGTCAAATGGGGCCTCATAATTTGGCGCAAAATAATTACGGACGCAATTTAGAGAATAGGACTTCGAATTGATATTTAACGTGACACTCATTGGTAAAGAATGGGGACTGCAATGATTTTTTTTAATCAAATTGGATAGAAACATTATTCACAGCAGTTATCTTTGTACTAAAACAGTTATAGTCGCATATGCTTGCAAAATAAATCATAATACGTACATATATTATATAGGATTTACTAGTATAATATATAGATCTGGACTCTGGATACACACCAGGCAGGTTGGCAAGAGGCTGGTTTGAGGCTGGACGGTTGGTTGGCTGGTTGTTGGAAGTTGGTTGGTTGGTTGGGTTGGAGAGGTTGGCGGCGCTTAATCGTGATAGGTATGTGGAGAAACTCGGGGGAGGCCTTTGCCAGCTGTGGGACAGTATAGACTAGATATTATAATAATAATACTAGTATACCGTCTACGATATGACCTCTAGGATCTTAATTTAACCTTCTCTTTTCTCTCTCTTTTATCGTATCAATACATACTATCCAGTTTAATCGTCTAAATTAAAAATTAAAATCAATTTTTAAAATCATTTCTACAGGCGTCAGGAAATATGAGAAGTGGTATTTATTCTCAGCGTTCAGCATATACATATAAATATCCAACCTTGTCAATGTGTGGGTGTCCCAATGTTATCAGACATACAAAATACAAACCAAAGGCTCGGCCTATCTGACCCGGTGGATATCCCCCAAAAGTCATAATCTGATAAGTGACGTCACGTGTAACGCCATGCGCTTTTTCATAACACACAATTTGAATAAAACGTGTTATTAAAAAGTGTAGTATATAATAGAGATGTTACGGCTAATGTCCGAAGTGGGGCTACACCTAGGTTTAGCCGGTTAAAACTAGGTGTTGCCGACCGCACTTAAGTTATGTGTAGAAGATTTATTTTCGACCTCACCCCTTTGAAACGTGAGACTAATTGTTAATAAACATGTGTAATTGTTGTTATAAGGTAATCGTCATAAAATTAGGCTTTAAATATCCTAAATGATGAATTGGGAACTCTGGAATAAAAACAAATCGCACCTCTGGAATAAGAATGTGGTGCTTCGCTGGCTCCTGCCGCAGCACATTAAATATTATTTAAGTTTGTCATAATTAAACATTTTACAGGTAAATTCGTATCATATACCTACCTACTTAATTTGACCCATTTTTGTATAACGGAAACATGTATAATTATTAATTATACTATTTTTATAAACTTATTTAGGTACCTATATATGACTATTTTGAAGGAAACATAATGGGATATAATATACAACATAGTTATATTTTTCTACGTATTTACCGTATCTACAGGAAAAACATTTCCGATATTTAAATGAGAACTGCTTCTATGTATGAAGTACATCTAAATATATAAAAGAGTGACTGACTGATCTATCAACGCACAGCCTAAACCGCTGAACGGATTGGGTTGAAATTTGGAACACAGATAGGTTTTATGACGTAGACCTTCGCTAAGATAGAATTTCGCCATGCGGGCAAAGTCGCGAGCATAAGCTAGTTTCATAATATTTCTATGATAGCAAGTATTACGAAGTAAAACAGATTTTTTTATAAGAGTAGAAGAGGAGTTGAAAAGTGCTGGCGCTGATGTGATATTATATTATAATATACTTAATTTTTATTAATAAAATACATAAATAAAATACTAGCTGCGCCCAGCGGTTTTACCCACTGTACTATAGCCTATGTGTTATACCAGGGTTAAGCTATCTCTATACCAAATTTCATCTCAATCGGTCCACCCGTTTAGGCGTGAAGAAGTAACAAACATACACACAAACTCACCATCTTTCGCATTTATAATATTGGTGTAATTATTGTAAAGTTTGACTTCTATTTTTTCATGTTATTTATTTAAAAAAACTATAATATTGTACCTACATGTTATTATTTGATAAACGTTTATGGGCCGTTAAATAAAACTTCTATTGTAACTAAAATTATTCTCACATGTTTAAAGTAAAGGTGACATTTTCTTTTTAACCTTCATTGAAATAATTATAATTTGAATATCATAATTAATTACTAAACAAAATTTTATAATAAAAATAGTTTCCTGTATAATTATTATCACTAGGTGAATATTCTGGTCCACTCTACTCTAGTGGGTGGAGGGAGAATTGTGACTTCCCCATCCACTCACCAGTGGGAAGTCCAGTGGGTGGACGGGTAGTGCCTCATACTCGTAATTATTAATTTACTAGCTGCGACCAGCAGTTTTACCCGCTGTACTATAGCCTATGGGTTATTCCAGGGTCTGAGCTATCTCTATACAAAATTTCAGCTCAATCGGTCCACCCGTTTAGGCATGAAAGAGTAACAAATATCCAGACATCCATTCTTACAAACTTTCACGTTTATAGTATTAGTAAGACAAAGCATGAATACGTCTTTTAAAATTAATTATAATTTTTAGTAATAAAGTTACTAAAATAATAACTAATTTTAAGGATGCATTATAAGGTTTTTTATTGTTATTAAATTACCACAAAATAATTATCATATTGGATAATTATTCATGTTATAATTATTCAATGGGTATGGTGTTCTTGAACTTGCACAATGCCTTCGTAAATCATTATAATATAAATCAATTAGAATTGAATGCATTCCTGTTCCTGCTAATTATTATGTGCCAGTTTACTGCCACCTATGATTCGTTATGGAGCTTCACTTATGAATTTAATGATAAGATTTTTTTAAATATTGTTCCCCATTGGCGGTTTTAGGGGGGGGGGGGGGGCAGGCCCCCCCTAGAAGCATTGTCGAGATACGAATTTTGCACATATTTCATGGTCTAGATTATAATTTTATTCTCGGCGATCGCAGCAAGCTGCTCGCGCACCTGTTATTAAGGATATTTGAACTTTCTAACTGTTCAGAGCGAGCTAAACACACAGTTTTCGTAGTAAAAATTATAATATTTTTGCCCGTCTGCATCTTGGCCCCCCCCAGAACCAAATCCTGGATCCGCCAGTGTTGTTCCCTTTCCCATTTTTTTAATATATCAAACTGAAAACACTTTTAAAATTTGTGCAGTAATGTTATATACAGGGCTGATCTTGAGGAATTTTCAATAATTTAATTCTATGAATTTATATTTCAAAATTTGTCAAATAGTACGAGCGAGAGAGCCTCACTACGCTCTTAAGGCACACTGATATCCATAGATCAATAATTATAGTACTATCTGTTGAACTTCGAACCCAATGACGAGTTAATACAACAAAACAATTCCCATAGTACTTTCAACTACAGGCGTTATTGCTCACACCCTACACACAAGTTTAAAAACTCTTGCCCTTCCCCGATTTACCTATATGCTCTTACTAAGGCTACTTTTCAGAACACTTGCCGAATAGTACGTAAGTTCTTAAATGTCTAAAATTCTTCTTCTTTTATTTTGCACTTGGCTTCGGCCCGTGCCTTGAATTACCTTCCTCCGTTGGAAGAGAAACTAATATGTTCTTTTTTTATATAATAATAATATGAGGAGTAAGTCTAAAAACTGCAATATTAATTATTTTACTATAACCCGATATCAGTGGCGACGTATTGGTTCAAGCAGTTGTAGTGTTCATATGATATAAAAACTTTTATAGTCAATCCATTCAACTAAAGTATATATATTTATTTTTAGAATTTAGCTATTGTCTGCAGTCGCTCTATTTTACATCTAACTTATTATCAAACAAAGATTTTAAGCTGCTCATATACTAAGCAACTAATCTAGTCAATGTAGTTGCAATCTTACAATCAGTTAATTCTATTTGTGAAGATAGTCGAATATTATTAATCCACAGTATAAAAGGAAAAACTTTTATGTACAAAATCCACTAGGATTACTATACTAATTAAAGTCTTTCTATGTACCTACTATTATAATTTTAATGTATAAATATTATTTGTGTAACCGTACAACCGTAATAACATTGAATCACACTGACACTAATTAAATTAAATATTATAAATGCGAAAGTTTGTGAGTGTGTATGTTTGTTACTTCTTCACGCCTAAACGGGTGTACCGATTGAGCTGAAATTTGGTATAGAGATAGCTTAGACCCTGGAATAATACATAATTATAGTACAGCGGGTAAAACCGCTGAGCGCAGCTAGTAAATAAATAAATGAAAAGTTTAGACTGCAATAACAAAAACTCTTATATACTCGTAACTCGTACCTACTCTCACTACCTACTTCTGAAAGAAGAACCTATTTCTGCAAGAGTTTAAACAGATTCTCGTCTCTCCCAGATATGTGCACTCGCCAAGCAGTTAGACATGACAGAGCGGCAGGTGGAGCGCTGGTGGCGTCTCCGCCGCAGCCAGGACAAGCCGTCCACGCTGGTGAAGTTCTGCGAGAACATGTGGCGATGCACCTTCTACGTCTACAACTTCGTGTACGGCCTTTATATCCTCTGGGATAAGGAGTGGCTGTGGAATATTGATCATTGTTACCTGGGATATCCACATCAGGTAAGGATAAAAATTATAACTTTAGACGGCTACATTTTCAGTCACGTTTTCTACTTTTCATTACAGTTCCCTTATTATACCCATGTTACGACTATAATGTGATCTTACGTATTATTAGCATATCCTGGATCACGTTTCCGAGACTACAAAGTCTACTACCTAGTCTGAAAACGTTACCCGATTATCAAAGTTCGCCCCCAATCGTAACGGAGTGAAAATCCAACTATCAAGTTCATTCAAAAAGGGATTTATATGTTTGAATTACACTTTTCGATATTAGGAGGTTGAAGATATCCGTACTACCAAAAAAAAGAAGATTAGATAAATAATGGGAAGTACAGATCAGTGGGACTGACAATATGTTCCACATTCCAGGGCGTAACAAAGGACGTGTGGTGGTACTACATGATATCGTCAGCGTTCTACTGGTCGCTGACGATCTCCCAGTTCTGGGACGTGCGGCGCAAGGACTTCTGGCAGATGTTCGTGCACCACATCGCCACCATCGCGCTGCTCTCGTTCAGCTGGGCCTGCAACCTGCACAGGATCGGCACGCTCGTGCTGCTCTTGCACGACTGCGCTGATATATTCCTTGAAATAGGAAAAGCACTCAAATATGCAAACTTCCAGAAGTTGTGCGATTTTATCTTCACCGTGTTCGTGATTTTGTGGATGGTGACGAGACTCGGATTCTATCCGTTTTATATTATTTGGAGGTGAGTGTCCTATATTTAGTTATAGTTATAAAACCGAGGACTATTTGTGTCAAACATAATTTTATTAGATACGATATTATAATCATTTAAAATTACTCTTTATGGGAATCGGAGCCAGGAAATTTAAGCGTCGTTAGGAGCTATTTTTAGACTATGTACAGTCAACTACAAAGAGATGTATCCATGTTAGGCTTACAAAATGAAGTAAATTTTCATTTGCCACAATGAACTACCCTTGGTTCGTGACATTTCTAGTAGTAATCAAACTTTATATTATCATCAACTCGTTTAATATGCAACAATGATGTATCCCACTACTTTTCCTTAGGTGATACATAATAATAGCATTTAAAATGAATCGAATATAGTATAAGATTTGGTGGATACTGAAAATGTCACGAAGTAAGGGTAAATAATTTTTGCATACTAAAAGTTCCTTCATTTTGTAAGACTAACATGGATACATCTCTTTGTAGTTGACTGTACCTATATATAAAACCGTCTTCAACAATAAAATTGCACCTGTCAACAACACAAAGTGTTACTGACATCTATAGCCACTCACACGTCCGTGCTAGAATCGCTTCGCGCGCTCACTACTGATACCTACTAAACGTCTATTTTCTAGAAAACTTTTAAACCATTTTCAATGAAAAAAAAACATTATATAGTTAAAACTATAAAGAAATAAAATATCGAAAAAAAAATTACTCAAATATTAACACAGAGCATATAAAAAAATGCGAACTTGGCAATATGTGTTAATATTCGGTATTTTTTTGGTTTAAACACTTTTTACAAAATATCTCTCAATATTTCTTATTTTTACCTGCATATTATTAAACTAGAATATATAAGCTTTGATTTGATACTAAAATATAATGACTTGAAAAGTAAAATTTAGCACAATAAATCAAAACAAACCACCCATTATTGTATAAATCTTCAGCGCCTAGAACAAAATACTGAGAATGGAAATATTAAATCAATAAATTAAAACTATTTTAGCTTATATTTTTTTATTTTAGATATACGTAACTATTCATGTTGGAACTGTTTTTCTAAATTTACGTTGTTTTTTAATAAAATAATAGCGGATTGAAATTAATCACGGAAAAATATTACGAATCGTGGAAAACGAGACAAAGATCTTACATGTCGACTTTAAGACATGTAAAATTGTTCTAATTTTATTTTTTTCCTTACAAAATGTACTAATTTTGAAAGATAGTATCATGAGGATCATAACAATAAATAATTTTAATAAAATAAAGTGATTTAAAAACATTTTAAAAGCAGATTTCACTGGCACGCATGAAAACTTCGAAACATTAATTAAAAAAAAAATTTTTTTTTAATTTTACCAAGAACTGACTTCAGATTTAATGATCACAGATTAAAAATATTTATTACGAAGCCATTTGCAATCAAATTTACGCAAATTTTTAGCATTTTCATAGATAAAAACATGTTTTAAAGAAGCAAGTCCTTAGGACCGCTATAGCGGTCGGGACGTTTGAGTGGATAGGAACGATCCACAATTTTATCACGTTCCCTGTGCATGCCCCATCGATGGGGCATTTTGGGTTACTTACTGCACGTGATGGCTCTTGAGCCCCTCGCAAATTAAAGGCTTGTTACTCTATACACGCATGAATTATTACACTAAAATCAGTATACACGTGTGACTAGTGAACTAAAAAAAACGGACGTAAATCCCGTTTTTTAAATACAATAAGTGTAAAATTGCTTTTGCACTTAGGGAGTTGTTTCTATAATAATAATTGTACAGTTAACGTGTTAAATCAGTTGTACTACTTAGTTACACGTTGGGTGCCACTTACTGCAAAACTGGCGCCCAACGTGGGGCCAAAGTCAACAATATAATATTAAATATTGTATTCCTAATTTAATTTAATTTAATAAAGCAACCAAATATAATGTTTTGATTATATTTTTATCAATTGACCATTTAATTTATTATGTTGCTATTCGTTCATTGACCAATTATTATGATTCTATGACATTATTATTATTTTTTAACTACACAATCTTAAATTATATTTTTGACATATTATTAATGTACATGACTTATTCTCCCTCTCTTCTAAACTTTCACTACACCCGACAGGGTCCACAAATGACCTAGTAAAATGTATGTAATATGTAAGATCCTGTTTAAGAAAATTATGTGGAAAGTGAATAAAGTATTTGAATCTGAATCTGAATCTATATTTCGGTGTTTTGTATAATATGAATGTATTGTCTGTATGTTTCAGTACATCTATCCGCGCCCCGATGTTGCTGCCGATGTTCCCGGCGTACTATATCTTCAACTCGTTGCTTTGCTTGTTGTTGGCGCTACATTTAGTGTGGACCTGGCTGATATTGCAGATCGCGTATAAAGCTATTATCAGTGGACAGGTAACTAATTTATATACTCCGTATGTATTATATTATATTTTCGTAATAATTGTGCAACTATGCGTAAAAATAAAAAATAGTCCTAATCGGTCAAACTATAATTTTAAAACGTAGAATTGTTAGTGACAATATAATATAATTAATCATCCACAATCTTTGATATGATGCAATAATTATTAAAATTCTTATTTTACGTTCATATTATATGTTGCGTTTTAATGCATCTGTTATATAAGTAGAATGGACATACCTCCAAAGTATTTACTTTTTTAAATTTACGAACTCTCCAGCGTTATATAAAATTAAAGCTTACTGTTGACTGTTTTTATGCCATCGAATTTAACATCAACGTATTTCAAACCTTGTAATACCTGTAATTTTTATTTTCAGATGGAGAAAGACATCCGAAGCTCTAGTTCAGAGATCAGCGACAGCTCACATCAGTCCAACAACAGCACTCCACACAGAGTTCATCATAAAAAGTAAGTTTTTTATCTCTCCTATTCAATCCCAATAAATATTATAATTAGTCACAACTGATTAAAAAAAATCGACTTTAAGCTCCCTTTCAATAATTAAAATCGATCGATGATGATGATCGATGATGAAAGTGATCGATCGATGTGAGACGCCAATAATTGTTTCAATATAATATAATTACTTTGATATAATCTGTCTCCAATAAATATTTCGCCAGTAAATATCTCGATAATAATCGATAAATAAATCCGTTCGACCAACTAACTAAACACTGTTTCATTCATTCATTCAATTTCGGTAAAATTAAAATGAACCTTAGAATATCTTTTGTAACAAAAAATCTCCAAATCGTTTCAATTTGTCATTATTTAGGAGAAAACTGTATTGTGACGTCACTCATTTCTCAAAATTGAGGGTAAAATTTTCTAATAATATGATAAGTTAAGATTGTCAGTGTAATAAACGCATTATTATTATTGCCAATTGTGGTTTTTAATAAAAAAATATCGATATTATAATTATCAATCAATCAATTTATTTTTTCAGAGACACATAGTGCAAAATGCGGCGGCGCAGATCACCGCGAACTAAAATAATAGCAAACTACCCTCCAAAGAAAAATATCACGTGACTTCGGGACATTCCCGTAAATATTACTATATCTTTCATCTGTTTAATGGCTTACTGAACGTGGATAACAATTAAACTAAAATTAAACATACAGAATTTAAAAAAAATTAAACATAAATAGAACAAAAATCAATTGGTTACTTGTAATATGGCGTTTTTGCAAGTCTTTATCGTGAGGGTAGACCTAAAAAAAAGCATTTTGTTGACCAATTCGGGTATTTTTTACCTTTATTGATTATAAAAGAGTATTTTATGTACGCATTTTCCTCTCTTACTTTATTTTAATAAAGCGCTAATGGAGTACAACTGAGACAACTATAGGATAGTTATTGTTTTTGATTATATTATATCAGTTAACTCCTACTATATAAAAAATCTTAATATTATTATTAAAATGGCATTTAAACTATATTATTTAGCAAATAATATATCTTATGAAAACTATATAAGTATACTTAAGTACGATAAATTTTTATTTTCATAATTTTATTTGAGTTATTTATTTTTTAATTTCTAACCAGTGAGTGATACATACAGTATTGCAT
Source organism: Hemithea aestivaria (assembly GCA_947507615.1). Taxonomy (NCBI): domain Eukaryota; kingdom Metazoa; phylum Arthropoda; class Insecta; order Lepidoptera; family Geometridae; genus Hemithea; species Hemithea aestivaria. The sequence continues at coordinate 2,980,125 of OX382343.1, forward strand.
GCTTAATGACGTAATTTAAAAAAAAAACCTTTTCACTCAATTCAAACAAATGTTCAGAAGTACACCTACCTACATAATTTTTTTTAAATCTAAATGAGTAAATAATATTATTTTAATAAGGACTTAAAATGGTTGGGGTGTAGCGTTCGGGGCACTATGGAGAAAAGACTTAAAAAAATTTTGATCAAAAAATTTTTATTTCAAATTTGTATTTTTTTTTATTTTATCATATAAGACATCCAAAAATAAGACAAAAATTATCCGGGTCATTTTTTCCTCCGCCCAGCCGGATTTCGAGGAAACGTTGCCAAAGATCAATCGTTGTGAAGGGAATCAGGACTTTGAATATTTTACATGTGTTTTCGTATTCCGGCAACAGTATTTTTTTATCACGGGATTGTGTTAAGAACATCACCAGGACTGACGTTTGTATGGGTCATATTGACCTTGACTCAAAGGTCACTGACCTTGAACCAAAATAAGAGAAATTAGCCCAAATACAAAGGTCAATGACCATTGGGTCAAATTCAGTGACATTATAATATAGGTACGACGACGAGCGAAGCGAGGAGGAGTGTTAGGTTTTACTTATGAGCAACGCGCGAGCCGAGCGAGCGAAGCGAGCGTGCCGCGGCAGCGGCCGGCGAAGCGCCAGAAAAAGAGTGTAAACGAGGTTACTGATTGGTCTACATAGGTATATGTCATGTAATTATAATATAGGTACGACAATTTCATTTATTTTGGATCAAGGTCAATGACCTATGGGTCAAGGTCAGTGACGCTTGGGTCAAGATCACTAATAATTGGGCTAATTTCAGTTATTTTGGATCAAGGTCAATGACCTTTGGGTCAAGGTCAATGACCTCTGGGTCGAGTTCAGTGACGCTTGGGTCAAGATCACTAATAATTGGGCTAATTTCACTTATTTTGGGTCATGGTCAATGACCTTTGGGTCAAGGTCAATGACCTTTGGGTCAAGGTCAGTGGTGATTGGGTCAAGATCATTAATAATTGGGCCAATTTCACTTATTTTGGGTCAAGGTCAATGACCTCTGGGTCAAGGTCAATGACCTTTGGTTGCTCGCGGAGGGTTCCCCACCCTTATACTCCCACATCCCACCGGGTCCCGAAGGTTACATAAAGCGTAGTATTTTTGATCAAAATTTTTCTAAGTCTTTTTTTCATAGCGCCCCGAAGGCTACACACCGACCCTTAAAATACATAAAAATAATAAAAAATAAACTTATAAGTGACACTATTACTATTTACAAGTAAACAATCTGATACAAAAATAATAGATAATTAATATACAAGAATATTTCATTGTTTTTGCAACTTTGTTGATTTTTTCTCAGTATTTAGTATTTTTGTACAAGTATAATTTATTTGATACTTATCTATTATTTTTTCATCAAACGTTACAAAAAAATTACTCTTAAGAGTACATCACGTATCTCTTTATGTATTAATCAATGCATTTTTTATACTTAAGTTTAATTATAATAAATACCAACCAGTGATGAGGAGGGTCGACAATTATCGATATTTTTTGTCTATCTTGTTCCTACGACTTAGTAAATAAGTGTGAAGGGGACAGATAGACTTATTATTTTAACTTTATTGACACAATTTCTTCACATTCTAAATTACTTATAAGTCGCCAAAGTATGTATACTACAAGTCATTATTAAAATGCTTTCCTTTCGTAATGTTTGACCAAAGCTGTCCTCTTTGGATATGTTCCTTTTTGTTGATATAGTCTATGGTTTAGTTATGCTTATAAAGTCTGTTGATTAAAACCGTTACACATTTTTATTGCAAAGTTTATTTTTCAAAAACTTGAAATTGGCAAATCCCCACGTGTGGCGCCAAAACTCCGAACACGGAGTTAAAGAAAAAAAAAAGTTTATTTTTCTAGAAAATATTTAGTTTTCTTTTTTAATTTTCTATCTAAGTATGTAGGTAACTGCTAAGTAGAGTTTTTTTAATCCTAAATCGTTTCAGATTTTTCTACTTAAATGTAAACAAATTTATTCAACTACCTATGTATGCATTTTTTAAAGATTTAAATTGTGATATATGCAAATTTTATGATATATACTTATGTTTGTCTATGAAAATTGTAGAGGTCTATTTTTTGTTTATTCAGAATAATTAATAATTTACAAATACCAAAAAAACTACAACATTGTCAATAATTACTATTATTTTAACGTTATTCATGTTAAATAATTTTTAAACAATAAGTATAATTTCAGTAATTCTTGATATAGGTATGTAAGTGTTTTATGAGTCAATTTTGGTCTTCAATAATATTCAAGAACGTCAAAAAACTTAAGTGAATTGTATTACATTGCTAGTGCCTAATATTGCGTGCATTAGTTTTAAGATAAACATAGCATATCCGCTTATTAATAATAATAATTATTATGATAATAAATAATAGTAGATAATAATTATGACTTTGTTAAGGATGCACTTATTCCAATCGTGCCTTTTTTAGACAATGTTAAAGTAGATTGTTGATTTTCCACCACGAGATGTCGCTTTGTTTGATTGGAGTGACAGCTGTCATCTGTCAATTTTTATCGTTTTGATAGATTTTGACGCCGCACGATTAGTGCATTTATCAGTGTAATAACACCAAATATAACTTTATTCGTGGTGCTGTAGTAGTGAGTGCTAGAAAATACAATAATTTTAAAATATAATAATTTACAAAGCGTTTAGCTGTACTTAAAGACAATTTTAATATCATATTTGCTGGTAGATTTTTAATAATTATTAAATTATATGAACCAAAGTTATAAAGTTACATATTATAGTATAAGCCCGCGGATTCTCTCGGGAAGTGATGTCACCTTATTCATATCATTTACATACGTATTATTATTTATTATGCACTTATAATATGTTGAAATGTTATGGCTCGTCCACATATACCGGCCCATGACTCGGCGAGTCGTTGGCCCGAGCGCACAAATTATATATATGCACTTGGGGCACAGAATATATAAATCAAAAATAAAGAAAATTTAACTAGTTTAAAGTAATTATTCACACAAAATGGCTTCAAATGATCCATGATTGATTAATAATCAAAATATAATTAAAGTCGTTAGCTACGGAGCCCAAAATGTATACCGGAAATAAAACCGTAAATATCCGAAGACATTTGTCTATAGACAATAATGGTTCGTCCATAGACAAAACACACACTCGGCGAATCATTGGCCGGTATATGTGGACGAGCCATTACACTAATTTAATTTTTTTAGATGCGAATGATTCACCTAAAGATGCTTAGCAAAACGTTAATAGATACATTTTTAAATAAGTAGGTATAAGTGATTGAGACAAGTACTAAATTCTCATGTTAGTAAGGGTCTTCGTACACGAGAACTCTGTGACGATTTTGTTTATGTGACACTCGTCGTGTGCGAAGGTCCTGAGCCTCTTTTTGTCCAGTGATTTCCTTGACTTTGCTTTTGTGAAGTAAAATATCAGTATCATTCTAAATACAGGGTGCCGATTGTGAGAAATGTAAAAATCGAAACACCCTGTATAACTTAATCTAGGTTATAAGTTAATAAATATATTAAACTTTCTTAAAAATATTCCAGTAAGTGCATTTTCCTATCTCGACCTTATTTTCGTTGTAATATGTCCATTTTTAAGAACCACGAATGTTATTCTAATTTGTTGTTGTTATGAATGACGAACGCACGAGCGTCAACGTCAACGCGGCTGCGCCGCTAGCGTCAATGTCTTGTCTATTACACCACTTCTGTCCTAAGAGCACGCTGTTTTCTTTTCTGTTCCTAAATCCAATGATTTCCTATTAATTAGTGCAGAGAATAACATTGGCGACGAGCCGATCCCACGGACTTGCGATGGCCAAAGTCACGGTTGGATTTTTAAGTGTTTTTAACCACGAAACCCAAGATTGGGAAGTTTATAAAGACCGACTCGAACAATGGTTCCTGGCCAACGATGTCGACACCGACGTGGCCCATGCAAAAACTAAAATCAAGCGCCGGGCTATCCTACTCAGTAGCTTGTCTGAAAACACCTATAAATTGGTTCGTGACCTAGCTTTGCCATCGGATATTTCAACCTTAGACTTCAATGACGTTGTAAAAGTCTTAGACTGCCATTTTAAAAAAACAAAATGTGGGTTTGCAGAAAGATACATATTTCATAGTGCTGTACAGAGACAGGACGAAACACTTCCCGAATGGGCAGCGCGTGTTAGAAGTCTCGCTGCCGATTGTAAGTTCTCGGCCGTGGTGCTACCAGAAGTACTACGAGACCGGTTCGTACTCGGCATGTTGCCGGGACCTGAGAGAGACAAGTTGTTCACGAAGAATATGGCTGAGCTCACACTGTCCAAAGCGTTGGAGGTGGCTCAGGCCATACGCTGTGCGCGCCTTGGGGCGGCGAAGTTAGCCGATACACACTCCGCCGCTCAGTCTACAAGCGTCCACAGGGTGGCCGCCGCGCCGGCTTCCGAAGGATCGTCGAGTACTACGCGCCCTCGTGACAACTCTCTGCGCTGCAGTTCGTGCGGTTATCAGGGACACGACAGCTCTACTTGCAAATTTGCGAAGTACAAGTGTTCCATGTGTGGTGTAAAAGGCCATTTAAGGAAAGTATGTCCAAAGAAGTGCGTCAAACATAACTTCATCGAGTGTAGCAACAATAATGATGAGGTATCCAGTGATGACGGTGAGTTGATGATTGCCAATTTAAAATCTGTCAATGGGGAACCCATGCGCGAGTCTGTTTTGGTAAATGGAATTCGCTTAGACTTTGAGTTGGATTGTGGGTCACCAATTACGATCATTCCGTATAAAATGTATATGCAACATTTTTCACACGAAAAACTTCGTGTAAACAATTTATTTCTTTGTGCTTACAATGGAACCAATATCAAAGTTCATGGATTTTCACCAATGACCGTAACTTACAATTCAAAGTCTTGCGACTTAGATATTTATGTAGCAGAGACTGAGGGAGTTCCATTATTGGGCAGAGATTTTTTTTCAAAGTTTGATTTACAAATCTCTACGGTTAATGCTAATGCGTGTCCTTATCTCGATCAACTCATGGAAAAATTCCCACTTTTATTTTCGGATAAACTTGGTTGTTGCAAGGACATATCTGTAAAATTGACTCTCAAAGATGATGCCAAGCCTGTATTTTTTAAAGCAAGGCAGGTGGCCTTTGCTTTAAAAGAAGGTGTTGAGCAGGAAATAGACCGTTTAGTCAATCTAGGTATATTGGTACCTGTAACTTATTCTGAATTTGCGAGTCCAGTGGTACCTGTGTTGAAACATAATGGGAAAGTCCGTTTGTGTGCAGATTTCTCAGTGTCATTGAATAAACAGCTTGTCATAGAAAAATACCCACTTCCCAGAATTGAAGAACTTTTTTCTAAGCTCCATGGTGGCAAAAAATTTTCCAAACTTGATCTCTCTCAAGCGTATAATCAGCTGATGTTAGATGAGTCATCCCAAATGCTTACTTGCATTAATACTCACAAGGGGTTGTTTAAATTCACTCGCTTAGTCTTTGGTCTGTCAAGTGCAGCAGCAATTTTTCAAAAGACAATGGAAACTCTTTTGTCTGGGCTAGAAGGTGTCTTAGTGTTCCAAGATGACATATTGATCACTGAGAAGAATGATGACTTGCATAAATTAAGACTTGAGGAAGTCCTCACGAGATTGCAAAATGCTGGTCTCATACTACAAAAGGAAAAATGTTGTCTTTTCCAGGATTCAGTATCCTACCTCGGGTTTGTAGTAGACAGACATGGTATTCACAAATGTCCTGATAAAGTCAAAGCCATTAACGAGTCTAAAACCCCGTCTAATGTGTCCGAGTTAAAATCGTTCCTAGGACTCGTTAATTATTACAGGAATTTTGTGAAGAATACCTCTTCCTTGTTAAATCCCTTGCATAATTTACTGCAGAAAAACGTACCGTGGCACTGGACTCGAGAACATGATGAAGTTGTCAGAACAATTAAAGAAAAATTGTCATCTGAGAAAACATTGGCTCATTTTAATCCTGATGCTAGTATCGTACTAACGGTTGATGCTTCTCCTACTGGGCTGGGAGCTATTTTGTCTCAGATTGAGAACGGTACTGAAAGACCAGTCTCGTATGCCTCGCGATCGCTGTCTAAGGCTGAAAGAAGCTATAGCCAAATACAAAAGGAAGCGACAGCGATAATCTTTGGCGTTCGGAAATTCCATCAGTATATTTATGGACGGTCCAGTCCTTTTGTTCTGCGTACTGACCACAAGCCCCTGTTGTCAATTTTTAATCCGGAAAAAGGTGTTCCGGAAGTCACTGCTAACAGGTTGCAACGTTATGCTATTTATTTAAACTCATATAACTATGTCATTGAATATGTAAGTAGTAATCAAAATGCAGCTGATTTCCTCAGTCGGTCTACAGTAGATAATCAATACGAAGTTAGCGATAATGAGGTTCATGTTGATAACGCTACTTATATCAACTTTGTGTTTGGGCCTTCCTCATCACATTTTCTCAATTTAGAGACAATAGTAAAGGCAACACAGACAGACGCAATTGTGTCACAAGTATGTAGCTATACACAAAAAGGTTGGCCGTCACATTTTGATGATAAGTTGAAATGCTACTACTCGTGTCGACATGAATTATCTGTAGAAAAATCATGTCTATAATCAGGTCATAAACTAGTTATACCTTTATCGTGTCGTAAGGAATTATTACATGAACTACATACAGGACATCTCGGTACCAACAAAATGAAATGTGAAGCGAGGAACAGATTTTGGTGGCCTCGAATGTCAGCTGATATAGATAATTACGTAGCTACATGTGAAGTGTGTATAAAGTCGAGACCGTCACCTCCCCGTGCGCCCCTTGCTCCTTGGCCTTTTCCCCCGCAACCGTGGTACCGCGTTCATTTAGATTTTCTTGGTCCGATAAACAACCGAACTTATCTAATCGTAGTTGATGCTTTTTCCAAATGGGTGGAATGCTTTGATGTATCATCTGGTTACAGTACACGAGTGGTCATCGAGAAATTGTGTGAGGTCATGTCTAGGTTTGGCTTGTTTCATACTTTATGCTCAGATAACGGAACTTCTTTTGTCTCCGAGGAATTCAAATTGTTCTGTAGCAAAAATGGTATCGCGCATGTTACTTCACCGGCTTATCACCCGAGTAGCAACGGGCAGGCCGAAAGTTGCGTTAAAATAATCAAAAAAGCTATAAAAGCAATAATTGAGTCTGGTACGAACCAGAAAGACTTGAATACGAAACTTTTAGAATTTTTGTTTAATTATAGAAATTCAACTCACAGCACAACAAATAAATCGCCCGCGGAACTCTTATTTAATCGTAAGTTGCGAAATAGGCTAGATTTAATTAACATCAATCGTCCTTCATCGTGTGATGCTACACTCGATGCCCTCGTTAAAGAGAAACAGTGCTCTCAATCTAGATTCTATGCTGGAAAACGTTATGTGAATTTTGATGTCGATGAAACAGTTTTAGTTAAGACATACAAAATGCACAAACCACACTGGACGAGAGGAACAATTCACAAGAGACTGGGTAACGCGCTTTACCTAGTTCAACTTCATGAATCGAACGTGATGTGCAAAAAGCACACTAATCAACTTTTAAAACTTAAGGGGGAGAAGGAGCATGATTGTGACCTAGCGCACAGTGACGACAACGAGACGATTGAGTACGAGCAGGTGCCCTCTCTGATGCCACCGGTAGTCCTGTTTCCCGCAGCACCTGGTGCGCCGCCCGCCGCCACTCCAGCGAACGCGCCCGAGTCCGCGCCGACGCCACCGCGCGCCGCACCTGAACCTGAGCACGCGCGCCCCGCGCCGGCCCCTGCCGCAGTATGTCGTGATCCATCTCCTGACTCATATCACTCAGCTGACTCCGCCCCTGATTCTACGAGTGTGACGCCCAGACCGAAACGTTCTCGTCAAGTTGTGGACTATAAGCGATTCTTTAAATGAGAACTAGATTTACTGTATTTTGTGTGAATTAAGTTTATTTTGTCTTTAATTATTTGTTAACTTAAGGCGGAGAGATGTTATGAATGACGAACGCACGAGCGTCAACGTCAACGCGGCTGCGCCGCTAGCGTCAATGTCTTGTCTATTACACCACTTCTGTCCTAAGAGCACGCTGTTTTCTTTTCTGTTCCTAAATCCAATGATTTCCTATTAATTAGTGCAGAGAATAACAGTTGTATTATCACAATTATTATTATGTAAAAAAAGGTGCTAAGTCTCTTACATTGCAGTACATGTTGTATGTTGTTTTTTATTCAAAATGTATAGATTATACGAATAAAACTATGCGAGAAAATTAACATATTTTTTTATTGTTGTGGGATTATTTTCCTCATACAAAATACCTAACTAATCTATCTGAGTGCCTATAAAAATCAGAGAAGCAATAGGGCTATTTGTTGGTATCGTGGTCATTTGCATATTTTTTAAAGGGAGGTATCAATTATCAGTATACCTCCCTTAGGTATCAATTATTTATAAATAAAAGACATAATTAAAAAATCACCAAACATTTATTTCAGAAATTCATATTCTTCACCAAGCGACAAAAGTCGAATGCACAGTAAAGCTAGCGGTTATTTTAACATCAATTTCCATAACTCTAACTACTGCTACCAATAAATACAACAAAAATATACAAATTAGGTGACGCTCATACACTGAGACTAGATTGAGAAAATATACCCATTCTGTCGAACTGTTTGCAAAAATTACCATGTTACATCGTTATCATTATAAATTTATTAAAAAATTTAATGTAAAATATCATAATTTGAGCCAAAAAAATTAAACAAACATGATTGTGTATGAGACGCTCGTAATTCTCTAAAAAAGTTAAGAGTAAAAATATTGATGAAAAAAGTTAAAAAATAGTTTGTGGAAGTTTCTTTACATGCACGATCAAGTCTGCAAATGAAATCATTAGTAAGATATCTTAATCACTCCATTTAATATGTTGTTTTTTCCCAGTCGCCCCCAGGTGGCAATTACCACCGAACGGCACGGCATTTGAATTCCCAAATGCCACCTGAAGGCAACCCAGGGACGGGCGACTGGGAAAATACTTATATTTTAATTATGTCTTTCATTTCTCAAACTTAACCGTACCTCATTCGGAATTTTATTCGGAAAGTACAATTGTTTAACAAAGAGATCTATACTTTAAGACAAATTATATTTTTTAAACATTTCAAAGTACATAAGCTAGTTTTTTTAATAAAAGCATTAAAAAATACTTCCATAAATAAAAGCATTAAAAAATACTTCCATAAGGTTATAGAAAGATGTAATAATAATAAAGAGAGCAACTACTATATTATGGATAAATTACCTGATATCCATGATAAAATGATAATAGCATAATTCGAGAAAATATTAATTAGACTAAAAATATTAGACTATTAACAAATCAAAAGGTAAATTCTCTCTATCTTTACTATTACTACATCTTATGTCACAACATGTTTGGTACATGACACATACGCACAACAATTACATACAAATTCTAATTATGTTAACAGAATGCTTATAATTAAAGTAACCTTACCGAATAATACGAAATTAATATAAATAAGCTTGTTCAAGTGTAGGAAATAAAATAAATTGATAAAATTAAGTTACAGAGGACATTTTGGTCCACGTAGCAGAAAATATCTGTGATTTTACACAACTAAAAAGGATCTTTACTTTTTAGTTTACTTGGATAGTGACCACCTTTTTCAATGGATCGTTCATAAATTGGAATTATTGATCGACATCGGTCGATCTTTTATTAGTCCGTAAATTTAATGTTGCCTGTAAAAATATTTTGGACATGAAATAACTAGGAGTAGGGTATGAAAAATGCTATACATAATTTAACCGATGGGCTATTTTTTCAAATGCAGATTACATTTAATTATGTATTAGCTATGTATGTAGTATTTAAGTCAAAATATCTTCAACATAAACTAATAGTTATAAAGATTATTATCACTAAGTCATAAAATTATGTTTTAGTTTTCTGTATGTGGTTTTTTTTTATGTGGAGAATTAAGAAGACGAGCAAGACGCTCTCCTGATGTTAAGAGATAACGCTGCCCATAATCAGTACAGTGCTACCCAGAATTTTACAATGATGTGCAATTCTAGGTGCACTGCACCAACGCTTCTTACTCAAGAGTCATAAGATGTTAAGACTCTTTAGCCCAGTAATTTCACTAGCTACAGTGCCCTCCTACCGAAGCACAGTAATGTTTGTACATTACTGCTCAGGCGGTAGAATAACTGGCACTGTTGGGGTACCCACCTAGACGACCTCCTGCAAAGGAAGTCTACCCAAAAATGGTGATTAAATAATGAGTTCTATGGTGATTAACCCTTTAACCGCCAGACTTAAAATCACTTGTCGTGCCCCTAGCGCCAGGCAAGTTTTTTGAATTATAAATACCTACAATAAAAGTGATGTCTAATATTTATTCTATTTGGGAGAGAAGCATAAAACCAACTGTAAATCATAACTTTATTCACTATTTATCTAATTACGAGTATAGTTTTATGAAATACAGTGTTATGACTTAAAAAATGTAGATTTAAAGTGCAGTCGGAAAAATACGACTTGTCGGAAATATACGACTCTGGCGGTTACGTAACAGAACAGGCATGTCAGATATATCCGACGGTGGCGGTTAAAGGGTTAAATAATGAGTTCTATTGTATTACCATCGATGAACGATCAGTCGAGTTCACAACTGACACCTATATTTCGATGGCCTTAAAGTAGAAATATATAAGAATAGTAACGCAACTTATATACAAAAGCATCTTGTTCCTAAATATATTTCTAGCTTGAATAAGTCCTAAAATGGGACAGTCTTGTATACCTTTCGACAGTTTGAAATATAATCTATAAGAATAGGGTATTTATTAGTTTCTATGTAGGTAGGACCATTATGCTACTGCATAAGGAAGTTTACAGAATAACTAGGTATACAAGTATATAAAAATATAACATTACAAAGGATGTAGAATATATTTTTGGTTTGGGCAAAACACCTAATAGTAGGTAAATATATCTTATATTATGTACGGGATGATTTTGGAATATTTTTGTGACATATTAGATGAATAAATAAAAAATGTAAATTTAAATAAAATCTTATATTATTATGTTATATATTTTCCTTTTAACAGTAAAAGGTTTTTTTAATGTAATGTGGAAAGGTCAGTTACCAAGTCCATTCTTAATCCACCGAAATTTTCTCCGCTTGGAAGGGAAAAGTGGCCAGTGGAATATAATATCTATCCTTATTGACTTTAAAATATATATTAGGATGATGAACGTGATTGTGATTTGACTCTGACAGTGTAAGTACTGTAGTCTGTAGGAGTATAAATCTCTCCTATAAATGATTATTTTATTTAACCCCATATCACTAATCTTCTTCTCTAGTTTTATGTTCCAAAATCATCCGCACATTGTATATAATAACATACATTAGATACAATATTATGTACCCGCATAATATCAGAAATAGCATCTTTGTACAGTAATATAATTAAACAACACCGATTATACTTTGAGAACTACATCTAATATAGTAAATAGTAAGTTTGCGCAAAAAGAATAGAGTCGTAAAATGTTATTAAAATGTGTTGCATAAACTCATAACTGATTATTATAATATAGTGTATGTGTAGTGCAATTTCATATTGGACCTATTGTTATTTCAAAGAATAAAACGCCATGAACTTGCATCATGAAACTTCAGTGCGGTATATCTCAGCCTAGCCGTTTTGTAATAATTTACAAAACCATTAGTGTCAACTATTTTTGTCACATAATATTATGGGCGTTCCACGAATCATATCTTTTTGCACACACTAAATGTATGAATTTAACATACATTTATTTTTAATAATATCATTCATTCATAAACATATTTATTGATTATTAAAATGCGTTTTACTCCCGGTACAAGTCAATATTGTTACCATTGATAATTAAATAATTATTACTGCAATAATAAAACTTTACCGAAATAAGTAATCAAATTAGTCTTATTATTATTTTAAAAATCATTATTTTTATGAAATAATACTTGTTAAAACTATTGCTGTTTTCGATGAAAATTATATAATATTATTTTAAAATAAGTTATTAAAAACCGGGAGACCTTATAATAATATTGCAAAGCTCACATAAAAAACGGAATTTCTTGTAATCTCTAAATTCTAACCTTTAATTTAGCATTTTCTTTAATAATTCCGACTATTAATAATATTATTAACCCTACTCTGGGCTATAAATTATATACCCTACTTCGGCTATAAATAATCCCGACTTAGTTATAGATGAAGTCGATTTAGAGCTATACTTCGGGCTAGAAGTCAGCCTTATTCTTAGGCTATGAATGGCCCTACTTTGGGATAATAATAAATCAGATTTTGGGCTAAAAATTAACCCTTAAGATTACGCTACTTGGGCTATAAATAAAATTCACTAGGTGACAAATATTCTGCAACAAGTTGCCTAAAGTAGAGCGAAATGGCGCTTTGTTCGACGAATATAATATATTTTTTATTTCTATATAATATATTTCGCCAGATATAATGTGACGAAGTGTTGCAGGACATTTTGCCACGAATCCTTGAGTTTAGCCGTTTTATTTTTTCTTAGTTAATTCCTTCTAATACTGTAAAAAGAGTACCACTTTTCAGACTCCATTATAGATCGTATCATCGCTTAACAAACGGCAAAAAAAAAAATTAAGGTTACTTATACGCAATTTGCGGATGACCGTAAGTGCGGTAAACCCTCCGACTGACTCAAAAATATGTACTAAATCACAGTTTCTATACGCACTGTGGTGCGACTGCCGCACGACTAAACGGACATTTGTTTTCGCAGTCTGCGAATAGAATCTTACGGCTAACCGCAATTATACAACTTCCTGCGGCCAGCCGGACGGTAGCCGTCCGTAACCTATGACGACTATACAATTTTTTTTCCTTTTCTACATGTTTTATTATTGAATTCGGGCCTATTCTAGTCTTAATGTTATTTTAGAATTTCCTTTAAATCGGTTACATGTATAAGCAAATTCCAAAATGGTCCCTGTTTTGTATTCCTGAACTAAAATTCGTTTAACTACATTGTGACGGCTAACTAAGGGCTTTTGCACACGACATTGTACTACAAAAAATAGGCGTAATATAATACGGATGCGGCGATCGGTGTATGTAATGACGGATTCGGATTGAATCGGACCGAAAGTAGTGCGGTAGCGCCTACAAACGATAGGTGAGTGCTTAAAATGTTTTAATACCTCGTTTAAGAACTTTTTTACCACGAAAAGTTTAATTTTTACTGTCTGGGGGTATACACGTTAAAATTCTAAAGTAGTAATAAGCGTATAATATAGTAATACAAGTAAAATGACACAATTAATTGTTTAATTTTACTTGTATTACTATATTATTTGTTGGCTTAAGCCAACTCTTGCGCACAATTAATGTCATGTGCGAAAGCTTAAAAGGTTCCGAGAAGGAAATAGTTTCTAGTTAAAAATACTTTATGAAGAACCTCATTCGTAAATTCGATGATTTTTATGGAAAACATTGTTTTACATATTTACTAATCTTGCGGTTTCATCTGCTAAAAAAACTAAAAATACCTTGTATTTAACATTTTGCCAGGTTTTTTTGTTTTAATATAATTCAATACACTTTTAAAAGTCTGTATGAAAATTGTGTTATAATTGCATAAAACTTGTAAAATTAAAGTAAACGAAACCGCAAGGCGTAGCAAGTTTATAATTTTGGTAGGAAACACGATTCAATTCATTATTATTATACAGTTTCTAAGTATTATTACATATTTAAGTAAATATTTTTGGTGAAATGTATAAACTTCAAAATTGAATAAAACAAGACAAATCCGTATTCCTGCATTAGTAAGTAGATGGATTACATTACCCCTCTTTTGCTTCACAGTCGGTGAAATGTGTCTAAAAATATAGTTTGCGAATTCATCCGTTTGGTTTGTTCGCATTTATGTTACCCTGAAAATAAAATTGAAATCTTTTAGGAACTATTAAAAAATATATAATATGGAAAACACTACCTAAGCTCTAGTAGATATATAACGTTAGACAATGTTGTATAACATTTGTTGTCGGCATTTCCTAAATTATTTTCTAAAAGTTATAATTTTTTATCGTGCTATACAATATTTTATAACGTCATATAACTACTGTTTTATAACGTTATAAAATGTATTTATGTCAAGAGAATACTAGAATATAGTGGTAAATAATTTAGAGCCGGCTGATCAGGACTTGATTTTGTTGTAGGCTTTTAAAGGCTAAGACAGCTTCGTTTTATTTTGTTTTGTAGATTTATTAAAACGAGATAGCAAAGTATTACAGTGAATAAACTGTAGCCATTTAATATAACCAACTTACTTTTTACTCTTAACCTTGGGCGTGTTGTGGTTAGAGTTGTGCGGACTATCACTCAGTTCGGAACTTGAACTCCTTATGTCGCCTTCCATCTGGAAGTATATTAAATATAAAATAAATATAATTGGGATTTATACTGCAACAGAACAACAGGATTGAAAGATAGAGTCAAATACATAGGATTTTATTATTATTATTGAAGAATCAGCTTATTGTGATGCTCAAGTGAACTTTAGTTTACTTCCCGAACCAAAAACTCCCACATATATTATAAGAGAGTAACGCGCCAAAGCTTATCTATCTTTAAATCCTACGTAAAAGATACGCAGCGCACGTCATTCTGAGACATAAGATGTTAAGCCTAAATTGAGTAATTTGACGAGATAAAGAAATTTAGACCTAGTAATTTGAGGAGATAAAGAAATTATTGTTTTTTTTTGTCGTTTCGAAAATTCCGAGGTCGACTTCCTGCTGACTCTGCGCACAACACGTCGCCGGCGCTACGTGTGACCTAGTTTTTTTAAAGTTTATAAAATTTTATGTATGTTAGTCTGTAAGGCATATATGTATGATATGGGCCTCTGGTACTGCGTCTGTGGCAGTGTACTATTGCCTGAAATGAATTATTATTATTATTAAAAAAAAATGAATTACCTGTCCAGCCTTAATAGTAATATATGCGATCTGCAGTATGAGCCACGTCCATACAATGTGCAACACCAACAGCAAGCAAAGCAACGAGTTGAAGATATAGTACGCCGGGAACATCGGCAGCAACATCGGGGCGCGGATAGATGTACTGAAACATACAGACAATACATTCATATTATACAAAACGACAAAAATATTGTAACGTTTGTTGACTTTGGCCCCACGTTGGGCGCCAGGTTTTGCAGTAAGTGGCACCCAACGTGTAACTAAGTACGACTGATAAAAAATTGTAGATCTTTCCTTTATAGACGTCAGTAACACTTTGTTTTGTTGACAGCTGCAAATTTTATTGTAAAAGACGGTTTTTTCTTTATAGACTATTCTAAAAATAACCCCTAAATAAGAACCCTAAGTAATAGAACAAGTATATTAATTGTTGTTAAATCAGTCACACGTTGGGCGCCAATTTAAAAAGTGGCGCCCAACGAGGGACCACGTTTTGTTTAAATTGGTACCAAACAAAGGACTTCTCCATGGTTGAAAATGTACGCTACACTCTTTAAGCTAAGAACTCTCATGACAAAACTAGTGTTCACTGCACTTAAATTAGAATAGAAAACTCTTTATTGAAACACTACAAACATATAGAAAACTTAAAACTATAACACAAAATCACGACATGTGTAACAATTGGCGGTCTTATCGCTAAAAGCGATCTCTTCCAGACAACCTAACAGGGAGAGAAATAATGATATTTACATGAGTAGGTGGTGAGTTTGTAGTATACAAAAGATTAATGAAAATAATTCATATATACTAATAATAATATTATATAACAGTAGGTGGGAATTGGGGTTTCTGGATCTATTCAAACCTGAATGATGGATCATTCAGAATGATCCATCATTCAGGTTTGAATAGATCCAGAAACCTCCAATTCCCAGTCAGATCTATTCAAACCTGAATGATGGATCATTCAAAATGATCCATCATTCAGGTTTGAATAGATCCAGAAACCTCCAATTCCCAGTCAGATCTATTCAAACCTGAATGATGGATCATTCAAAATGATCCATCATTCAGGTTTGAATAGATCCAGAAACCTCCAATTCCCAGTTAATCATTATTTTTTATTTTATTTTATAATTTATTCAATTTCAAGTTTCTTGCAATGACCCATCTTTTCAGTACTGTTTGTAGTAATTATCAATTTATACATATTATATTATACAATTTATCATACATTAGTAATAGATACAAGGAATTTCATTACAAAACACGGATCAGCATTATTGATTGAAAGAAGAGATCACTGCAGACAACGACCTATCTTTTCACGATAGATGCATAATATTGTCAGAACACAGGTTTATGTGATATGATGATACATTTTTATTGAAAAGATGAGTTACTACAAGTACAAATCCATTATTTCGTAATGATCAATAATTTCATATAGTTTATTAATAAATGCATGAATATATTGCAAATACTAAATATAAGAATCTTATATTGCTAGACATCGTATTATAAAAATAAATATGTCAGGTTATAATGAAACGTATAACGAATTATCCATCGATTTCAAAAGATCTCTGACTTTCGCATAAATAAAATCAGTATCCACATTTGAAACAACATGTTGTGAACATAGTTCTGCATTACATCTATACATAGATTCCTCCATATTTTTGAACTGATTTGCGTTATATACTTCTACGCGAATCACTTTAGTTCCTCGGGATATCGTTTTTGATACAAGGCTTCTTTACTGCAACCGTTGTATTTAAAGGTTGTAATCACATCGCTTGCTTGAGTAAGGTGATTATTTGGATCGTCGACCATATGAACCAAACTCATCTATCGTACTTCCATAGTTTAATGTCATATGGGAAATTTGTTGCGAGGGGGTCTGCTGCAGATATTGAAACTATTTTCATACTGCAAAACGCGCAATTCGTGCCATATATGAGATGCGTCCACGAGATTATTTGAAGGAGGTCTTTAAAGATATTAATATACTAACCCTATCATTCTTATATATTTACGAAAATATGTACAAACACAGCTTTAATACTAGAAATAAGAATAAGATAGTTGTACCTAGATTGACCAAAACAAACCAGAAATCATTCCTAGGGAATTGTGTACGTTTCTATAATAATATCCCTGAGGAAATAATGAGGCTCACAGAAGGTAAATTCGAAAGCCATGTTAAAGCCATATTACAAAAGAAAACCTAATTTAAAATAAGTCAATACATAGACGACAAAGATGCCTGGAAACCTCTGCACAATAAACCGCCTGGTGCCCCCTCAAACGCACCATAAATTATGTAACCAAGATAAACATTGTAAACACATATTTAAAAAATGCAATCCTTATGAGTTTCTTGCTCGTTCTTCTCATAGAGGTGCCTTGTTAACGAGTGATAGAGTGTTAAAATAGAAAAATGTAAAATTGACTTGCAAAGTGCTTTAAGGTCGCCTAATTTGAACAAATGAATTTTGAGTTTATCGATAATGGTAGGGAGTACTGTAAATCAAAAGATAGATATAAAAATATATTTTATTAATATTATAACCTATTTTATAATTATTTAGATCCTTATTACAGACATTTTTCTCCTTCGTTAAGTCCTGGTAATAGGCGCTTTAAGCAACTTCTGACCGATATCAACTTATTAAATTTTTAAGCTTTTATATAGAAATATTTTTGATGACAATTTTTATTTTAAAGGGTTTATGCAGGTAGTAACATACACATACAATTAGTCTATGTGTATCTAAAATTAACCGCATACCGCTATTAGATACGTGCGCGATGAGTCAGAATACAAGCATACCATATATAATAAATGTGCGGCGAAGCAATAATTATTAACCGACTTTAAAAAGGAGGTTTTTAACCAGTTGCTATAACTGCTAATTTGATGAATGAACATACCTTCTCGTTCTCATGTAGCTTATGAGTTAATCTCGACTCTAAGCAGTGAACCTAAACGGATAGACCGATTGAGCTGAAATTTGTAGAGATAGCTTGGAGTAACGCATAAGCTTACATAAAATGTACAAAATTTCAACTCATTTGGTTCATCCGTTAAAGCATTAAAAACAATTATTTATCTTTCCATATTACTATATAAACTTTCGCGTTTATGCAGTGACTTGTAGTACCGTCGCTATAAAGTCTAATCTATATATCTATAATATTACTAGCTGCACCCTCGGTATTGCCTGCTGCACTGTAAGCTTATGCGTTACTCCAGGGTCAAAGCTATCTCTATCAAATTACAGCTCAATTGATCCACTCGTTTAGGCATGAATGACAAACATGCATCCAAACATCCGACATTCTTACAAACTGGCACGTTTATATAATATTGGTAGGATATCAACTGAATTTCAGCTCTATCGGTTTAGCGGGTAAGATAAACAAACATATATTATTCTATTTATTATTTAAAATTCTTATTTCTTTTCTCTTCTCTATTTCTCTCTATTTTTCTTATTATTTCTTACTTGTATAATTGATATAATTTAATAATTTTCTTACTAACAAGCTTCTGTTTATTTCAGATACATCATAATATAAGTACGATGTATAATGAAAATAGATGCATCACACCTGTACCTATTAAGGTCAGGTACATCTTACTAATCTTAATGAATATGTATGTCAGTCTATCCCCCCACGATATTATATCTGAGGCTCAATTTACCTAATGAATAGCATTCATTTAAGTTACTATAAATACCTCTAAAACCAAATGCATGATTTTTGGTACAAAAATTAAAAATAAAAACAGAATTTGCTCCTCTCACCATAAACATAGCCTTAAACAACGATCACACAAAGAAAAATATCTCGGACTTTGGATTGACGATAAACTGACATGAAAAGGATCCATCGAGCTCGTAAGATCCAAGCTAATACCAAGTAGTAATAATACATGATTACTAATAAAAAAAAAACTAAATCTATTCATTCAAATGTAATATTATCTGCTAGATACACATTTTTGTTGTAGCATAATACGAGGGGCGGCTGATAAGTTCGCGGCCTAAGGTACTTAGCAAAGACTAATCATCTCTGTACTGATTCCACTAATTGCAGGACTCAGTGGTAGTATAAATATTAAGTTATTTTTAAATAGGCTCATTATCTTTCGAGTTATCGGACGAACAACATCACCATGTCTACTGAAACTGGAAATTCACGCAATTTAGAGCACCGCGCAGTGATTAAATTCCTTGTGAAGAAAGGAAATACCCCGAAAGAGATTTTTGATGAAATTTCATCGGTTCTTCAGGAATCTGGACCTTCATATACGACTGTCAAAAAATGGGCACGATTATTTTAACAAGGTCGAGAGACCTGTAAAGATGACCCCCGTCCGGAACGACCGGTAACCGTAGTGACTAGAGAAAATGTCGAAAAATTTGAAAAAATTGTATTGGCCGACCGTAGAATTAAAATGAGGCAAATAGCTGAAGAATTGTTAATTAGCTAAGAATGTATCGGAGAGATTTTACACCAACATTTGCACGTGAAAAAAATTAGTGCACGTTGGGTATCGCGAATGCTCACGCCGCTTGACATGCAGCGACGACTCGCATGTTGCGAAGAGTTTTTGGAATCAGCCAAGGACAATTTGGACGAAATTTGTAACTGAATAGTGACCGTAGATGAAACATGGATACGTCAATATGATTCGGAATCAAAACAAGAATCCATGCAATGGAAAAACAGGGGGAGAGGCCACCGAAGAATTTCAAAGTCGAAAAGTCGGCGTCAAAGATTATGGCAACCATTTTTTGGGATAGTGAGGGAGTTTTATTAGTTGATTACCTTCCTAAAGGAACTACAATGAATGGTCAATATTACTCTAATTTATTGACTCAGGCACGTGAAGCAGTAGTTCAGGAGAGACGTGGAAAATTGGCGCGCGGTGTGTTGTTTTTGCAAGACAACGCACCAGTTCACACCGCTCACATTGCACTGCAGGCCTGAAAAGACACAGGGTTCTCTGAAATTGACCACCTACCCTACAGCCTGGACCTGTCTCCCAGCGACTTTTTCCTTTTTTCAAAATTGAAAAAGGAGTTACAAGGCCGAAGATTTTCAGACGACAGTGAGATGAAAGCAGCCGTGGAAAGCCATTTTCAAGAGCAATCTTAAGAATATTTTTTCAACGGGTTAAAAGCCTTATATTCACGATGTGTAAAGTGTATTTCACTTGAAGGGGGTTATATTGAAAAATAAAAAATATAACATATTATTTTTTTATCATTAAGTACCTTAGGCCGGGGACTTATCAGCCGCCCCTCGTATATTATCGTTACCCTGTATGAAGATCTATTAGCGTAAAAATTTCTTACTGATTAGAAAAATGAATGATGGTCACATCATGCAGACTATTTTTGATTTCGTGATAACAACCTTAACTAAATCCTATTGTACTTGTATGATTATATCATAAAGCATAGATCTATCACACCTCGTACGTACCACATCGTACTCGTACGATACATCTGCTTAAAACTATGGTTTTACATTAGGTAACCAAAGAGATCTACGTCTATTAACTATATGCTGTACAATAAATCTACAACAGGCGTCGTCATTATCATCATCTGATCGCGAACCGTATTATACATGTACAGTTATCTGCCTATATACATAACATCTGTTCTACTATCAGTTCATAAAGAAACCTTAAATGATGAAGCTGATCACATAACACCTCTCTTTAAAATGTTAATAATCTAGATGTAGTTTATAGGTTGGTGCAATAGATGTCGGTTATTTCATCATCTGTTTTTTTTGTTTTATAGCTGGTATATAATATTGTATGGACAAATTTTACAGTCCATGAATTGACATGATAACACATTATTATTAAAGGATTCATTGCCCCGCAATAATACATCAATTTCATAATAATGTACTCTCAATTTCTAGCATTCATTCATATTTTTATTTATTCAACTTTAAAGTTTCATTTACATAAAATTTATCATTACCGGTATAAGGAGATCTCATTTAAATAGGTGGTACAATATTATGGCACAATTAATAATATTAAAAAATCTAAGAAAAATGTATTTAAAGAAATATTGCTAGAATAAGTATTGATAACAATAATTTATACATTAGTTATGATTGATCATTGAGGGCAATGATAATTTTTTTCACAGTGTACCTATATTCAGAAAAAAAAAAACAATAATTACATTTATAGTTTTATTTATTCAACTTTCATGTTTGAAATTAGGTGCAGGTTTGTCTGTTAGATTCCCTCCAACCCCTACACTCACCTGATACTATCACAGGAGTCAGAGACAGAGTTATCATACATGGCTGGTAAATACTGAAATAGTTTTTTTTAAATAAGCAAGTGATCAGTATACGTGATATATAAAGGTTCATGATTTATTCAAAGCAGTCGTTGTCAGTAAACAAAATATACCTAAACTCATAACAGAGATCCTAGAACAGAATCATTTTAAAATAATAAAAAAAAAACAAACAGAGTAAGCTAAATAAAACCGTTTAAAAATAGATCATTGAGCATTAAAACTGTAATGGGATGTTAAATAACATTCTTTAATAGCACGCAAACTTATATAGTACGTAACAATACCTCATCATTCTGAATTTATACCTATCGCATAATAAAATACCAAATACAGTCATTATTATAAATTTTATCTATTATTTTTGATCCACTTTAACATCATAGTATATTAATACTATCTCCCCAATGTCTAGGAAGATAAGGCATACTTTTCTTAAAACTAAACAAGACATTCTTAAATTAAAGTACCATTCTATGCACTTTGCCTAGTATGGGTTCATAAACTTAAACAATCTATGTGGACTTCGATCACAATAAAATGCTTACAGTGTAAAATCTCTAAGATGCACTTTCCAAATTTGGGAGATGTTTACAAGAAATCTTTGTATTTAAGCCGAGCTGATAGACAGGTAAGCCACAGTTTTTCGAGTGCTGTAAACTTAGGCCTATTGAAATCCTCATCTTATCTTCAAATGTAAGTACAACATTTCTTTATTATTATTTATATCACTTTAATATTATATATTGTCTAATAGTATAGCAATGTTTTTTACTTCTTCATATCTAAGTAGGTGAACCGATCGAGCTGAAATTTGGTATAGAGATAGCTTAGACCCTTGAATAACACATAGACTACGGTAAAGCGGGTCAACCGCTGGGATGCAACTAGTATTTACATAATAAACATACTTATCAGTATTTATTCTATACTTTCAGGTCGCGAATGAATGATATGCCTCTGTTGGACTCTGCTGAGGAAGATAGCGTGACAATGGTATCACGCATCGAGCAACGTCGACGTATTGCACATGTTCCGAAGCATGATAGGTATGTGTATAACAAAATAATTGTATGTTTTATATTATTATATTTACTTATCCGAATAATGTGTATTAAATTTTTTTTCTTTTTTCACAGAACAAAGAAGACGATGCGAGTAACGGTTGACGGCGAGCAGCGGATGGTAGAGACATCGATTTCAAAACCTTCGACTTCGCGTAAACACCATCGTCATCCTCGCATCACTCCGACAGCTGTACCTCCAAAAACCAGAAAGTACGATATTTTCGGAACGGACTCTGAAGATGATGGGGAGGCAGGTACGGAGATAACGACTAATAATTATGTAAAGTCTTACTTCGTTGAGGGTATTACTGAAAGAGCTTATTCTCAACGAATAAGGGAAACGACGGAGAAAGGGGGTCTTTTTATTATTCTTAAAATCTATAAGGCCGATGAAGTTGAAGAACTCTATCACTCTGAACACCCAAGAGTCTGGCTCCTGATTAAAAACCATACCAAAAAAAATACCGAATCATGGTACTTTCTTTTAAAATATTTGAATGTAATCAGAAGGCAAATGCATAACTGCTCTATAGTAAACATATTTAGAGATTCTTCATTAAAAATTCCCCTTTTATCCGAAGGTTCGCATCTAAACAACGCGTCAGAGATCTGCATGCCTCCCCCGACGTCTACATCCATCCAGCCGTCCATAGCTCATCCGAAGCTCACAGCGCGGGATCTTTTCGGATCGGACGGAGAAGAGGAAACTGAAAATCCAAAATGTAAAGCTACTCGTATTATATCTAGCGTAACAACAAAAGAAGCTCGAGGTGGTGTGACTCGACTATGTGATCCGAAAAAAGATGGTTCACACTACATCGAGCTTAGGGTGTATAACACCGATGAGGTCGTAGGCGTGCAGCCCGTAAACCGGTGGCGGTATGCCTTAATATCGATAAAAAATAAGACTGCGGCTAATACTGAAGCATGGTCGCATTTAACTCAATACATTAAATGCACCAAAGCAGAGTTTACGGGCTGCCCAAAAAACATTTATAATAATTATAGTAACTAAAACTTTTAAATGTTTCTTTTTTATTATTATTATTATAGCGCGTATTGTATGTAAATAATTAATATAATCTTATCATAATATAATATATTTTAATCATGTAAACATTATATGTATTTTATAAGTTAAGTTAAGTTAGTAATGGAAATAAAACATTATATATAATCTGTGTAACAGTTCTTGTTATTTCTTTCTTTCACAGTCAGAACCTTTTAATAATAATGTTATCATGTCAATTCATGGACTGTAAATTTTGTCTATACAATATAATATACCAGCGATAAAAACCCAGATAATGAAATAACCAACGTTTATCGTGCGAACCTCTAAACTATATATAGATTATTTAAATGGAGGTGCTGTGTGAACAGCTTCATCATTTAAGGTTTCTTTATGAACTGACAGTAGAACAGATGTTACGTATATAGGCAGTTAGCTGTACATGTATCATGCGGTTCGGGAGCAGATGATGATAATGATGATGATGATGATGATGCAGTCGCCTGTGACGTCTGTGTATAATAGCTGGTATATAATAGGTAAAACTATACAATACGCCCCCACTTTTTGGGCTTTAATAAAACTTTACTGTTACAATATTTAATAAATTTGCTACTATTGCTGTTTAACTAACTGTGTTAACACTATAGAAAAGTAGAATCATTGCAGGCAGCGATCAATCTTTTTACAATGTATGTACCTAGTCAGGTCATAAGTATTGTCACACAGTAAAAACTTTTCTTTTAGAATGCTGGCCACAAAAAAGTTTATTGAATTCGAATTTCGAATTGTTCATGAAAATAAAAATGTATACTTTTTAGAATTTTACTCATTTTTAAATATGGAGTGGACGCTTAAAGAAGACCGTGTTGCAGTTATTGCGTTGCATCGTTGCGGTTACGCGCCAATTCAAATATTTGACATACTGAAAAATTTGAATATAACCAAAAGATTCGTTTATCGTACCATCAAACGATACAATGAAGACTCTAGTGTAGATGACAGGTCAAGAAGTGGTCGCCCTCGGTCTGTTAGGACTCCAGCAGTGATAAAAGCTGTGAAGGCGCGAATTCAAAGAAATCCCAAACGTAAGCAGAAACTGTTGGCCCTTCAGATGGGGTTAAGCAGAACCACGGTGAAAAGGGTGTTAAATGAAGACTTAGGGCTTCGGGCATATCGAAGAAAAACAGGACATCGTTTAAATGCTCGTCTAATGGACCTGAGACTGAAGAGATGCCGCGCTTTGTTGAAGCGGTACGCGAGATAAAAATATCGAGAAATTCTTTTTTCGGATGAAAAAAATTTTACCGTAGAAGAGAGCTACAACAAACAAAATGATAAGGTGTACGCACACAGTAGTGAAGAAGCGAGCAACCGTATTCCGCGTGTCCAACGAGGTCATTTTCCATCCTCGCTCATGGTATGGTTTGGAGTTTCTTATTGGGGCTTAACAGAGGTACATTTTTGTGAGAAAGGTGTAAAAACGAATGCAGTTGTGTATCAAAATACAGTCCTGACGAACCTTGTGGAACCTGTTTATCATACCATGTTCAATAACAGGCACTGGGTATTCCAACAAGATTCGGCGCCAGCTCATAGAGCGAAGAGCACACAAGACTGGCTGGCGGCGCGTGAAATCGACTTCATCCGGCACGAAGACTGGCCCTCCTCCAGTCCAGATTTGAGTCCGTTAGATTACAAGATATGGCAACACTTGGAGGAAAAGGCGTGCTCAAAGCCTCATCCCAATTTGGAGTCACTCAAGACATCCTTGATTAAGGCAGCAGCCGATATTGACATGGACCTCGTTCGTGCTGCGATAGACGACTGGCCGCGCAGATTGAAGGCCTGTATTCAAAATCACGGAGGTCATTTTGAATAAACTTTATTGTCATAAGAATCTATGTTTTGTTAAGTTCATTTTGGTACATAAATGGTTACATAATAAATAAACTTGTTCCAATAATTTTATATTAAACATGTGACAGAATTTATGACCTGACTAGGATATTTAGAAAATTCAATCATTACCGTACCTACATTTATATATATTTTTTTTTTTTTTTTTTTTTTTTTATTCAACTTGCAAGTTTTAAAATTAAGTAAATACATTGTATAATTATTGTATAAAAAAAATGTAGCCTGCATGTTGTATTGACACAAATCTATTGAAAAGATACATTATATTGCAAGCAAAAAATCCATCATTTCTAGTAAAGTTCTATTATTTGCAATGTATTTATTTATCTCTACGATTGTTTACCAAGATCAGGTTTTGGTTTTGATTAGGTAGGAGTATTTTTCTCTTTTAGCATATAGTTGTACTTGATTGTGCTGTTATTATTCTTACTTTTTCTGCAAATAATCATGCATTGCTACTATATTTGAAATGATTGATCATACCTGCATCTATACTTTTCAGAAAAGATAGATCGTTGCCAGCAATGATCCATCATTTTCGCTAATATATATCCGAAAAACCAAATTCCCATCATGATACATCTGCTTAATACTTTGGTATAACATTAGTTAACAGAGATATCTGTGTCTATTAACTACATGCTGTACAAAAAATCATCATCGGGTCGCGAACCGCATAAAACATTTACAGCTAACTGTCTATATACACCACATCTGTTCTAATATCAGTTCATAAAGAAAACCTTAAATTATGAAGCCGATCACACAACACCTCTCTTTGAAATGAAAATAATCTAGATGTAGTTCATAAGACAAGACAACAAATTGGAGGTTTCTAGATGAACATAATTTTAAATTGATGGATCATTGGTTGCTATGAACCTTTCGATAATAATGTGTTATCACGTCGATTCATGGACGTAAACGTAAACTTTGTCTATACAATATTATGATATATAATACCATCTAGCACTATACGCATACAAAGATTCTATAAATTTTATATAAACTTACACAGTGCAAAGTCAAATAAATAAAAACATAAATGCGTAGTAGGAGATTTAGGTTTTTTTTGAATTTACACCCATTGTACAAAACACCTTCATTGTGAAAAGATAAAACGTTTTCACTTAATAAATAAAGATATGAATGACTGGTGTGAATTGGGGTTACTGGATCAACATTACTGTAATGATGTATCATTGCTGAATGATTCATCTTTTTCAGTAATTGGGGGGTGGTAATGATTGTTTTCAGTAATGTTATATTGGTGTTATCATTGTTCATTATTGTATTATCTGTGCTTTTTATATATTAATAATTATTCATTGTTCTATACTCATTTTTATTATAATCAGGCATTAAGTTTTTGTCAAATATATTATAACTCGTTATTATATAGGTTTTAGCATTGTTCATTATTGTTTTATCATTATCTAGGTGGTTTATATAATAATTATTCATTGTTCTATACTCATTATTATTATCATTTATTAAGTTTCTTTCAATTATATCATTACTTGTTATAATCATTATTCATTATTGTATTATCATTATCTATGCTGTTTTTATAATTATAATTCATCGTTCTATACTCATTATTATTATTAGCATTTATTAAGTTTCTTTCAATTATATCATTACTCGTTATATAGATATTATCATTATTATATTATCACTATCTTCTACAAATGTTTGCGAAGACAGTATGGTAACTGTGAAATAACAGAGAGAGAATTAAAGAATGAAATAAATTAAATTGACAAATAATACATTGATTTGTTGGTTAAATACATTTATTTTATCTAAAAACTTACATATATTTTATAAAATAACTATCTTTATTCTAATAAAATACAATAAACCTTAAAGAATAATGATACAGACATATTTATTGCCGTGTAATATACAATAATGTAGTTCAAACAAAATTTATAAAGCAAGGATCGCAGTATGTTGAAATAATCTTAATAAATTATTACATAGAACAGTCTGTATGTCTCTTCCCTTTATATGCTTAGATCTTTAAAAATACTTTATAACGGCTTTTAACGCTATTTCCTTAAATAGATAGAGTGAGTCAAGAGGAAAGTTTATATTATGTTTATCTAATATTATATAAGTACATGCATATTATTATATTAGAAATACATCTTTGTTTAGGTGCAAGCCATTTTAATAATGGCTCGCACCTAAAACGTTGATTGGACACTCTTTGAATTCTGCGTTTGTCTCTTTAATAAAACTGCATAGATGCCTCCAAGCTTTGGAGGTATCATTTGTGCGGTTTTTTATTGCTATGATGGCTTGACGCCATCTTAGCAAAGGTGCTACATTTTCTATTTCCTGATAGCTATAGACTTTAACTTCAACATAGTACGATCCTTCCTTATACATATTAGTCTGCCGCGCAATACCTTTCGGCAGTCTTTTGATGATTTGCGAAATTACTGGCGCTGACTTTTTACTGTGAGGAGCCGTCTCCTCGTCCTTGCTGAAGTTAAACAGCTCGCTCGCTGTTACTAAGGATATAGTATGGCTGGCGCTGGTGACGTGCTCTACAGGCTCCCGGTTGTCTTGAAAAGAAAAGTATTTTTAAGCGAGACTCTTAAAATAACTGATTATAATTATAACGTTACTGTGAACGTACCTACTATGTTACATACTACAAACTGCTCTATGTTATTTAGCTAGAGTCTAACTTAGATATCAAATTGTAGCTCAACATTTTTAACTATTTATACACTTGTATGTTTGAAGGCTGAAAGTTTGTATATATAATCCTATCAAAAACATAAATGTGAAAAGAGAGCCAAGTTCAATATTACGATGTATGTACTCATAGTTACCTATGATTTGGTAGTTGACTTCAACTATAAAAGAAGTGAGATCTAAATGGGTGCCAAGTTCAATGGTCAGTCCTGAAAAATATTTACAACAACATAAAATATTTTATTACAACTTAAAAGATTATTTCTTCTTATAACTTAGAATTAATATTATTTTGAAGCCCAAAGTTTGACTTGGCTAGTTCTCATGGGTACCATACGACGAAGTATCATTAAGATAAGACAATAGATACCTTATTGTACACCACATAATGTTACAGAAAATACATAAGTACATAATTAAAATTAAAAATTACAATGTACAAGTGGCGGTCTTATCGTTAAAGAGCGATTTCTTCCAGACAACCAAAGGATGGAGGGGACTAATTTACACGATAAAAGACGGTGGCGCACTAATAAGCATTAAGTGCGTTTAATAGTGATCAAGCTAAAGTTAAGAGAGTACCTACCTAGTATATTATGAGAACTGGCCAAGTCAGTCTTTAGGCTTCAAAATAATATTAATTCTAAGTGATAAGAAGAAATAATCTTTTAAGTTGTAATAAAATATTTTATGTTGTTGTAAATATTTTTCAGGACTGACCATTGAACTTGGCACCCATTTAGATCTCACTTCTTTTATAGTTGAAGTCAACTACCAAATCATAGGTAACTATGAGTACATACATCGTAATATTGAACTTGGCTCTCTTTTCACATTTATGTTTTTGATGGGATAATAAGATTACCAAATGATTATTTTATTGCACCTCCCCCCACCCCACTGCTCCATGGCACGGTCGTCGCACCGCGGCCCGTGAGCCTCGCCGTGCTTCGATATACCTATACCTATAATTAATTTAGTACTTATTTATATATAGCATTTATGTGCACTATTGATTTGAATATTGTACCTAATCAATTGATTTTTAAACAATACTAGTTACTAATAAATTTATCTATATTCACCCAACTATCTTATACCTACCGCCTACCTGGATGGAAATTTAACTCTTTAGATAATCTGGAACTGGATTAGTATTTTGATCAAAAGAAACCTAAGCCGACAAGACTTGTAATGACGACGACTTGGCGGGGGCACTGCCGTGCCCCCAGATACCGCCACATACCTATAATATTATGACTATAGGTACGTTACAGGTACGTAGGTATCTAAAATGTTTACACCAACTAGCACCTAAGGCGATATACATACATTATTTTTATTGTAAACAATGTTAATATTATTACCTCTATGTTACTGAGCCGCCTTGTGCTGGTGAGTCGATATATTGATAGGTATTTACATAGGATATCCAATTGTTACGTAGGTACCAGGAACCTATTTTTATTAGTGACTAGCTGTGCCTAACTGTTTTACCCGCTATACAGTTTGGTACAGTAGTGTATATTATGTTATTACAGGGGTCTAAGCTATATTTTTTATTATACCAAATTTAAAGTCAATCGGCCCACCCGTTTAGGCGTGAAAAAGTAAAAAACATATATCCATACGTACAGTAGGTATAAAGTTTGTATTTATATTTATATTAGTAGGAATAGTGGACTCGCGCGCACTTCGTAATATTTAACAGAAAATAGCCGCCTACACAAAAATTATAGCAACATGCAACATGTATTGCTTTATGCATTCCTAGGCGTCCCAAACTTTAATATCATACATTTTTTAAAAATTAATAATAATATAAAATGATAAAATAATACTAGTTTCTGATTTTTCCCTTTGTTACTAGGACATTACCTATCGGGATGCCAAATTTCAGCTTTCTAGGTCATCTGGAACTGGGATATTACTTTTGATCTATCCCTCAGTATGTATTAACTTCACCGATTACTGGATGTTTATATCTAAATAACCGTTTAAGCTGTGTTATTGGAATTTGGAACAGAGACATAGTTCGTATAATTAAGTATATGTGCCAAATTTGACTTGTCTATGTGTTATAGTTTTTGTATAACGAGGGTGTAAAAAGTCGTCAAAACGCGCTTTGGACGGTTCGTGTAATATAACACACGGCGCGGTCGCTAGTTCCTTTGCTTGAACTTGGCTTGACTCGCTGCCGCGTGTCTAAATAAACCTTCAATTGTACAATTAGGAATGATAATATGATGATGTTTACCTTTATCGATATCCTCGGACTCGCTACCGCTCGAACCGAATATCTCTCTGTATTGAGGACGCGGCTTCATCGATACCGGAGCGAGGTGTACTGCTTCGGGCTTGTTCCGTTTTTTTGGGATAGAAGGAGCGGCTGCCGGCTCGCTGAGGTCGGGCATATCTCGACCTCGGACCGCAGGCTCACGAACTCTTTTCGCTGGACGAGTCGGAGCCGGCTGCGCTCCAGTTTCGTCTGACGTGCAACAGCTCGAAGAGGCCTGCGGCACACGCTGATGGCTCGAGCCCGGCTGCGACTCAGCTTCGGCGGGTGTGCGCTGCCGGCTCGATCCCAAGTGTCGATCAGCGTGATGTTTTGAACGTTGTTCAACTTCTACGGCATGCCTAGAAACACAAAAAAATATTATATAACTGATAAATATGCAATGAACAGATACAATGAACCGATGTAGTGCACAGATACAATTAACCGATGCAATGAACAGATACAATGAACCGATGCAATGAACAGATACAGTGAACCAATGCAATGAACAGATCATTGCATCTGATTGATAGACTGGTAGATAGACGGACAATGAATAAAAAAATAAAATAAAATTTGTAACTTACATCATTTTAATAATTTTCTGAAGATCGGGAAGAAGATTTGTGAAGCTCGGGGGATGAACTGTGACAATTGAGGCTCCAGACTTGGCTTAAATACACCTCATTTGTATGTACTTTTTCCATTTATGAAAAGAATGTATCAACAATCCGAAATGCAATGACTGCGGTAAATAGATACTAGCTAATTATCCCGTTCTGTCTCGAGATAATATTCGTTTACAAGCTTATTGTGTATAAAATATATTTCTGGAAGTCTGGGTAGGAACTTTATCCTAAAAAATATTAATACGGTAATTATATTAGCTAGATATGTAGTGATTTAAATTACTATTATATAATAGATTCGATGGAAGGGTATTGTAGCTAGCGAAATTATTGGGCTAAATAGTCTTAACATCTTATGACTCTTAAGTAAGAAGCGTTGGTGCAGTGCACCTAGGATTTCACCTCATTGTGAAATCCTAAGTAGCACAGTACTGATTATGGGCAGCGTTATCTCTTAACATCAGGAGAGCATCTAGCTTGTCTTCTACTTCATCATATAAAAAAATAGATTATATAGATAAGATTATAGTAACGATACTACCACCTAGTGTATGAACGTGAAAGTATACTATTTGAATATAACTATTTTAATGCATTAAGGGCTGAACCAAATGAGTTGAAATTTGCTACTTATATAAATATTGCTTAGAGTCTAGATAAACTTACTGCTTTAGAGCGAGTAGGAAAAGTCAAACTATAGTATTTGCTTAATAGCCTCTTTTCGAAGTCGGTAAATTATTGCTTCGCTGCATTTATTATATATATGGTATGCTTGTCTACTGACTCACCCGCGCAAGTATCTAATAGCGGCATGCGGCTAATATGGGGTAACACATAAACATGTAGACTAATTAGGTGTGTATGCGTATGTTACTACCTGCGT
This sequence comes from Hemithea aestivaria, assembly GCA_947507615.1. Taxonomy (NCBI): domain Eukaryota; kingdom Metazoa; phylum Arthropoda; class Insecta; order Lepidoptera; family Geometridae; genus Hemithea; species Hemithea aestivaria. The sequence goes on from OX382343.1 coordinate 3,012,172, forward strand.
AAACACTAATTAAAATAAACAAAGTCATCAAAAATATTTCCTATATAAAACCTTATATATTGAAATAATTTATAGCAGTACGAAGTTGCATTAAGTACCTAATACCAAGACTTGACGGAAAGAAAAAAAAATGTCTAAGAGTAATTAAAGTATTATTTAAAATTATATTTTATCCCATGGTCAACGATTCATGGGTCCAAATAATCATCTTACTCAAGCAAGCTATGTGATACAACCTTTGAATGCAACGGGGTGCAGTAAAGAAGCTTACTTCTTGTATCAAAACGATATCCAGTGGGAACTAAAGTGATTCGCATAGAGAAGTATATAACGCGAATCAGTTCGAAAATATGGAGGAATCTATATATGTAGGTACGATCCAGAACTATGCTCACAACACGTTGTTTCAAACGTTAATACTGATTTTATTTATGCGAAAGTGAGAGATATTTTGAAATCCATAGACAATTCTTTGTATGTTTCATTGTTAAGTCTAATATCGTGTACAGATTATGACAATTATAATTTCTATTAGTATAAGTATCTTATATAATAACTCTAAGTATTTTTGTAACATAATCATACATTTATAAATAAACAAATTGAAAAAAAAAGGATCTTAACTTGTAATTACTAATCTTTTCAATAACAATGCGTCATCACATCAATACATTGAATATGTTACCTTTGTTCCTACATATTATATCTACATACATGTATTGTATGTACATGTATTTATGCGATGGTGACAGATATTATTATATCTATGGGTAATTTTTTGTATGTTTCATTGTAAAACTAGTTAAATGGAAACTATATGATGGTCTCCATGACGTAAAGATAATCGATTTTGATAATAATAATAATGATGGTATTTTAATAACAAACGCTGCAAAAACGATCAAAAATATAGGTACTACGAAGGTATTATCTTATGTGCTAAAATTATAAGAATAAATCATTTATATGTTGACCTCAAACCCGTAATATTTTATATTTGAAATAATTGATCACTACATGCAATGATAATTTTTTAGTAAGTAGGTACTTACTAAAATGAAAACCTGATATTTGAATAAATTGTAATAATATGAAAGAATGGCACGAAAATAAAAATATATCATCATATCACATAAACCTATGTTCTGACAATATTATGCATCTATCGTGAAAAGAAAGGTCGTTGTCTGCAGTGATCTCTTCGTTCAATCAATGATGCTGATCCGTGTTTTGTAATGAAATTCCTTGTATCTATTACTAATGTATGATAAAGTATAAATTGATAATTACTACAAACAGTACTGAAAAGATGGGTCATTGCAAGAAACTTGAAATTGAATAAATTATAAAATAAAATAAAAAATAATGATTAACTGGGAATTGGAGGTTTCTGGATCTATTCAAACCTGAATGATGGATCATTTTGAATGATCCATCATTCAGGTTTGAATAGATCTGACTGGGAATTGGAGGTTTCTGGATCTATTCAAACCTGAATGATGGATCATTTTGAATGATCCATCATTCAGGTTTGAATAGATCTGACTGGGAATTGGAGGTTTCTGGATCTATTCAAACCTGAATGATGGATCATTTTGAATGATCCATCATTCAGGTTTGAATAGATCCAGAAACCCCAATTCCCACCTACTTATAACCACTCACACGTCCGCGCTTGACAGCTGAAAAAGCGTTGAACGTCCGCGTCCGCGATCCAAATAGAATCGCGTCGAGCGCTCACTACCGATACCTACTAAACGTCTATTTTCTAGCAAACTATTGAACCATTTTCCATGAAAAAATAGCATTATATAGTTAAATTTATAAAGAAATAAAATATTTGAAAATTTTGATTCAAATATTAACACAAAGTATGTAAAAAAAATTCTAACTAGACAATATGTGTAAATTTTAGGTATTTTTTTGGTTTAAACATTTTTTTACGAAACATCTCTAAATATTTCTTATTTTTACCTGCATATTATTAAACTAGATCATATTAGCTTTGATTTGATACCAAAATGTAACTAATTGAAAAGTACAGTGTAGCACAATAAATCAAAACAAAACACCCATTCGTGTATAAATCTTCAGCGCCTAGAACAAAATCCTGAGAATGGAAATATTAAATCAATGAATTCAAACTATTTTAGTTTAAATTTTTTAATTTAAGGTATACGTAACTAATCATGTTGAACTGTTTTTCTAAATTTACGTTGTATGTTAATAAAATAATAGTTGATTGAAATTAATCATGGAAAAATATCACGGAAACGCGGCAAACGCGACAAAAATTTTACATGTCGACTTTAAGACATGTAAAATTGTCCTGATTTTGTTTATTTCCTTAAAATCTGTACCAATTCCGAAAGATAGTATCATGAGGATCATAATAATGTATAATTTTAATAAAATAAGGTGTATTATAAACATTTTAAACGCCGATTTCACTGGCACGCATGAAAACTTCGAAACTATAATTTAAAAAAATAATATTTAAATGTTGCCAAGAGCTTAGCTTCAGATTTAATGACCACAAATTTAAAATGTTTATTACAAAGCCATTTAAAACCATATTTACGCAACTTTTTAGCGTTTTCATAGATAAAAACATGTTTTTAAAGTAGTAAGTCTCTAAGACCGCTATAGCGGCTGTAACGTTTAACTCAACTTTTTTTCAGACCGCTATAGCGGTCGGGACGTTTGAATGGATAAGTTGTTCCTCATCTCCGGCTTGCCTTCACCGGCCGGCCGGAGTGAACACTGACGAGGAACAGTCCCCCACCTCTGTGCTTGCCTTCATTGGCCGCCAGAGTGGAGTCGCGAGAGCTGCACGCTCGGAGGGAGGATGTGAAGCATAAGTGGCGAGTTGGCCTACGTGTTTAAAGTCCAGGGACACCTCTCCCCCTCCAGCCACTTGCACCAACGTTGCCCTTCTCGTCGGCTATGTAATGCCGGCCTTTATGGGGGCCCGTTTAGTGAGTGGCGAGTCATCACCTGCCTATATATTTCCTAATGGGACGGAAGTGGCAGGTGCCGTAGTCCTAGCAATAGCCTCATTAACCATCCATTTAGAATGCACATCCATAACCTAGTTCAAGTAGTTTCCATTAATTAGCAATAGTCCTGTCACTTGGCGGAGACTGTCCTTGAGCCCATTTTCTATGGATGGACTCACAGACAGACTCCAATAAGTGTCACCCATTACATTTATATTAAAAGCTCAAAAGGGCCTCTGCGCGTTGGACTTCTTGTCTCCGTGTACGCCTATAAAAAGGCCCGGGCTTAGCCCGTGTTAAAGAGCGATATTATATAACATAAATATATTCATCTTCATGTAACTAGACAAGGCCAAAACCTGTCATTAGTTTTCTAGTGGAAAACCACACATCCAATTTTATGTCATTGGTACAAAAGTGCTCCATTGTAGCCTAATATATTTAACGACTTTTGAGGGACGAAATTTGAACTCCAGTCCTGTGATCCAGAATCACTACTGCATAACCTGGCCAACCTAGCTCCACTAGTGAAAGTTTTTAAGAATGGATGTCAGGATGTTTGTACTCTTTTACGTCTAAACGGGTGGACCGATTGAGCTGAAATTTTTTATAGAGATAGTTTAAACCCTTTTTTTTTTTTGACCCAGGAAAAATGCGTTACGCATCATCACCCCACGCCGGGGGGCGCGGGGTGGTATGTGGGACTCCCCCGCCAGAGATGGGAGCGGCGGGGATACCCACTAAAAAACCTGGGGGTGTCCTGCGGAACGCCATAATGCCGGGGCAACGGGTACGCCGAAGCACTCATCCGCGGCATAGTTTAGACCCTGGAATAACACATAGGGTACATAAGTTCTGCGGGTAAAACCGCTGGGCGCAGCTAATATTATAATTTGCTCACCTCCATATAATATAGAAGGGGTATATCCCGACCCTGGTGAAGATCCACGTCACAATGAGAATCAGAAACAGAGAATCGCAGAGACGTTGGTAGTTGGCATACTTCGCTGCCTTCACTGACTGAAATAATAACAAATTAATAAATAATGGAGTTCAGCAGTGGACGAATCTGATGATGATGATGAAATAAATAAGTTACAGTCCAAAAATTTTTCACAGTAATACTGTGATGTATTTTGGCAAAACCATTATGTGTTTGCAATACCAAATTCATTAAACAGACATCATTTTGACGCATACCACAGTAGAATAGTAAAAGTAGCTTGCTTTTAATGTTATTCAATCGCACATTTTCAAAACTAACTTTTATAATATTTTTGGAGTTTATTTTTTGTTATTATCACCATTGTATATCTAATTTTTGTGTTTATTGTATGTTGTTCCGTTTTATTTTAAATTGACACTGACATTATCATTATTATTTTTTATATATTATATTAGTATGACATTTGTAATTATAAATCTAAAATTGCATGCTTTTTAAGGCAGGATACATTGAGACCATTATATAACATTATACATACATATTTTTTTTTTTTTATTTACCATCTTGTATACATGTATTTCGTGCAATAAATGAATTTGATTTGATTTGATTTGAAAAAAACAATATTTGATTTATGATTTTGGAAACTTAAATGTCATCCATTGCGAAAAGGGCACATACGTGACCTGTATTATTTTTTGGTGAAATTATCTTAACTACGGTTTCGGAATGTGGACAATTATTACGATGCCCTTCATGAGGAGTTCACGCCTGCAGTACCCAACGTTGTTTGTATTTTTTTACTTTAGTTTCAACGTGCGGTTATCATTGTTTTGTTATAAAGTGTATCACTATGAACTTCAGAGTACGAGTAAGGCATATTATAATGTTAATGAACGTAACAGTGTAATCAGGGGGCGTTTCCAACACTGATAAAATAGAGGTCAGGTAACATAAAAAAATAATTGTGTATACTAAATAGGTGGAAAAAAGTTTTTTTTCACTAATATGGTTTTACCGGGGGTAGACTTCCTTTGCAGGAGGTCGTCTAGGTGGGTACCCCAACAGTGCCAGTTATTCTACCGCCTGAGCAGTGATGTGCAAACATCACTGTGCTCCGGTAGGAGGGCACTGTAGCTAGTGAAATTACTGGGCTAAAGAGTCTTAACATCTCATGACTCTTGAGTAAGAAGCGTTGGTGCAGTGCTCCTAGAATTTCACATAATTGTGAAATCCTAGGTAATACTGTACTGATTATGGGCAGCCGTTATCTCTTAACATCAGGAGAGCGTCTTGCTCGTCTTCTACTTCATCACATAAAAAAAATAAAAAATAAAAATGATTGTTACTCTTGCTGATTAGCTAGTAGGCTAGTTTTAAAGTAAATACAGATTAGTACTTTGGACAGTAACGCGTTTATCCAAATGTGTAAAAAAAGTTTTCAATAAAATTATGTACCTAAGTATCATTGTGAAAACTGGGTGGCACTGTAATGATTATAATGAGCAGAGTTTTTTCCTGCAGTTTCTAGAAGTTGCTAGGGTCAGTGGTGAACTCTAGCGCCTCGCCTACGGATCAATCTCCATAATAAGCTGCGATCACAATAGACCAATCATAGCCGCAGTGATACCACAGCCGTACTACATAAATAAAAATGTATGGACAGCGATATCTATTTATTTATTTATTTATTGTGTTCCATACATAGGTGTTTAAACTAAAGATGTTAAAAAAATAAATATAGTAACAGTATGGACCCTGTCGGGCATCTCTTACCATCAGGAAAGCGTCATCGTGTTTTTACTTTTAAAAAAAGTTTGAGAGAGCGAGATTGTTAGAGTAAGTTCTATGTTCTTGTACACTCTAAATGGAAACTGTAATATAACACACGTCACTGCCGGTTCTGTTGCTTGAACTTAGCTTGTTGTATAGTGTTCATCATTATCATCTCAGCCGTAGGACGTCCACTGCTGAACATAGGCCTCCCATTTGGACTTCCATATGTACCGGTCGGAAGCGACCTGCATCCAGCGTGTTCCGGCGACCTTTATAAGGTCGTCTGTCCACCTTGTGGGTGGACGTCCTACGCTTCGTTTGCTAGTCCGTGGTCTCCACTCGAGATGTATTTTTTTTTATAGCAGACTAAACAAGCGTTTGACCGCAATCTCACCTGTTGGTAAGTGACGATGCAGTCGAAGTTGTAGCACGCTTGTTCAGTAAGAACCTATTCACTCTTGATTTGAACAAACCCACGTTACTCGTATAGCATTCGGGAAACACTGAGAGTGGTAGCGAGTTCCATAGCTTCGCCGTTCTCATAATGAAAGACGAAGCAAATCTTTTTTTTTATGTGGTGAAGTAGCAGACGAGCAAAACGCTCTCCTGATGTTAAGAGATAACGGCTGCCCATAATCAGTACAGTGTTACATAGGATTTCACAATTAGGTTTATGAAATTCTAGGAGCACTGCACCAACGCTTCTTACTCAAGAGTCATAAGATGTTAAGACTCTTTAGCCCAGTAATTTCACTAGCTACAGTGCCCTCCTACCGGAGCACAGTAATGTTTGCACATCACTGCTCAGGCGGTAGAATAACTGGCACTGTTAGGGTACCCACCTAGACGACCTCCTGCAAAGGAAGTCTACCCCCGGTAAATCGCAGATGCATAGTGTTATCTAATCTAAAAGGTACCTCAACAAATATATCAGCGCAGTCGTGCAAGAGCAGCACGAGCGTGCCGATCCTGTGCAGGTTGCAGGCCCAGCTGAACGAGAGCAGCGCGATGGTGGCGATGTGGTGCACGAACATCTGCCAGAAGTCCTTGCGCCGCACGTCCCAGAACTGGGAGATCGTCAGCGACCAGTAGAACGCTGACGATATCATGTAGTACCACCACACGTCGTTTGTTACGCCCTGGAACGTATTACAAGTAAATTTAAAACAATTCTACTAATACATTAAACCACTTTAAGCTTGATTTCAATACACGATATAATATGTTTCGGCTAATGTCCGAAGTGAGGCTACACCTAGGTTAACACGGTTAAACCTAGGTGTAGCCGAGCGCAGTCGTTTAAAGTTAGGTGTGAAAAAAATGTTTGTAAAAAAAACTTGTTTTTTATTACGAAGTTCTGGGCAGACCGACATCAGTTGGGTTAAGTTAGGTTTGCGGTCGGCTTGGCCGCGGATGAATGCTTCGGCGTACCCGTTGCCCCGGCATTATGGCGTCCCGCAGGACACCCCCAGGTTTTTTAGTGGGTATCCCCGCCGCTCCCATCTTTGGCGGGGGAGTCCCACATACCGCCCCGCCCCCCCCCCGGCGTGGGGTGATGATGCGTAACGCATTTTTCCTGGGATAAAAAAAAAAAAAAAGGTTTGCGGTCGGCTACACCTAGGTTTAAGGCGCTATGGTAAGTGAAATGTATGTTTTTCAAAGCCTAATATAGCAAACTTTTAAGAAGATCTACTACTTTATATTTTAGTATGTGTAACTTCAATCTTTGAACAAGAGATCTTTATTAACAGAAACATGATAATTGTTTTTTTTCTCGATAGTTTTATTTTTTTTAAATGTGCCTAATTTTCTTCCTTCCATTTAAATATTTGTAAAACTAGGACAAAAATAAACATTTAGAGTACTTTATTTGATACATAACATTCAAACGGATGGCTATGCATGGTATTTAATCTATAAGTTAATTTAATGATTTTTAATTGAATTTTAATTCCCACGGAGCATTACCGCACGCACTCAGAACGCCGGTGACCACTGTCAGCGTCGGACCTGTGCACTTCGATCTCACCTCCACTACGAAAACAGCGCGCGCGCGTTTGAATTATTTAGGAGTACTTATATTGTGAATTTCCAAATCTCAGAAGCGTGTAGGGGGTTTAATTTATTTGTAATTAGATAATAAATATTATAATCTTTATTTTGTCCTTCTAGTCGATTATTAAAAAAATATAACACACTCGTACTATATAAAATAAATATGATTAAATTAATTTAAATTAAATAATAATATAAATCTAAAATTAGATTAAATTAAATTAATTTAAAAAAAATATTTATTGTTAAATTAGATTAAATTAAATGAATTTAAATTATATATTAATTATTAAATAAGATTAAATTTAATTGGATTAAATTAGAATAAATTAAATTAAATAAGATTTAATTGGATAAAATTAGAATAAATTAGATTAAATTTGAATAAATTAGATTAAACTAAACTGAAATTCAGATAAAATCAGATAAATTCGAAAACATCAGAAAAATACGAAAAAAAATCAGGTAAATTCTGAAAAATTCTGATAAATTCAGATAATTTCGAAAAAAACAGATAAATTCGAAAATAAATCAGATAAATTCTGAAAAATTCTGATAAAATCAGATAAATTCGAAAATATCAAATAAATTCGAAAAAAAATCAGATAAATTCTGAAAAATTCTGATAAAATCAGATAAATTCGAAAAAATCAGATAAATTCGAAAATAAATCAGATAAATTCTGAAAAAATCTGGTTAATTCTGATAAATTCAGATAAAATCAGATAAATTCGAAAAAAAATTAGAAAAATTCTGATAAATTCAGATAAATTTGAAAAAATCAGATCAATTCGAAAAAAATCTGATTAATTCTAAAAAAATCTGATTAATTCTGAAAAAATCTGGTAAATTCAGATTAATTTAAAAAAATCAGATAAATTCGAAAAATAATTAGATAAATTCGAAAATAAATCAAATAAATTCTGAAAAAATCTAGTTAATTCTGATAAATTCAGATAAAATCAGATAAATTCTGAAAAATTCAGATAAAATCAGATAAATTCGAAAAGATCAGATAAATTCGAAAAAAATTCAGATAAATTTTGAAAAATTCTGATTAATTCAGATAAATTAAAAAAATCAGATAAATTCGAAAAAAAATCAGATAAATTTTGAAAAAATCTGGTTAATTCTGAATCAGATAAATTCTGAAAAATTCTGAAAAATTCAGATAAAATCAAATAAATTCGAAAAAATCAGATAAATTCGATAAAATTCAGATAAATTCTGAAAAATTCTGATTAATTAAGATATATTAAAAAATCAGATAAATTCGAAAAAAATTCAGATAAATTCTGAAAAATTCTGATTAATTCAGATAAATTAAAAAAATCAGATAAATTCGAAAAAATCAGATAAATTCGAAAATAAATCAAATAAATTCTGAAAAAATGTGGTAAATTCTGATAAATTCAGATAAATTCAGATAAATTCTGAAAAATTCTGATAAATTCAGATAAAATCAGATCAATTCGAAAAAATCAGAAATATTCGAAAAAAAATCAGATTTTTTCAAAATTTATCTGATTTTTTTTCGAATTTATCTGATTTTTTTAAATTTATCTGAATTTACCAGATTTTTTCAGAATTTATCAGACTTTTTTTAGAATTTATCTGATTTTTTTAAATTTATCTGAATTTACCAGATTTTTTCAGAATTTATCAGACTTTTTTTAGAATTTATTTGAATTTATCAGATTTTTCTCAATTTATCTGAATTTATTTGAATTTATCAGATTTTTTCTGAATTTATCTGAATTATTGTTTTAATTTAATTTAATTAATTGGTCCAATTTAATTAATCTAATCTAATCAATTAAATGTAATCTAATTTTGTTTTTTTTTTTCAACAAAAAATACGTGTATCTATAATATTTATCTCGTGTCTCATTTTTTCGATCTTGTCCAAAAATTTTAGCACATTGTAACCCCCGACGCAAAATCGACGGGGTTTTATAAGTTTGACGTGTTTGTGAATGTGTGTGTGCTAACTACATGCAAAGAATCACCAAGGGTTAATGACCGCGCACGTTTTACGATAAGCGTACGCCACACGTTTCCAACGGGCGTTCTGAGCAACTTTTGCCCGCACTAAATACCTAATCTGCTCGTAAAGCCCCGCCTTAACCGGCTAAATCTAGGTGTAGCCGTACTTCGGAATTTAGCCGTAACATATATAATAAGAATGAGACGCACGTTTGCGCTTAGTAGACAAAGCTAGTTACTATAAAATTGAAAAAAAAAATCATTTTCAAGTAAATTTGTACGAATATACATATTATACTCGTATGTATGTATTTAAAATTCATCATATTGTGCGAGCGAGATAGTCGCCCTGCTCAATTACACAAGCCCTTAAACAAGAGTCCAAGTAGAAAATCATTATCATACAATATCATCGACTATGAGTAGACAACAGAATCATGGATTAGTGTTTTTTTAAGAATATTTGTACTAGTGGCACCCGCGCGCACTTCGTCGCGCTTAATGGAAAATCAATAGTGTTCTTTTACTATACTTCGCATATATTATACATAATGGGACAAATGTTTGTGTGATCCACAGACATTTGTTTCTGGTCTGGGTGGTTTCAATATCTATTATAAGTATTTATTTACAAAAGAAAAGTATATTATAAGTATTATATCCGTTACCCTAATTACCATAATACAAGCATTAAGTTGCTTAGTATGGGCACGGTAAAGAGATATACAGTAGTTCGACTCCATAGAAAAAGTCGGAATGTGGGAGTAGGTAGATATCGGTAGATGTGGGTAGAAGTGGGTATATTATAATCCAGAAGCGGGTGCCACGCAGCGACGGGCGGACGTCGCGATAGTTTTTTGCAAGTATTTAGTGTAATTTACGTTATTTACTTTTGACGTATGTATACATAATATAATAAATTATATAAAATGGCAAAAAAATAGCATGCGATATTATGCTGTTTTTGAGGTAAGTTAGTAAGAAGTTATTTTTTATTTTATTTTTAAAAGTATTCTGCTGAAGTAAGAGTGCGAGTAAGAGTCCAAGTAAGAGTCCGAGTAAGAGTGCAAGTAAGAAACTGAGTGAGAATTCGAGTAAGACTGCGTGTAAGTGTCCGAGTAAGAGTGTGAGTAATAGTCCGAGTAAGAGTGCGATTAAGATTCCGAATAAGAGTGCGAGTAAGAGTGCGAGTAAGAGACCGAGTAAGAGTGCGAATAAGAGTAAGAGTCCGAGTAAGAGTCCGAGTAAGAGTTCGAGTAAGAATCCGAGTAAGAGTTTAAGTAAGAGTGCGAGTAAGAGTTCGAGTAAGAGTCCGAGTAAGAGTTCGAGTAAGAGTCCGAGTAAGAGTTTAAGTAAGAGTGCGAGTAAGAGTTCGAGTAAGAGTCCGAGTAAGAGTCCGAGTAAGAGTTCAAGTAAAAGTGCGAGTAAGAGTTCGAGTAAGAGTGCGAGTAAGAGTCCAAGTCTTGTCTTGTCTCTTGTCTTGTCATGTCTCTTGTCTTGTCTCTTGACTTGTCTCTTGTCTTGTCTCTTGTCTTGTCTCTTGTCTTGTCTCTTGTCTTGTCTTGTCTCTTGTCTTGTCTTGTCTCTTGTCTTGTTTCTTGTCTTGTCTCTTGTCTTGTCTCTTGTCTTGTCTCATGTCTTGTCTTGTCTCTTGTCTTGTCTCTTGTCTTGTCTTGGGTTTCAATATACGCCGCCACGACATGATAGGTAAGTAGGTAGGTATCCCTACTATGCTGGAATAATACCTATTGTAGTTCCCAGATTAGGCTTGTTAATTATGAACCAACTTACTCGTAAGTTTTAATTTACCTGTTATTATGTACCTACTTTTTATTGAATTGAAGAGTGATCAATCGTATTTATTTTTAACTCCCGACGCAAAGACGAAGGGGTGTGATAAGTTTGACGTGTCTGTCTCATAGATTCGATTTAGATTTTGTTTGAAAAGTAAGTTAGGCGGAAGTGTTCTTAGGTATTTTTAGTCCTAGCCGCAAAAAACGCGGGATGAAGGGTGTACTAAGTTTGATACAATACATTTTCAAATCTCATTTGACTGTTGCATTTTTGTAACCGGACATTTAGTGGTTCCTAAGCGGACATAAGTAGGTAGGTAAATATAGGTAGGTAATTTGAAAATGAAATAAAAGCTTGTAATAAAAATATCAATAAATGTACAAAAATAATATAATTAATTTACAATAACTTATCTAGATAGTAGCTCAAGTAAGTAGATGATATGAAATAGGTAGGTACCTACTGTATGCGGGCAGCGGCTGCCCGGCAGCCCTATGACTTGCGCATGTACCGCGAGACTGTAGGTATTTATGTTCAAAAATCACGCTCAGTCAAACTACTGTATATTTCTTTACCGTGGTATGGGGTAAGGTGGCGCTGTGTGAAATGTCTTGAAATATTAAAAAAAAATTAAATAATATAAATCTTTCTCTTTAATCACTCTACCTATTAATAAAAACCGCATCAAATCCGTTGCGTAGTTTTAAAGATATAAGCATACAGAGGACAGACAAACGCAAGAAGCAACTTTGTTTAATTACTATGTAATGATGTAGTTGCCATTTGCAAGTGTAAAGTTACCTTTAGATAGTGAAAACAGGGTATTCAAATTATAAACTGGAACACAAGGCCGCGATAATAAAAATAAATAGGTATATAATACCTGTTTGGATAAGGCATATAATTAATTTAACGTTATTTATATTAAAAGTTTAAATAATTTTCTTTTTTATGTAGGTAAAGGCTAGAGTAAATTAGGTATTTTATGTATGTTAGTTTTATGTTTTTAAATTAATTTTAGTTTTATTTTTTTGTCAATATCAATTTCGTTGTTTTAGTTATATTTTAAATGTTAATGTATAATAACAAAACCAATTTCGGTTCTTATAGGTCCTTTGCTGAGCATATTTTATTTTATTTTTTATTTACTCGCGATAACAAATCAATTTAATTTTAGAGTTCATTTATTCTACGATTTTTCCAATTATTTTTTTACAGTTCATTTACACATAATGTCAATAATAAGTTATGATATTTTATTTAATAAAATACCAAGTTTATTAAGTTAGGTAATTAAAAAACTGACTTAAAATTCTTTGAATGCATTAAGCCTAGTAAATCTAAATAAAAAGAATACTCCACTGGTCGTTTACATCCATTGGTTGTCTAGAAGAAATTATTTATTTAATAAGATCTACCACATTGCATACTCTAATAGGCCAACCCCACTTTGCGTTAGCTTCAAAATCTCAAGCAAACCGCCAAAAGCATATCTTACTAATCTTATAAACGTCAAGTTTGTAAGAATGTATGAATTTCTGGATGTATGTTTGTTACTCTTTCACGCCTAAACGGGTGGACCGAATGAGTTGAAATTTGGTATAGAGATAGTTTACACCCTGGAATAACACATGCCACATAGGCGACAGTAAAAAGCGGGGTAAACCGTTACTAGTTTTTAATAAGAGTTTGAACGACGTGTGAATAAATCATTTGGGACTAAATCAATATTCATTTATTCTAATAGGCACTGGATAAAAAACCTAAATATTATAATAGAAAAACTATTGTAATTTATAAAAACATTAGATATTCACAGAATGTCAAGGTCTTCAAGCATTTAACAAATAGCGCTCCGACAATGACCTACACATATTTGAAGTAGTAAACACTAAATACCTATATTTAAGGCCCCTTAATACCTATCACTTTTCATTTAGTTGTGAATAATAAATCGTGAAAAAGTAGGTTAATGAGACACAGTTACAGTAAAAAAACGGTTTGATAAGGGTTTAGCAATTTTTAGCAAATAATGTTATTGAGAGATCGGAACGAGGTCTTAAGCCAAAAGACTCGTCGTCACTTTGGTTATCTACTTTTTGTTTATTTTTATTTTTCAGCCTGTATCGTCCCACACACAGAAGTAATACGACTAGAAGTAGCCATTTTATGCGTGAGTGTGATGGCAATAGGGAAAATTCTGTGTGAAGAAAAAGGAGAACCTATTTTTTTCCGTCCCTTTCAGCGTGGCCGGTTTATGTTGTTGTCAAACTCTGTCAAACTGCTTCACTTTGATAATAATACCTATGTGTTTCGTTTTTTTTCCAAAATTTTAAAGCAATTTGAGACAATACAATGAATATCAACTAGTTTATGACCTAAAATATCAATATATCGCGTATTTTCATAAAATAATGAAAATCCGTAAGCTGTTTTTTGTCTCACAGGTGGCCACGATGATGTGAACCCTCTAGCTCTGGTCCCACAGCAGGGCAAAGGCCTCTCTTCTTTCTTTGGGTAGCGGTTAGGGGCCAATCCTTGAGGTAGGAGTAGATTTGAATATAGAATTGTCACAATTCGCTCCGCTTAGAGGTGGCCATGAAAAATAATAAGGTCCTTACGTATAGAGTTAGTTCGAGTCTCGAAAAAGGGCATAATATTACGATTGTTTTATCCTACGGGATAGTAATATGTAGTAATCTCCGCGACCTGAAACTGCAACATATAGGTTGGCCACACAACCTATAAAATTGTGATTTGACTCTGACAGTGCAAGAAGGGAGAACCTGTCCTGTTGGAGTATAAACCCCAATTATACCTATTATTATAAAAAACTTGTTTATCACGGGCATAATTAGTACTCGGGGCATAATTAGTATCTACCTATAGAATTATTGACAATATGTATGAGATATGTGAATAAATGTGTCGAACATCATAAGTAGGTTAGAAATAAGAAATATAATAGGTATATGGCGTGGCGACGCAAGGTCTTAGTTACTTGCCCCTCCCCATATATAAATATCCACATCGGCCCATAATTTTATTGCTGTTCTATTAGAGTGCCCTCCGTGCCAAAACCATTTTCCTCATGCAAATATACTGATATTTTCTTAGAGATGATAATATTATATAATGTTAGATATAATATACTATATATAAGCGTATCGATTAACTTCATGCTAACTTCTTTCAATAAACTATTTGTTACGTGAAAATTCTAGCAATATGCGACGATAGTGGATAACCCACTACATAATATGTCTAAAAATTAAATCTATTTCAAGCTGCGTTTTTGAAAACTAACGTGAGTGACCCAGGGTCGAGCCTAGCTTCTACCATTATATCCGTGAGTTTTTAGTCGTTTGTTTACATAGTACTATTTCAAGCTTTTTAAATAAACAACGGCGAGACTGAAAACTTTGAAAGATCATAACTGGTACCAAACCCTTTGCAAAAAAAAGAATTGACCAAACTAATTACATAAAAAAAGATTCAGATAAATCCCGATGTCCTAATTTTTAAAAGTCAGTTTTTTTTTGTTTTGTCTCTTTTGTCACTGATTTTAAAAAAAAAAAAGCGATTATTTTTCAGCATCATAATAATCTTCAGAATATATTTTCAGCTGGTAAAGCATTCGAACGCAGGCAGTAATAATATAAGTGAGAACAGAGAATCCAAGCAATATTATCCCATCTTGGCAACGTCGGCTAGGCTTGCCCAGGAATGTTATCCCAAACATAATATTAGTTAACAAAATAAGATAAGCCCTGAGTCATAGATTGTGCGAAACTGTCGTTCTGTTTGTGAAACTGTGGCATTGACCCCAATTACGTGAATTGTCCGTTAGCCGCCAGTTACTTTTGTACTTAGTTTTTGTATGTTTTCAGCTTTTGTGAATATGGAGCCAGTACAGTAGAATTTGATAGATTTCTCTATAGTAAAAGCCTTCGACCACGATATTGCGTGAAGTTAAGCGACGATACGGACGTAGATGGTTGCAAACTAAACCTTAAAGATGGGATAAAACCCTCCCTGGCCTGAATCCCGCCTTTTTTATTAACGCCGCGAAAAACCTCATTACGCGTACCCTTCAGTCAGAAGTACAGGAGGGTTATGTGGGTCTCCCCGTGCAGTACTCCCTCTAACAACTCGGTGGCACTCCCGCATAGTCTTTGTGACGAAGGACTGGGAATTGGCAGAGCCTTAACAACCAATCCCCATAAATTTTGTACGAACACCAGGATTATCTACGGGCCACGGAATCTCCTGTCCTCTCCTCTAACCACCAAAATCCAATTCCCCTAATACTAACGATGTGGCTGAAGATGGTGGCAGACTAAAAGTAGGAAAAATCCTTTCCTGGCTTAGTGAAGAGACTTGGTGACCATATAAACATCTAGTAAAGTCACTAACCGACAAAAATGGTTTTTTTTCGTGCAGAAACATGAAACTTGGCACATTGATTCCTTATGTCAAAATAAGCTGATTTTGATCGGTAGCCTTACGAAATGGGCCATCTGGTAATTTTGGGGGAAGTGATGACTGTGAGTGTGAAATTCACTGTTCGACGTAATTTCTACTAGTTATAACTTATAACCGTGAAATTTGCATACATAGGCTAGGTATTGCAATTTGCATTATTAGTGTATCTAACATGTGCTCAATTAGCTCGGGACAATTAAAAATAATAAACTATTTGGCGCTGTCTAACAATATGCTTACTTAATGGTATGAACAACCTACACACGCATTTTGAGGATAACAAAAGAGTTGTGGCAATATAGAATGAAATTACTATAACGGAAATTAACCCGAACCACCATTTATTTATTTTTTTACAAGGGAAAATGCCTTTATGCATACCCGTACCTCCCGGGGGAGAGTCACGGGTAATGTGGGACTCTGGGACTCACTAGCCGGTGGGAGTGTTCAACCATGAACAACCGTCGATATAATTTTAAAAACGAAAAATTGTATGAAATTCCTCTAAAGGAAAAATGTGTACCGACTTGTCGTCAAAATTAATGCTACGGCAGATGGAAGAAAAGCGCTTAAGTGGACCACGGTACAGAGGTACATCTACTATCTATCAACTATACTTTCTTTTTACCTACAAAAACAATTGAACGATTTGGCTCGCGCTTGTAAACGGGCACAGGCCGTTTGTAAAAAGGAAGAATACGAATCCAGCGAATATTGCCTCATATATATCTAATGTAAGACTCGAAATCCAACTCGAAAGCTACATAAAAAAATAAGAAGTAACAACTGATCAAACCAACCTGATGAGGATATCCGATGTAACACTGGTCGATGTCCCACAGCCACTCCTTATCCCAGAGCACGACTATACCGAAGGTGAAGTTGCACACGTAGAAGGTGACCTTCCACATGTTCTCGCAGAACTTCACCAGAGTGGACGGCTTGTCCTGGCTGCGGCGGAGACGCCACCAACGCTCCACCTGTCGCTCCGTCATGTCCACCTTCTTTGCGATTGTTGACAGCTGGAATAGAGAGTACAGATGAAAAGAAAATAATTTATTTGGCTCTATCTAATGCCTTACATGGTCTATAATTGGGAGGTCTGTGTGTTTTTGTTGTGTACTCAAAATGGGAACAGGCTCAGCATTACTTCAGATTAATTCTGGTGGTGAGATATTTTATTACTACTTTTTTTATCCATAAAAGTAAGAAGGCGAGCAAGACGCTCTCCTGATTGTAAGAGATAACACCGCCCATAGTAGGTACAGTGTACCCAGTACCCAGGATTTCACAATGATGTAAAATTCTAAGTGCACTGCTTACTCCTTACTCAATTTTCAGCAGGTAAAACCGCTTGACACAGCTAGTGTACAATATCAAATATCTACACACACATCAACTTTAGTAATGAGTATTAGAATTGGTGGGCTTAAAAATTCCAGTGTTCCTACTTTAGAAGTTCAGGTAAAAGTTCCCTGATTATTGAATCAGATCTCAACATACATTTTCCGAGTAAAATCAATAAGCATTACTAAAACAGTACCTTCGCAAATAACGTTAGTGTCTTGTAACTCATAGTCACGCAGTACATTTAACTGTACTGTCTTTTACACATCACTTAACTAATATTGTTATAGTTGTAAGACACCGTTTAAAATCTATTGAATCATCGTAAAAGATTGCATCTAGATGTCACGATATCTCGGTATGGGGAAAATATGTAAGGACACAATATACCTAGCAGTTCGTACAGTGGGTTCTCTCTTTTAATGGCATAGGCGGTTAGAAAGCTGTGGTCCGCTTGATAGTAAGCGATTACAACCGCCTACCTGCAACCAGTGGAAGATCCAGGGTTTTCGTTAGAAAGGAGTCTAAAATTTTGAAGACCGGCAGAAAAAAAAATTAGAGGGGCTGAACATTGATAAAGACACGGAAACTAGAGGACCATTTTAATTTTAACTTTGGAAAGGTTATGTGTCCTATACATATCTCACAGCAAGGATCAGTTTGCAGTTTGCTGTGAGATGTGTGAGTGAGTGTGTGTGTGTGTGTGCGTGTGTTTGTGTATGTATAGGATACTGGTTCTCTATCACTTCATTTCTATGCGATCCTTTGGATTAGACTAAAGAGACGCAGAGCATAGCTCGCTGAGTAACTTTGAACTCCTGTATACACATTACAATAAAACTACAGAACCAATTACTCGGTATAATATTGTCGGCTATTCAAAAAGTTTTCGAATACCAATGAAAGGTCAAACGAAAAGGGCATTAACATGATGCAGCCATGTGGTACGAATCGTCCACCCAGAATGGTTGTTTCGCGTAAAACCCGTTTGGAATGTAGCCCACCGCCCAGATCTGGTCAAATTATGCAAGAGCTATTAAGCATCAATGTCAAAGCCGTTCGTTTGCATTACAGGATGTTATGACACACGTGGATTAAAATTATACTAGTAAAATAGGCAAGTGATCACATTCTTTTGTGGCAAGACAAAGGAAATAAAGTGCTGATTGAAATAGTTATGGGATGATCGATGAATTATGTACTTACAAAGGCTTAACAATGGCTTTTTAAGGGCTTATTACTTATAAAGGTCGCCGGAAGACGCTGGATGCAGGTCGCTTCCAACCGGTACATATGGAAGTCCAAAGGGAAGGCCTATTATATAATATTATTATTTCAGCGCCTAGTATGCAGGAACTCAAAGTAAATATAGATAGAGCCTTTGAGAGCTTTAGGTTATGGTTTAAAGTTAACAAAATGAATATGAACGTCAGGAAAACAAAAGCCTTGTTATTTAAAACCACGGCAAATAGGCATGATACGGTTCAAATTACAAGTATGGGAGAAACTTTGGAGTTTTCACAATACGTTAAGTTCCTTGGGGTTAGGGATTGCAATCCGGAAAACGGATCCGGTAATCCGGCCGGATCCGGCACATTTAACGGTTACCGGATCCGGTACAAATATACCGGATCCGGAGACCGGATCCGGTGCTAGTAGTTTGTGGCAAAATAATATAGCTGTTGTATGCGTAGGACTTTAAATGCGTGTGGTATTCATGCGTGCGAGTCTTTCGTCACCGAGAGTAAGGTATAACTATTGTATCTTTAAATACTACATAATAATTAATATTGTTACCTACTTATAAATAAATCTGTGAAAGTGAAATCTAGAAAGACTGAGTTACTCGTTGCTTCGTAAAATTATAAGTATTACCTACTCTACTTCGTCATCATCATCCACCGCCCTCTACATCCCACTACTGGGAATAGACCTTCCTCAGGTTATGCCAGTCAACCCTGTCCTGTGCCAATCTGGTCCATGTGCGACCCGCCAATTCTACCAAATCGTCCATCCATCTGGCTGCTGGACGACCGACACTGCGTTTGCCTGTCCTTGGTCACCATTCAGTCAACATCTTACTCCACCTGTCGTCACCTCGCCTAGCCAGGTGACCTGCCCAACTCCATTTGAGTCCCATTACTCTCGTTCCGGCATCTTGAACTTTTGTTCTTCGCCTAATTTCGATGTTTGGAACTTGATCTTGAAGTTTGATGTCAAGCATGGCGCGCTCCATGGCTCTCTGTGCTACCTTGATGCGGTAGACAGCCTCATGTGTTAGCGTCCATGTCTCGGCGGCGTATGTCATGGTGGGCAGGATGCACTGAAGGCTATCGTCAAACGATATGTAAAACACATTATTTGTTTAAACCTCCTCAATGTATATTGAAGTTGTCATCAATCGTAGTGGGTGAGAATTAGCCAATAGGCCCTCTGATTGTAAAGCCTGGTTTTCAGACACTGAGGAATTCGACGTGACCAATTCAGAATGTCGTCTAATTCTACACTACCTACTAAATTTTAATTGTTCTGAATGAAAATATGTTTTTATCTATTTGTCTTAACGGTCTTAACATTGGTTAGGCAATAAAGTCGATTTTAACTACCTTCATCTTACTAATATTATAAACGTGAAAGTTTGTAAGAATGGGTGTCTGGATGTATGTTTGTTACTCATTTACGTCTAAATGAGTGGACCGATTGGTCTGAAATTTTATATAGCTTAGACCCTGGAACAACACATAGGTTACAGTACAGCGGGTGAAACCGCTGGGCGCAGCTAGTATTACGTAATATGAGAGTAGTGACTTGATTAAATCACTTATTGTAGTAAAAAGCAAAAATCATCCTGATTTGATCAATCCGGCCGGATCCGGTCGGATCCGGCCGGATTGACGGAAATCCGGCCGGATCCGGCCGGATTGAAAATGACACCGGATTGCAATCCCTACTTGGGGTACATATTGACCAGTCATTAAATTGGAAGGACGAACTGACGTATTTGGAAAATTCGATCAGCTCAGCTTGTTATGCTATACGAAGTCTAAGGGATGAAGTGACTGTGTCTCAGCTCAAAATTGTGTATTACGCTCTTGTAGAGTCGAAACTCAGATATAGTATAAAATTTTGGGGGAATAGCTATGCGTATAATATGAGAAGGGCATTTGTTTTGCAAAAAAGGGCTATCCGAACTATAATGCGCATACCGCCCTGGGAGTCCTGCCGAGAACATTTTAAACAACTAGAAATACTCACGGCTCCCAGCCTGTATGTATATTCTAGTTACGGTTCTGGACGTCGTGAAACATCCCAGTAAATATGAAAGTCTGGAGCAGAGGGAATACAGACTTGATACGAGACGCAAAGATCTGGCAACTGAATTATTTCCAAAGCTGAATGTCTCAAGGCATACGTCTCGCTATCAGGCTGTTAAACTGTATAACGTGCTGCCTACCGAATTGAAAGGAATACTAGATTATAAGGACTTTAAAACTAGACTGCAAAATATTTTGATGAAAGGGTGTTTTATGCTGTAAATGATTATATGACATGCAATAATTTGAATGATTTTAATTGTTGACATTTGTTTTTTAATTATATTTTATTGAATTGTATTTTTAATCTCTTATTCTATCTAAAAAAATCTAAAAAAAAAATTACATTTTTTAAATTTAATTTGTTATTTTATTATTATTTGTTTTTTTTTTATTTTTTATTTCACATACAATGTGATATTGTTTTTGAATAAATGAATTGAATTGAATACAGCAGTAGATGTCCTACGGCTAAGATGATGAACATGATCGATGAACTGTGACTAAGCATAGCACATAAATATGAGATATCGGACCACTAAGATGAGATATCGGATGGAACAAATACCGACCCTAAGATGTGTATCGTAGATATAATTATATTATATTTGATGACACTATACTTATATTCGTGCAATGGAAATTTCTAAATGTTTTCTTATTAAAATATTTTTTATTATAATAATAAAATCATCTAACCATACGCTAACTGCTGATTTATCCTGGAAAAAAATCTTATAAGTGGTATTTAATTTGGCAAAAATATCTGAATATAGAATGTTAGATTGATATCTCTTATACTCGTAGTTGATTGCTCTATTGATTGATATCTCTTTTAGTTGATTTCTTGTTAGTAGGTATTGATGTGAAGACGTAACAATATCCAGCAAAGTTTTAACGTAATATAATAATCATTAGCATTTAGGTATACTATAAAACGTGACGTTTCCTAGGTCCTAGATATCTTAAAGTTACTAAATTAACTTGTATTAGGTTAACAGTGAAAGTAGCAGTCAATGTATCGAATAGCATCGCGTGTACAACGCACATCTAGCTGATCATTTGGTGTTAGTCGGAAGTGTTATGTTATTATGTTAATAACACGGTATTGGACTATCCAAGTAGTTTATGAATTGTTCTTTTAATCCACTTAAAAAGGAGTTTGTCCTATATTTAAGGCTTAATTTTCATAACTATTTCAAGAAATACGATATAGAGCTTCTCGTACATTTTTTACAGTAAAAATTCTTAACTATCTATTCGAAAATAGTTCATAATGTAATTTTATTTGAGTTGTGTCCAAACTTCAAACATATTTGGATGTGTGATTTTTTTTAAACAAGCACAAATTAGATTTTTAAATAACATTTTTACGATACTTTTTTAAACAAGCACAGATTAGATTTTTAAATAACATTTTAACGATACAGATAAAATTGAAAGTTTTATTATAAAATATGGTTGAGGCAACGTGTAGCCAAATGCTGGTACATATGAAGCAATGCTATCAGCATTCTGGGCTCGCTGCCATCTGATAGAGGTTTGGAGTTTGGAGCACTTGAATTTTCTGTAGATTGTGTAGTAGCTGTAATATTGTTCCCTCGTTTTTTTCTCAGTAAAGGCAATTTCCACTTAAAAAGTAAGAAATATTATGCAAGTTATGTGCAAGTACATTCCAAGAGGCACGCGTCTCTTTCTTATTTACATAGAAAACAGGTTTTGATTTTTAAATAACATTTCTCTCAACTTCGCACATTATTTCCTAATAACACACTCGTTCGTACATAATTAAATTAAAATAGATTTTATTATATATATATATATATAATCAACCTAGCCGTTTTCGGCTTCAGTGACTTGGTTATGCATGTAAATGTTTTGCCCTCATATGGCTTATGTACCCGATTTTTGCAGTAAACGTGCGAGAGCAAGATGTGCACGTTAGGGTACCGTTAACGTAGTTATAGTGGATGTTAGAAGGTGGTCTCAATTTAAGCTGGTCACGTTTATGATCAAGTTCTTGCCTTCTTTCATCCTCAAAAGAATAAACCTTCTCCTGGACATGTCGGTGTGTCATGTTGACCGGGGGTAGACTTCCTTTGCAGGAGGTCGTCTAGGTGGGTACCCCAACAGTGCCAGTTATTCTACCGCCTGAGCAGTGATGTGCAAACATCACTGTGCTCCGGTAGGAGGGCACTGTAGCTAGTGAAATTACTGGGCTAATGAGTCTTAACATCTCATGACTCTTGAGTAAGAAGCGTTGGTGCAGTGCTCCTAGAGTTTCACATAATTGTGAAATCCTAGGTAACACTGTACTGATTATGGGCAGCCGTTATCTCTTAACATCAGGAGAGCGTCTTGCTCGTCTTCTACTTCATAAATTAAAAAAAAAAAAATGTCGCCTCCATTCTGGTCGCATCTGAGCGAGAGATTCCCAGCGAGAGGGTTCGATGTTGCATCTTTTCATGTGTCTTTTCTGAACGTCTTTGAAGCGTAGGAACTGGCCACCGCGTTGCCGCTTACCATGTTCAAGTTCAGAAAAGAAGATGCGCTTCGCTTTCCTCTCGCTAGACATCCTCGCAAGGTGCCCGCACCAACGCAGCTGACGTCTCATCAGATATGCCTCTATACCGCAGACATTAGCTCGTCGGAGAACATCGGTGTTACGAACTCGATCCGACCACTTGATGTTCATAATGTCGCGTAGACATTTCAGATGGAACCTGTCTAGCGTGCGTATGTGTCTGCGATACAGACACCATGTCTCTGATGAGTACAAGATGTTCGGCAGGACAATCGCCATGTAAACTTGTATTTTTGTACTCAATTTAATGTTGTGGGAGCGGAACACCCGGTCTCGAAGTTTTCCAAACGCAGCCATAGCAGAGCCAAGTCTGCAATTGATTTCCGAGTCGAGGTCGCCTTTGGCTGTTATGGTGCTTCCCAAGTATTTAAATTTGTCGACCTTCTTCAAAGTTTGTTCACCGATGCATATGTTTAGTGGAGCGTGTTCAGCAGCATCCATGCCCATCACTTCTGTCTTGGTGATGTTGATTTTAAGACCAAACATACAACAGACGGTGTTCAACCTCGTTATAAGGTCTTGTAGTCCTTCAGTAGTATCAGAAACAAAACACAGGTCATCCGCGTACATAAGTTCGGTAATTAAATCATGTGAAACCTTTCGTTGCGATTTTAACCTTGCAAGGTTGAAGATGCCACCATCGGTGCGATATCTTATGCGGACGCCTTCAGTGTTGTCTTTCAAAGTCTCCTTCACGACAACAGAAAAATATAGAGCAAATAATGTGGGTGCCAGAACGCAGCCTTGCTTCACACCACATGTTACTGGAAATTGCTCAGAGTGTTCACCATTGGCGGTTACACAGCAAGTCATGTTGTCGTGAAAAAGTCTTATCAGACGGATAAATTTGTCAGGGCATCCCAGTTTTGATAAAACTATCCAAAGGGCCTCACGAGGCACACTGTCGAAAGCTTTCTCAAGATCGACGAAGCATAGAAAGAGAGGTTGGTGCTGTTCTCTACTTTTTTCGTGAATTTGTCTGAGTGAGAAGATTGCTTCACAGGTGCCTCTGTTTGGTCTGAATCCAAATTGGGTCTCGGGTAGCAGTTCTTCGGATAGTTTCATCAAACGATCTAAAAGTACCCTCGCTAGCGCTTTTCCAGGGGTGGAAAGAAGTGAAATTCCTCTGTATGAATTGCAGTCTGAACGATCGCCTTTATTTTTGTAAAGAGCACATACAAGTGAAACCTTGAAGTCAGATGGAACTATTTCAACTTCCCATATCTTGTGAAACATTTGCCAGATCTTATAGTGCAATTCATCACCCCCATATTTTAGTAGCTCCCCAGGAATATTATCAACCCCAACTGCCTTATTGTTCTTCTGGGCTTTTATGGCGTTAACTACTTCCTGCAGGGTGGGAGGCAGTATTAGTTCTTCATTTGGATGTAGTGTTGGTAGAGTTCTCAGATGTTCAAGATCAGCTGATCGATCAACATTTAGTAAATTATTAAAGTGTTCTGCCCAGCGGTGCAGTACTTCATTTTTGGAGACCAGCAGACTACCGCTTAAAGATCTCAGGGGCACATTTACTTTATATTTATTTTCCAGCAGGTTTCTTATCTCGTTGAAGAATTCACCAAGCTGGTTTGTGTCCGCAAGATTTTGGATGTAGCGAACTTTGTTCTGCCACCATTCATCCTTTGCTGCGCGAGTGAGTTTCCTGACTTGAGATGTACTCTTTTTGATTTGATCAGAGACAGATGTTAGATTTTCCTCTCGAAGGAGTTGGCGATGTTTCGTTAAGGCTTCATTCAACAGTTTGTCATTGTCGTCAAACCAGTCTTCATATACGCGAGGTTTGTTACCTAAGTTTTCTGTGGCAGCGTTTATAATTTTACTGGACAACACTTTCCAGTTCTCGTCAATATTTCCATTTTCTGTATCTACATTTTCTATATTACTATTAACGGCGTTTCTGTATTTAGCAAGAATTTCTTTAGATTCTAATTTTTTGAGGTGAAGACAATTTGGTTTGCTCCTGCAAGATCTTTGTCGTGGCTTAAGTCGTAGACGCATTTTGGTTAGAATAAGTCTATGATCCGACCAACAGTTTGCGCCACGCATGACGCGTGTTATATTGACTTCAGATATATCTTGCTGTCTTACAATGGCATAGTCTATTAGATGCCAATGCTTGGACCTTTGGTGCATCCAGGTGGTTTTGTATTTTGCAGGGAGTCGAAACATGGTATTGGTAATAGCCAAGTGAAACTGGGAACACAAAGATAACAGTAATTGCCCATTGCTATTCATATTCCCAATACCATGGCGCCCCAATACGCCAGGCCAAGCATCAAACTCACGTCCAACGCGTGCATTAAAGTCACCCAGGAGCAAGATTTTTTCACATGGCCGAATTTTTGTTAAGGTTTGCGTAAGTTCTTCGTAAAATTTGTCTTTTACGTCATCGGGTTTGTCAAGCGTTGGGGAATAAACGCTAATAACATTTAAATGCCTGTTATTTTCAAGGTGAAGACGGAGAGTCATAACACGATCGGAGATTCCAACAGGATGTTCTACCAGTTTAGAGGCTATTGAGTTTTTTATAGCGAAGCCTACTCCTGATCTTCTAGGTTCAGAAGCTGGTGTACCTTTCCAAAAGAAGGTATAACCACCGCCGTGTTCAACGAGCTCCCCTTCATCAGCTAGGTGGGTTTCGCTGAGAGCAGCTATGTCTATATTATAGCGTCCTAATTCTCGTGCCACAATGGCAGTCTTGCGTTCTGGGCAGATGTTGTTGGGTCGATCTAGAAGGGTGCGGACGTTCCAGGCACCAAAAGTCATATTTTTTTGGATAGTTTTTCGTTGAGATGTAGATTTTTTAATATTTTTCTTATTTCGACCGCGCAGTTGGGATGTTCAGGCAGTCGCGGTTACTACCTCCCATAATTGTTGGAGTGAGCATTTTTTGGGGCACCTTTTCTAGCCCCCTCCCTGGCTGAGCAGGGAAAGCAGTGCCTCTCTGAATAGAGCTGCTTTGTCGCTGAGGGTGCTGCCGAACTGCACTGTCACCCCGACGCAGTACAAGAGCGACCAATATCCTCAGCCGCCCGTGTGCAGGTATCAGACAAAGCCCAGCATACATCGGTGCCGAACCTCTCTACCTCTACCCATCGCCACGGGGCTTTCGATCTCGGAGTCCATTAAACATACCCAAGTCAGATGCGCAGGAAATATTAAAGTGCACAAGTGTGCGCGCAATACACAGGTGCACTCTCTCGTTTACCCGTCCTTGTTCTAATGGAACGGTGAACCGCTACGATTAGAGGACGAGTAAATGCAGTTTCTGGTGGCGATACTTGTGTCCTATCGTCACCTTCAGGCCATCAACATTTGCCTAGTTGTCTCGCCACTGGGAGTGGATTGCGTAATCACCGAGACAACAGCACTTATTAGTACGGGGACAAGCCGTACCAAAACTCCAATGTTAACACACCCGATGCCTTTTGGGCAACACGTGTATCATCACTGAAGCCCCCTCAGCCAGGTTTAGCCCACGAGTCGACGTGGTGTCCCGGGGTGTGGCCGCTGTGTGCTAACAGCTACTTGGAGCCACTGGTGAGAGGATTGCAGGCCATTAACGTATTTAATATCAGTTCCTGTACCATCCAAAGATGGTCGACTAACAGGAACAGTCGCTAATAACCCACTACACCCAGATTTTTATTGCTTTACTATTCGTTGCTAGGGTAATACATGATCGGAGGAAAGATACGTTTTTATGCGAGGGCGGCGGCCTTGGAAAAAGGTGGCGATGGGTATGTTCTAGACGCGTACCAGACGTCTAGATACACATAGGTTAACTAGACTAAGTAGATACAGAAAAGAGATTCGGCCTTCCCGAATTGCTTGTACATCATTCCGAATAGGCGTTGGTCTTAAAATAGACATAGGGTGATCGACCCCTAAATCACATGACTTTTCGTCAAAAAAATTATAGTTTCCAAAATCTTTGCTTGTCGGCAAATTTAAGTCCCTCCTGCCTTTTGTCCTTACCAAGTTGTGCGAGTACCCATAAGGAGCGAGCATGTATGAAGAATGTGATGAAAATGAAAAAGGTGTGCCAGAATCGTACCATATGGAGGGAAATAGTCTGCTTACCCCAACGGCGGGAACCAGGCGTGCGCCGGCGTGATTTCATTATGATAATATGTATGTATAAGAGCGGATCCAGGATTTTTTTCTGGGGGCCAAGGTGCAGGCGGTCAAAAATATTATAATATTTACTACGAAAAGTGTGTGTTTAGCTCGATCTAAACCGTTAGAAAATTCTAATTTTCTAAGAGTGGTATGTGTGTGTGTGTATAATAACAAGCGCGCGATCAGCTTGCTGCGAGCGCCGAAAAAAAAAAAATCTTGACCACGAAATATGTGCAAAAATCGTAACTCTACAATGTTTCTGGTGGGGGGCTTGGCCCCTCACCGCCTATGTGTATGTATGTTAATTGTGCGATAACGATTAGTTTATATTTGATATTCAGTGGGATTATTGTGTGGGAAGCGTACGCAATTCCTATTATCTATTGTAGGCGATAACCTTAGTGGGATAGTCATTTGCCACCTACTCTGCACTTTACGGGCTTTGCCTTTACTATACATGTATCTTTATAATACTTACCTCGAAAAGTGGCAAATGCCTTTATTGAGAAAAACAAACTAACAATACTACAGCTACTACAGCAGTAAAAACTACCTCGTATACTATAAGAAGACAATTAAAAATATAATATTAAATCGATTTTATTTCGTCGACATGCGCCTTTTAAGTCAGATCCTGAAAACCGTTCGATTGATTTCAGGTCAGACGTAATCAGGAGAGTAATCTTTGAACATACATAAAATAAAAAAGGTAAAAAAATGTTTTTAAGTTAAACGGTTTTATTTTAAACATGTACTAAAAGCTAAAAAATAAAATCGTGAGGCACGTCAAATATCTACAATTGTCAGGGAAAATGTTCATTAGAGATTTAGATATTTGACGTGCCTCACGATTTTATTTTTTAGCTTTTAGTACATGTTTAAAATAAAACCGTTTAACTTAAAAACATTTTTTTACCTTTTTTATTTTTAGGCTTTTTAGTACAATGTATTCTACTTGTCCAGCCCTTTCATTTGATACCCATATTGATGAGATTAAAAAAAATAGGTTATCCACCATTTTGTAGCGGCGGCCATCTTGGATTCTGATTTTGTATAGTGCACTGTATTCTACTTATCAAGCCCTTTCATTTGATACCCATATTGATATGATTAAAAAAAAAAACGTTATCCGCCATTTTGTAGCGGCGGCCATTTTGGACTTACAATAATATTGAATAAATTGTATTGTCACCAGAACCAAAGGCGTATTCCAAATTTCAGATCAATCGGTTGACAGGAAGAGGGTGAAATTTCAATTACTAAATTTGACCCAAGAAAAAAGAAAAATGAAAAAAGAATAAAACAAACAGAGTAAGCTAAATAAAACCGTTTAATAAAAAGATTCCAACGAAATTCATCAATTGTTGACTATAACAAGTGAAAATTTTAAAAACAAGCTTTTATTATTATTATTACCATCTAGCACCATAAAGTACTCGTCAAGACGAATCAAATGAGCCCAAACTCGACGAGGTTACGTCGTTTAATTACGGAGTTCCTATAGCCACCTTCCAGCTTCATCATCAGATCAGCTCCATGTCATAATAATATTGCATTGCCATCCTATTTATTACATGCATGCAAAATTTCAGCTCAATCGAAAACCGGAAAGTGGGTCAATTTTAACTTGCAATTTGATTACAGAGAGACAGACAGACAACAGACAGATGAAAATAAATAAAAGCTTGTAATAAATAGGATAAAATGTCGGGTACGGGAGGGAAAGTGTGTAATATATTGAAGCTTAACCAAATGAAACGAGCAGAATCCTCACTTCAGCGGGGCTATGATGCGCACGTCGACATAATGTCGCGTGAAATTTGATTTAATGTGAATAATACTCTATGTGGCTGTCATAAAGTCGAGATTTACGCACCAGTGAAATGATTTTGTCGTTAAAACTCCTATGTCAAAATGATCTCACTGGTGTGTAATTTTCGACTTTATGACAGCCACATAGAGTAATATTCACATTAAATCAAATTTCACGCGACATTATGTCGACGTGCGCATCATAGCCCTGCAGTCAATATTTTCGTAAAAACGAAGGACAAATTCTCGAAGTTAGTGCCATAGGGTTGGATGTCCGATTCCTTCAACAATTTACATCGGACCTTATGTTTGACCTATAGGTCCGAAACCCAAAAAATCAGACATCTGATCCTATGGCTCTAACTCTATTCATCGAGAATTTTCAACTTAAGATTTTCATGATTGGTACATACGTTTTTAGTCCTAGGTGCTGCTCTGTAGGCATCTTCAAGCTTGGGGTTGTTCGGGGCCTTCCGCGGCCTGGTGTCTTTAATCCCCAGGGATTTCCCGAACGGCGTTAGGAAGTACCTGCAATATTAACATTTAATAAAATCTCCCAAAAAAAAAAGATACATTATTTCAGGACATTTCACAGAGCGCCACCTAACCCCAAGCTAAGCAAATTAATGCTTGTGTTATGGTGGTTAGGATAACGGATATAATACTATAATATACTTTTCCTTAGTAAAAACATACATAGGTATATAAATATAATTGATATTGAAGACCACCCAGACCAGAAACAAATATTTTTGGATCACACAAACATCTGTCCCATGCGGGAATCGAACCCGCAACCTTCAGCGTTGCAAGCGGGTTATTAACCCACCCCGCCACAGTGGTTGTCTAAATAACTTTGTAAGTAGGCGCAGCACATAGGGGTATTTTAATGATCTACGCGGCCAAAAGTCAAAATAACAAAGTTAAAGAAATGCTACTGCATTCGACTACCTGAGGCAGAGGACAGTCCAACGAACAATAGGCCGCCGTCCCCGCCCCTTACCCGTTGCGCGTTACCTGGCAAACTCAGTCGGAACTTGATCATCGAACTTTGTGTACGTGTCAGTTTTCGGCGATTTTAAAAAGCGTTAACATTGTGAGCTAACCTGCAGTTTTCTGTGTTAATCTGGTAAAAAGTAGCAATGGATTCGGAGACTACAGGTATGTGGCAATCTAAATTCAATATATTTAATAAAATTTGATTCCGTTTAATATATTTTTAGTGATCGAGAAATAATGTCCAAAATGAGATCATTTTTTTAAAGAAATTTATCTTTAAAGAGGTATTTGTTATAGTACCGGGGTAGATCCGGCTTTTATTCTCATACACGTTTAAAATATAGATTCTTAAGTAACGAATGCAATATATATTAGCCGCAGAATAGCGCAGATGCACAAAACAGAGTACTTTGATCTGTTTCAGTCGAAATTAGTGAATTATTAATTTTTGTTTAAATTTTGTTTTAGGCTTAGAGGGTACCTCTGGAGTGAGAATAGTGACTCGTAAATCACTCTTCGACAGGATGAAGAATGAAAATTTACGTAATTTAGAAGAAAAACTATGTTTTTTGGGAGACCACCTTTTCACCCAAGACAACCTTACTGAAAGTCAGTTAAAAGAACTGAAACACAATTTTTCACATTTCAAATCAGAAATAAAGCAAAGGTGGAATAAATCACACAAAAAAGAAGAAGCTTTTTTGAAAAACAACCATCTTTGGCTAGAAGGTACTTTCGAAATTCCAGTCACAACTACCAATCGTCAAGGTCGCCCTTGTAAATCATTTGGTGAATCTAGCGAAAGGAGCAAAAGAAGAAAAACTGAGGAACTCCGCTCCAATGTAGAAGATGGTGTTTTAGTTCACGCAGTTCAAGTTGAATTAAGAAAATCGGGAAAACGTGATGCTTCCCGCATTCTCCAAGACATAACAAGCTCTCCGACCCGTGCAAAGAACTACAAAAAGCTTTCAATGCCTCTAAGTGTGAAAAATCATCGCGTTTAACCCCCATGGAAGCATTAAAAATGTTTATAGATGCAGACTTAACACGAGTACAGTACGAAATTATAAGAAACACGAACCGGAAGTTTTTTCCGTGTTATAGCTTAATTCAAGAAGCCAAAAAGAAATGTTATCCTCCTCCAGAAGCGAGCACGGTAACAAGTACCTGCGCGGAAACCCAACTGCAACCATTAATTGATATTACTGTTAAGCGCTTATCGGAATACTTAGAAGAAGTCTTATTGACAATAAAAGAGCAAGAGCGGAACACTTTGAAGTTGATATGTAAATGGGGCTGCGACGGATCCCAACAAGCACAGTACAAACAAAAACTTGACAATGAGTCTGACTCTGATGCAAATATTTTTCAAAGCTGCTTTGTACCTGTGCGACTTATTTGCGGCAAGGACAATCAAAAGGTGTTATGGGAAAATCCAACACCTTCATCTGCCCGATTTTGTCGTCCAATAAGATTTCGCTTCGTCAAAGAAACAACTGATATAACAAACGAAGAGATCAATTATGTTTCAAACTCCATTGATAATTTGGTTGCAACTGAAGTGGACCTTGACGGAGAAAAGTTTTTGGTGCATTCCCAATTTGTAATGACAATGGTAGATGGAAAGGTTTGCAACGCAGCTACTGGAACAACATCCACAAGTCGTTGCTATATCTGTGGGAAAACTTCCAAAGAATTCAACAATTTAGAGGACAAAAGAAGAATTTCAAAGGATGCTACTGAATTTGGTCTTTCTATTTTACATGCGAGAATACGATTTTTTGAAAGCATTTTACATTTAGCGTATAAATTGCCTGTGAAAAAGTACCGTCAGAGAAAAACAGAAGAAGAAAAACAAATGGAGATGAATAAGAAAATAGAAATACAGACCAGGTTTCGCAATGAAACTGGCTTATTAGTTGACATGCCGAAAGCAAACTGCGGAAACACTAATGACGGCAACACCAGCAGGAGATTTTTTGAAGATCCGAAACTATCCTCAGATATTACAGGAATAGATTACGAGTTAATATATAGATTAAAAGTGATTTTGGAAACGATTTCGAGCGGATACGAGATAAATTTAGAAAATTATGAAAAATATGCAGAAGAAACTGCTTGCTTATACGTGAAACTTTACCCGTGGCACCCAATGACACCCACACTGCACAAAGTACTTGTGCATGGATCAGACATAATAAAAAATGCATTGTTACCCATAGGGCAACTATCTGAAGAAGCAGCAGAGGCACGCAACAAGCATTTTAGGTCATACAGACAGGATTACTCAAGAAAATTCTCTAGAGAGTCCTGCAACAGAGACATATTGAATAAGCTACTTTTAAGCTCAGATCCCTTTTTTAGTGCCTCAAGGGTAATAAACAAAAACAAGAAGTCTTCTTTTCTTCCTGAAACATTGAATATGTTTGTATCTGCAACACCAAACCCAGCAGACGCACTTCAATCAGAAAGTGAAGAAGAGATAAACTGATTATTGTTTGATTTAATAATTAAGTAATTAATAAAATCATGTGTGTCATAATCCATTATAAAATATAAGCGTGTGTGTGTGTGTGCGTGTGTGTTTGTGTGTGTGTGTGTGTGTGTGTGTGTGTGTGTGTGTGTGTGTGTGTGTGTGTGTGTGTGTGTGTGTGTAGTATGTGTAGTGTGTATATATTATAATTATTTTGTGTAGACATGTGACCTAATTAAATTTTTTTGTAGTTTTTTTTTTATTTTATGGAAATAATTAAAAAATAAACATTATTTTTTACTGTTTATATAACGTTTGTTTTATTTCCGTCATTAGCAATTCAAAAACCCGAACTAATGTTTTTGGCCAGCTAAATTAACTAAATACCCCTATGTGCGCAGGCGAATCGCATAATTCTCAGTTTCACAAACGTCCTACGCCCGTTTGCAAACGAAAATTGTATTTTTATGGGACCAAACGAAAAGGGAATAATAGATAATCTGTGCTCCGGTAGGAGAGCACTATAGCTAGTGAAATTACTGGGCTAAAGAGTCTTAACATCTTATGACTCTTGAGTAAGAAGCGTTGGTGCAGTGCTCCTAGAATTTCACATACCTAATTGTGAAATCCTAGGTAACACTGTACTGATTATGGGCAGCCGTTATCTCTTAACATCAGGAGAGCGTCTTGTTCGTCTTCTACTTCATCACATAAAAAAAAAAATAGTTTTTTTTTATTTAGGTACCTAACGGTTCACTTATGTTATTAGCGATCTTTTGATCCGAAAAGAGCTGTAATTCTAGGCTTCTTCATCAAGCAAAATCTCCTAGGCGAAGCTGGTATATAAAAGATTTACATATACTCGTATTATATAGGTAAGTAGGATAGGATTTTTTCAATGAGTTATCGAGTTTGCGGCCGGCATCGTTTTTCCTTATCAAGGTTTTTATTGTTAACCGATTATTCATAATCTAGGTACTACTATTTATGATTCATATTAAAGCAAACGCATTGTATCTTGCATTAATCTGATTATAGTTGTCATGAATAAATACTACGTAACGTGGTTTTTTCTAAGGAAAAAATCTTGTACTTTTAATATACATATTATAGCCAGCCCTACTCGGTACAAAGGTCCACGCTCATTGTCAAATTCTATCATTTAATGCTTTTCAGGTTTTGTATTGTTTAAGAATTTGACGCTGCGACAGAGGAAGTTGCAAGAGGAGTCCTTTTATAGGTCAGCAAAAGTAAGCGCGAAGTATTAAATTCTCGAACTAAACAAGTAAATTAAATTAAAAATTTAAAAAACCCCCCAACGCAATATGTTAATTCACCGTTTTGTGGTGGCGGCCATCTTGGATTTTAAATTTATTATAGTGTGTTGTATTCTACTAGTCAAGCCCTTTCATTTGATACCCATATTGAGTGGGTCGTGGAACAAAAAGTAATCCGCCATTTTGTAGCGGCGGCCATCTTGGAACGATTTCCACCAAACATAGCTAAGAACACTCTCGACTAACTCTACTTTCAAACAAAAAAAACTAAATCAAAATCCGTTCATCCGTGCGGGAGCTACGATGCCACAGACAGACACACACACAGACAGACAGACAGACAGACAGATAGACAGACAGACAGACGGACAGACAGACAGACAGACAGACAGACACGTCAAACTTATAACACCCCGTCGTTTTTGCGTCGGGGGTTAAAAATGTAAGTAAATAAAATGTCAAAACCCTTTTTGGACCTTTGAAATCTATGTTGCAAGTCTTGGAAAGGCTTGTTAAGCTATCAATATAATATAATATGGTACTAGGCATAATGATGTTGAACTACCTATATTATTTTACACTAGTTTTATATAAAAGTACCAAATTTCAGCCTTACAAAAAATATGCCCAGGTTTAACCTTCGCATTTATAAAACTTGTTTTTTTGTTGTGATATTAGAAGTGGGATGAAATATTTACGATTTTATCAGATAATGTTACTTTCAGATAAGTGTGGTATGTGAACTAAACTTGATAACATTTCAGTATAGAAAATATATTTCTAACAATAATTTATTTCATGGTTGTTATTTCTAGTCGAGTTCGTTTATTTGCTCTTTATTTAATACCTTTTTTCTTGATAAAGATTGATTTAAATATCAATATTTAGTGTTACCTCCATCTTCTGCCTCCGAGTTGAGTGGCGTGCCTTGGGTGACGCCTATGTCCAGCAGTGGACGAACATAGGCAGATGATGATGATGATTTATTAGTGTTACCTAATTTCGTTCTAATTAGAGTGGAGTCATCACCAAATGTTGATATTTATCAAGGATTTCAAAGTGATGCCTAATTCTATTAATTTTCTTCTATTGTATCTACAATCAGTCATAATACCACTCATGGTATTGGCAATACTACTGGTCACTGGGTCGCTGGTGATGAAGACATTTTTTTTATGTGGAGAAGTAAGAAGACGAGCAAGACACTCTCCTGATGTTAAGAGATAACACTGCCCATAATCAGCACAGTGCTACCCAAAATTTCACAATGATGTGCAATTCTAGGTGCACTGCACCAACACTTCTTACTTAAGAGTCATAAGATGTCCTCTGTCTGGTGTATGTCTGATGCCTGGGCTCTTTAGCCCAGTAATTTCACTAGCTACACTCACTAGCACATTTTTAGGCAATGGTGAACTCTCACTATAAAATATAATTGGACTATACAAAATAAACAGTAAATGTAACAATAGATGTTCTTATCTCGAGAGAATAGGACTCTTCTATTTAGAACTCGGATCGGTCAAAGGTAAGTTAAACTCTACGGTTGATATAGAGCTTGAAGCTGAAAGAATCAACAGAGCCATCAACACAGCATGGTACGCAAGCTGCCCAGAGAAGGTAGCAAAAGGAGTAAAGGTTCCATGGTGGACGCCAGAATTAAAAAAGAAAAGACAGACTACTCGCCAAGTCTTCAATGAGGCAAAGTCTAAAAAGTGCTTCAAAGAATATTCACGAGCGCTAACTGAGTACAATCTGGCGGTACGCAAGGCATACAGAAAATCGTGGCAATCTCATTGTCAGGACATTAATACAGTCCCTGAAAGCTCGAGATTAGTTAAGGCAATATCTGCAAGCAAGAGCATAACTCTAAACGCTGTTAGGACCAAGGATGGGAAACTAACGGAAACAGGTACAGAAACGCTAAGGATCATGACAGAGACGCATTTCCCAGACTGCAGAATTCATGATACTACGGATACAGATGATCACATGCCTGCATCAGAACAGAATCTGAGAACAGTGAAAGCAGACTGGGACACTGCTAAAAAGGTAGTAGAAGAACGAAAACTTAATTGGGTTGTGCAAAATTTCCAACCGTTCAAAGCACCGGGACCAGATGGCATATACCCAATACTACTACAACGGGGTCTTCCCACAATAGGCCCGCATCTCATGCGGCTCTTTAAGGCCTGCATAGCCTTTGGGTTTATTCCAAAGATATGGAGAGAAGTAAAGGTAACATACATTCCTAAGCCAGGTAAAGAAAGCTATGAAGAGGCTAAGGCTTTTCGTCCAATAAGTCTCTCATCTTTTCTGCTAAAAACCCTGGAGAAACTTGTAGATGAATACATAAGGGATGGTCCTCTGACAAAGAAACCATTTCATAAGCTACAATGTGCCTACCAATCCGGGAAGTCTACTGAAACCGCATTGCACTACGTAGTCACTAGAGCAGAACAAGCTATTGACGGTCAAGAGATTTGCGCGGCGGCATTCCTAGATATTGAGGGAGCATTTGACCGCACAACTTTTGAATCGATTATGAAGGCCGCCAATGAACACGGCATTAACCGTACCCTATGCAAATGGATTGATTTCATGCTGAGGGGAAGGAGAATAGGATCCTCTTTACTAGGGGATGAAATTTATGCGACAACTACTAAAGGCTGTCCTCAGGGAGGGGTATTGTCACCAACACTTTGGTGTCTGGTGGTAAACTCCCTTCTCACGAAATTAAACAGAGGAGCATGCTATGCTGTAGGATATGCAGATGATGTAGTAGTAATGATCAATGGCAAATTTCCGGAAATAGTATCGGAACTTTTGCAAAAGGCTTTAAAGATAGTAGAAGAATGGTGTGATATTAACCATCTTTCCATAAATCTGAGCAAAACTACGATTCTTCCTTTTACAAGGAAGAGGAAGCTAGGTAATTTGAAAAAGTTACGTTTATTTGGCACAGAGCTAGAATGGGCTACCGAAGTAAAATATCTCGGTATGACCTTAGACAAGGAGCTCACATGGAATCTGCACGCCAAAAAGGTGACAGAAAAAGCTATGAGAGTTTTCAATATGTGTAGATCAGCATATGGCAAGACCTGGGGACTTAAGCCCAAGGTACTTAACTTCATCTACACTTCAATGGTGCGCCCAATACTAACATACGGCAGCGTAGTATGGTGGCCTAGAACCGAACTTACGGTTTGTAAAAGGGAACTAGGCAAAATTCAAAGGATGGCCACTGTGGCTATCACAGGAGCGTTTAAGACTACGCCCAGTAAGGCGCTAGATAGAATCCTAAACCTTAAACCTCTTCATCTAATCATTCAACAGGAGGCAATCAAAGCCTTATACAGACTCCAAGCTACAGGAGTTCATGACTTTAATAGGCCAACAACAAGGCACACAAAAATGAAGCTCAATGAAGAGCTACAAAGGAAGATGAGTATGATCAGCGACGTAATGCCGCACATTAAAATCTTCAAAAGGAATTTCAAAATACATGTTCCCTCAAGGGAAGACTGGAAGCAGCAACTACGCACACAAGACGCAGAATGCTGCATATGGTACACGGATGGTTCAAAAACCGGATCCGGTACAGGGGCAGGTATATACTCGGAAACTATCCAACTCTGGAACAGTCTGGGTCAATACACTACCGTCTTTCAGACAGAGATGTATGCTATTATAGCATGCGCTAAAGAAAACATACGGAGGAATGTAAAAGATAAGATCATCTACATTCTCAGTGACAGTCAAGCGTCACTAAAGGCCCTAAATTCCTGCAGAGTCAGCTCGAAGCTGGTCCTGGATGCTGTAAAGGCCCTTAATAAATTAGGCCGCAGCAACACAGTACGACTAGTTTGGGTACCTGGCCATGTAGGTATAGAAGGGAATGAGAAGGCTGATGAGCTTGCTAGAAGGGGATCAGCAAATGCTATGCATGGACCTGAACCTAGTATGGGCTTGCCTACATGCACCATCAATATGGCCATAAAGGAATATGCTGATTTAAGACACACGCAAGAGTGGGAAAACAGTCAAGGGCTGAGACATTCGAAGAAATTCCTAGGTAACAGCTACAAAGGTGCTTCTAAATTCATTCTGAATAATGGAAGAAACAAAGGAAGAGCAATCATTGGTGCCTTAACTGGGCATTATGAAACCAACGACATGCTGTTCAAAATGAGGCTCACTACAACAAACGATTGTAGAGCCTGTGGCGAGGGTACAGAAACCATGGAGCATATTTTATGCGAATGCGACGTAATAGCTACGAAACGCATGAGCCTCCTTGGGACAGCGTACCCCAAACCAGAGGAGTACAGGTTTCTTTCCCTTAGTGGGATCACCACTCTAATAAACCACTTCTTCGAGGAGTAAGAAACGGTAGGCAAGGGGTGAACACAATAGATCCCAATGGGTCGATGTGTTGCTGACTTCGTCAGCCCCCTATATAAGATAAGATAAGAAGATAGAGGTATATATTTTTTTAATTTATTTATTTATTTTATTTATTAGTCAGCACATCACTAGGACAAATATGTTTCACATATAGAATTATATCAATCCTTGATTACAAATAGTATAATTTAATGGATTTTCACAAAGCATCACATGATTCTATTACGCACCTTTGGCAGAACAAGGGCACAATTGTCCAAATGCATAAACTGCAATTGTGCCCTTATTCTACAGTAGAACAAGGACACAATTGCAGTTTATGCATTTGGACAATTGTGCCCTTGTTCTGCCAAAGGTGCGATTAGTATAATTATCATAGGGCAACAATTAATCCACAAAAACAGGTAGAATGTCGCTAAGCCCATAAGAATGCCACACATTTTGATAATATTGTTTGGAGATAAAAATCCTAAGTAGTAGAGGTATACAATAAACCTTATCAGAGCCAGTCAGCTGATGATAATTATAGTAATTAAGAGTGATAGATAACCTGATAGCTGTCTATGATGATAATAATGTTGAATTTTACGCATTTATTTAGTTTTTGTACATATTAGTCACTGCACTCAGCACTAACCTGTGAGTCATGTCGTACCATTTTTATTTCTTGATAATTTTAAGTACAAGTTGAGTAG
This sequence comes from Hemithea aestivaria, assembly GCA_947507615.1. Taxonomy (NCBI): domain Eukaryota; kingdom Metazoa; phylum Arthropoda; class Insecta; order Lepidoptera; family Geometridae; genus Hemithea; species Hemithea aestivaria. The sequence goes on from OX382343.1 coordinate 3,051,264, forward strand.
ATTGTCGAGTCATGGATAAACTTTAAGTACATTTTGTTCGGTGAATATGTGCATTTTAAAACTGGACATAACAATATGCCTTTGGGATTATGTTGCAGGCTCAAAGGGATTGCTTCTGAGTGATAATATCAACAAATATACCCTTTAGTTACAACTAAAGCTTTTATAATCTAGCTACTTCTTCTTATCGAGTTGATGGGCTATAAGCTATAATAAGTGACCCTAGTAGTCTACGTTCACAAAATACTCCTATTAACACATAATACACAACAGCTGTTTTTGAGGTCGGAATGCAAGTGCTGAAAAAACAAAATGTGTTTTGTCTATGGATTTTTCTATACAAAATCAATTTCAGGCCCTTCCTATAAAACGCTGCCGCAGTTGATGTGTTAAGAAAACTATTTCGGCAAATGTTTATGCCAAGAAGTACAGACTATTTCAAATAAATTCTACATTATTTTGTATAATTCTACTGCTGGGCATAAACCAACTCTGTCTCATGCCACTTAAATATACAAATTAATGTGAATTTAATTATTTCATATTATGTATAATAGGCAGAAATACCCCCATAATAATAAATTTTACGTTAATTACTCATAGTAACTGTAATTTAGCATTCAGTCATTTTTAAACAAAATTAGGTGTGAGTCATGACTTAATTAATTGTGTCCCCAGAACATTTACACATTGTTATCAATAGAGTTCTTTAACTTTTCGATTGATTTTCATCTCACGTGCAAGGATTTTAAAACTCAGGAAGCGGAAGGCGTGATTCCTAATCAGGAAAAAATGCCGCTAAATGACGCCTACTTCGTTATTCAAAAGTTACTGGCTACTGGCTGATATAGCGATTTTTAATAAAAACAAAAGAGCATCGAATCGGTTCTCTTCTAAATTGTTTTAGCGTAATCTTCTAGAGATTAGAGAATAATAGGCAATTAAAATAGCACAAGTGTCTTGGTCGAAAGGCGATGGGTCAAGCAGATAAAGGTTATCATTTGACACGGACAGGTAATTATGTTTTTTCTATGAAAACAAGCAATTAAACTAGTCACTTACTTGTCCAATACACATCTCACTGCCATAACCACGAATGCTAACGGTATGGGGAAAAAAATGTGCGTGTAGTCGGTGTAAGTCACGGCTTTATCCGGCCCTGGCTGGATATCTGCCCACGTTGTATTTGGCGGTAACCACACATTTTCACTCCAAAACACATCTAGAAATTGTCGCAACATTTTGGCACTGAATTACTAGAGGTTTTTATTATAAATGTTCTTACTTTATCCAATAAATAAATACGAGAATACGGGTACGGAATGCGTACGGCCGAGTGGGCAACAACTAATTCATTCAAGAAAAATGAATGAACGAAGAAAGAAGTTGCATTGACATTGAACGAATGAATATCCAGGATGACAGTTTTATGAGAACATGTTGCTATAAATAAAAATATAATCCTTTTATGAGCGCCATCTATGTGCGAGCAGCTTAACTATTGGGAATAGTGTTCAGCCCTGCTCAGCGTTGCCAGTGCGTTACTTTTGTAACATTTTGCGTTACTTTTTGACCCTTTGCGTTACTTTTACGTTACTTGTCCTAAAATGTTACTTTTGCGTTACTTTTTGGGGTAATGATCTTTTTAAATGAACTAACAATGGAAGAATATAAAATAATAACTTAGTGAATCGGAACGCAATCGAAACAGAAAACAAAAATTAAAAAAAGTAAATAATATGTCAATGTCATGCTCGTCCACATATGCCGGTCAATGACTCTGCGAGTCGTTGGCCCAACGTTCGCCCGAGCGCACAGATTATATATATGCACTTGGGGCATAGATTATATAAATCAAAAAATAAAGAAAATTTTAACTAGTTTAAAGTTAATTATTAGAATTCACACAAAATGGCTTCAAATGGTCCATGATTGATTAATATTCAAAACATAATTAAAGTCGTCAGCTATGGAGCCCAAAATTTATACCAGAAATTCACCGGAAAAAACCGTAAATATCCGAAGACATTCGTCTATAGACAAAAACTGTTCATCCATAGACAAAACATACACTCGGCAAATCATTGGCCGGTATATGTGGACGAGCCATAGGACCAACGACTCGCCGAGTCATTGGCCGGTATATGTGGTATTAAAAATCGTTTTTTTTTTAAATGCGTTACTTTTATTGTAAATGCGTTACTTTTCGAACCTGTCTCCGTTACTTTTGAAGATAGGGCACTGGCAACACTGGCCCTGCTGTAAAACGGCCGTGCAGCAGCATTTTCATTCCCCCTGTTCCATGCCGCTCTCATCCATCCACTTTCCAACAGCAGCAAGCGTGAATAACTTCTTTATTTATTAAGTATGGGAAGTGCGGGGTATAGTACGACACACAACAAATGCGGGGTCAGCCTACGATCAGAGGGCCTATTGGCTATCGCAAAACGACATGTAAAACACTAGAAAATATAGACAAAATTGCGTACATTACGTGCTTAAACCTCTTTATTATATAGACCATTCACAGTTATTTTACCTCAGACAGATGTCAAAATTATTTTCTTTATGTTGCATTTTTGTCAAATTGTTGCCAGATCGTTACTTTTGTAACGTTTTATGTTACTTTTTGACCCTTTGTGTTACTTTTGCATTCTTGTATTAACAGTTCACCCTTTACAGCTTAGACTACAGCAATCAATTAAATTCCTTTTATAAATAAGTGTAAAAAAAATATTTTGTTCCAGAAATGTGTAAGGGACACCCCACGGTAATCAAATTTCAGGGCTTTTACAATTTTTTTCAGATACTTGCAGCTAAATTTAAGCTGATGTCTATCATGTATCAAATAGTTTAAACCTTTAACTAACAGAAAAAAAATACATTTGTGTAGAATTTTATGTTACGGGTAGTTTATTCCCCCTGACACGCAAAATTTTAGCACTCAGGATTCACCCATACTAGTGGAGTCACTAAGCGACAAAAATGGGTCAAACCTGTTTTTTTCATGCAGAAGCATGAAACTTGGCACATTGATTCCTAATGTAAAAATAGGCTGATTTCGATCGGTAGCCCTCGGTAGCACCCCCTCTGGCAGCGAGGAGGGGGGTTGGAAGGGGCGCTCCACCCGGCTTCATTTTAAAAATTCTGGGAGACCACACATAGCTAATAGGTCAAGTTTGGTATCAATTTCGGATAAATCGAGGACGTAGATTTCATTTCTGGAATAAAAAAATGACATTTGTGAAGATTTGTTTAACAAAAAAATTTAAAATTAGAATTACGTAACTTCGTTTTTATTGTTCAAATTACTGTAAATTCAAAAATACTAGTTTTTTTAATAAATAAAAAATATGTTATTAAAGTCTAGTTTATGTAGATTAAAAAATATATCATTTTATATTACTTTTCTTAATAACAAACCGCATAAAAAAAATCTTTTGCTGTCCCGGGCCGCAATTTTCTTTTAACCGCCATGAAAAGGGTTGTTAGTAAAAAACTTACTATTTCATGCTGAAGTTTAAAACTTGCCACAATTACAATTCCTTACGTTAAAATAAGCCATTTAGAATCAGTAGCCGTCGGTAACCAGCCTTCTGACAGCGGGGAGGGGGGTGAAAGGGGCGCACCACCCACCTTCACTTAAAAAAATCTGGAAGACCACGTATAGCTAATACGTCATGTTTGGTATCGATTTCGAATAAATCAAGAACGTAGATTTCATTTCTGATAATAAAAAACGCATTTTATGGGTTTTTAACCAAATTATAACACAAAATTAGTTCTTAGTTTTTTTTATTTAGAGGCACTTTAATTCTAAATAAAAGTAATATTTTGTGATAAACATAAATATTTTTTAAAAGTTTATTTCAAGTAGATTAAATAAAATAGAACTTTTATATTATTTTTATAAACATTTACTCGTACAATTTTTTTTAAGACACTAGAGTCGCTATTTTCTTCTCACCGCTGCGCTGCGTTGTAAACCCCAATCAACTGTAAAATACGACTATGTACATTCATTTAACATGTTATTGATATAAGAACTTGATATTGTCAAACATAAAATTCAGAAAAATCCTATGGCACATCATAATTTACTCTCCCTGAGACAAACTTTTAAAAAATAGGCCCGAAAGTCGTATCTCTTTAATAATAAACGGCTAACCAAAGTTATGCATCTATTTTTCAATTAAATGTAATGTGGCAAAATTATAAATACTACTGGCACCTACCTACAGCTTATTTATATCGTTATATTGTTTTCCAAGACGGATGCTCCATATATAATATAATAATAATATAGTTCAAAACATTTTATGACGAATTATGATAAGCCTTGCATTTATTTATTTAATCAGTCCCATGCACAATTTTCTGACAACTGAAAGGTTTTCAGACAAAGGAATGGTCTGCTTCTTGCTTCCTAAACCAAAAGAGAGGATGGGTTAGACTTAACCAAGAAATTATGCCTAGCCTCTCTCAAACAAAGTTCCTTGTAAAATGCGTGTAACAAATGCTGGTATACAGACATATCATGGAAGTAGAAGTATATTTTCCAAATAGTGTTTTTTTTGTGATAAGGTGTTTCCTACATAGTTATTGATTGTCGAGTAGTAATTACTGCTTGATCTGCAGTTTCATTGACCGCAAAACATCAAATCAAAACCATATAGGTAGAGTTAAGTTTGTGTGCGGTACTTTTATGCTAGTCGAAGGATACGAGTCTTGCTATTTTCCAGCCTCCTGCTTGGTTTAAGAAGCAATAAGCAAACAAAGGGACACCTTATTCATCTAACACCGTTTTGGTGGCCAGTATATTATGCACGAAACTGATTTAATTTATAAATAATGGGCGGATTGCTGAGATTGATGCAAAACTGCATGAAGACGGTCCTAAAATGTAATGAGCTATAATAACAATATTATCTTTGGAAGAATCAGTCTTGGAATATAAAAAAGCTTTAAGCCTGGAGTATTTATAATTTTGCTAGATTACATTTTGTTGAAACAGTTTAATTCATAACAATGTTTAGCAGTTTCCGTTCCGCGATTTGATCGCGTTTTATTGCACCTATTTTTTAAAAGTTTGTCTCAGGGAGAGTAAATTATGATGTTTCATAGGATTTTTTTGTATTTTATGTTCGACAATATCAAGTTCTTATATCAATAACATGTTAAATGAATGTATATAGTCGTATTTTGCAGTGGATGGGGCGATTACAACGCAGCGCAGCGGTGAGAAGAAAATAGCGACTCTAGTCTCTTAAAAAAAATGTACGAGTTAATTTTAATAAAATTATTTAAAAAGTTCTATTTTATTCAATCTACTTGAAATAAACTTTTAAAAAATATTTATGTTTATCACAAAATATTACTATAATTTAGAATTAAAGTGCCTCTAAATAAAAAAAAAAACTAAGTATTATTTTTGTGTAATAATTTGGTTAAAACCCAATAAAATGCGTTTTTTTAATATCAGAAATGAAATCTACGTCCTTGATTTATTCGAAATCGATACCAAACTTGACGTATTAGCTATACATGGTCTTCCAGATTTTTTTAAGTGAAGCTGGGTGGTGCGCCCCTTTCACCCCCCCCTCCCCGCTGTCAGAAGGCTGGTTACCGACGGCTACTGATTCTAAACGGCTTATTTTAACGTAAGGAATTGTAATTGTGGCAAGTTTGAAACTTCTACATGAAATAGTAAGTTTTTTACTAACAACCCTTTTCATGGCGGTTAAAAGAAAATTGCGGCCCGGGACAGCAAAAGATTTTTTTATGCGGTTTGTTATTAAGAAAAGTAATATAAAATTATATATTTTATAATCTACATAAACTAGACTTTATTAACATATTTTTTGTTTATTAAAAAAACTAGTATTTTTGAATTTACAGTAATTTGAACGATAAAAACGAAGTTACGTAATTCTAATTTTTTATTTTTTTGTTAAACAAATCATCACAAAAGTCATTTTTTTATACTAGAAATGAAATCTACGTCCTCGATTTATCCGAAATTCATACCAAACTTGACGTATTAGCTATGCGTGGTCTTCCAGAATTTTTAAAACAAAGCCGGGTGGAGCGCACCCTCCACCCCCCCTCCCCGCTACCAGAGGGCCCCTTCCATTAGGCTACCGATCGAAATCAGCTTATTTTGTCATAAGGAATCAATGTGCCAAGTTTCATGCTTCTGCAAGAAAAAAACAGGTTTTGCACTAAAGTCCCCCACTATACATGACTTTTACGTTACTTTTCAAGATCTTTATTTTAAATTGAACCTAATAATAAATAAATTTTCTTCCTTGTAATGGTATAGAAAATAATAGTCAATTAAATTTATTAACTTTATCTTAGTAATAGTATTTAAATTTTTTTGTTGATTAGCAATTTATTTTTTAAATAAACTGAAAAATTAGGAAATAATCACCGAAATGTTAGAATGTGTAAGCGTATTTCAATTCAACTGAGTATATTGTGTAAAAATATAAAAAATTCAAAAATGCGTTACTTTTCTTGTTAAAACGTTACTTTTTGTACTTGATAAGGTCACTTACTTGTACTCGTTGTTTTAATAATTATTATTGTAATCCCAAGCTTTACCAATGCCCATAAACTCAATTTCATATGAAGAAAATGAATTTATCTATTTCAATATCGGATGGTTAACACATGAACAAGTGGTAACTGCGAACTATCAATTTTTTTTTTCCTAGTCTATACTGTCCCACTGCTGGGCAAATACCTCCCCCAAATCCCTCCACGCGTCTCTCTCCTGCGCCACCTCTTAGTGGGGGACTTTAGTGCAAAACCTGTTTTTTTCTTGCAGAAGCATGAAACTTGGCACATTGATTCCTTATGTCAAAATAAGCTGATTTCGATCGGTAGCCTAATGGAAGGGGCCCTCTGGTAGCGGGGAGGGGGGGTGGAGGGTGCGCTCCACCCGGCTTTGTTTTAAAAATTCTGGAAGACCACGCATAGCTAATACGTCAAGTTTGGTATCAATTTCGGATAAATCGAGGACGTAGATTTCATTTTTGGAATAAAAAAATGACATTTGTGATGATTTGTTTAACAAAAAAATTAAAAATTAGAATCACGTTACTTCGTTTTTATTGTTCAAATTACTGTAAATTCAAAAATACTAGTTTTTTTAATAAACAAAAAATATGTTAATAAAGTCTAGTTTATGTAGATTAAAAAATATATAATTTTATATTACTTTTCTTAATAACAAACGGCATAAAAAAATCTTTTGCTGTCCCGGGCCGCAATTTTCTTTTCACCGCCATGAAAAGGGTTGTTAGTAAAAAACTTACTATTTCATGCTGAAGTTTAAAACTTGCCACAATTACAATTCCTTACGTTAAAATAAGCCGTTTAGAATCAGTAGCCGTCGATAACCAGCCTTCTGACAGCGGGGAGGGGGGGTGAAAGGGGCGCACCACCCAGCTTCACTTAAAAAAATCTGGAAGACCGCGTATAGCTAATACGTCATGTTTGGTATCGATTTCGAATAAATCAAGAACGTAGATTTCATTTCTGATAATAAAAAATGCATTTTATGGGTTTTTAACCAAATTATAACATAAAATTAGTTCTTAGTTTTTTTTATTTAGAGGCACTTTAATTTTAAATTATAGTAATATTTTGTGATAAACATAAATATTTTTTAAAAGTTTATTTCAAGTAGATTAAATAAAATAGAACTGTTATATTATTTTTATAAACATTTACTCGTACAATTTTTTTTAAGACACTAGAGTCGCTATTTTCTTCTCACCGCTGCGCTGCGTTGTAAACCCCCATTAACTGTAAAATACGACTATGTACATTCATTTAACATGTTATTGATATAAGAACTTGATATTGTCAAACATAAAATTCAGAAAAATCCTATGGCACATCATAATTAACTCTCCCTGAGACAAACTTTTAAAAAATAGGTGCAATAAAACGCGATCAAATCGCGGAACGGAAACTGCTAAACATTGTTATGAATCAAACTGTTTCAACAAAATGTAATCTAGCAAAATTATAAATACTCCAGGCTTAAAGCTTTTTTATATCAGTATGTTACATTCCAAGACTGATTCTTCCAAAGATAATATTGTTATTATAGCTCATTACATTTTAAGACCGTCTTCATGCAGTTTTGCATCAATCTCAGCAATCCGCCCTTTATTTATAAAAAATCAGTTTCGTGCATAATATACTGGCCACCAAAACGGTGTTAGATGAATAAGGTGTCCCTTTGTTTGCTTATTGCTTCTAAAACCAAGCAGGAGGCTGGAAAATAGCAAGACTCGTATCCTTCGACTAGCATAAAAGTACCGCACACAAACTTAACTCTACCTATATGGTTTTGATATGATGTTTTGCGGTCAATGAAACTGCAGATCAAGCAGTAATTACTACTCGACAATCAATAACTATGTAGGAAACACCTTATCACAAAAAAAACACTATTTGGAAAATATACTTCTACTTTCATGATATGTCTGTAGGTATACCAGCATTTGTTACACGCATTTTACAAGGAACTTTGTTAGAGAGAGGCTAGGCATAATTTCTTGGTTAAGTCTAACCCATCCTCTCTTTTAGTTTAGGAAGCAAGAAGCAGACCATTCCTTTGTCTGAAAACCTTTCAGTTGTCAGAATATTGTGCATGGGACTGATTAAATAAATAAATGCAAGGCTTATCATAATTCGTCATAAAATGTTTTGAACTATAATTATTATTATATATGGAGCATCCGTCTTGGAAAACAATATAACGATATAAATAAGCTGTAGGTAGGTGCCAGTAGTATTTATAATTTTGCCACATTACATTTAATTGAAAAATAGATGCATAACTTTGGTTAGCCGTTTATTATTAAAGAGATACGACTTTCGGGCCTATTTTTTAAAAGTTTGTCTCAGGGAGAGTAAATTATGATGTGCCATAGGATTTTTCTGAATTTTATGTTTGACAATATCAAGTTCTTATATCAATAACATGTTAAATGAATGTACATAGTCGTATTTTACAGTTGATTGGGGTTTTCAACGCAGCGCAGCGGTGAGAAGAAAATAGCGACTCTAGTGTCTTAAAAAAATTGTACGAGTAAATGTTTATAAAAATAATATAAAAGTTCTATTTTATTTAATCTACTTGAAATAAACTTTAAAAAAATATTTATGTTTATCACAAAATATTACTATAATTTAGAATTAAAGTGCCTCTAAATAAAAAAAACTAAGAACTAATTTTGTGTTATAATTTGGTTAAAAACCCATAAAATGCGTTTTTTATTATCAGAAATGAAATCTACGTTCTTGATTTATTTGAAATCGATACCAAACATGACGTATTAGCTATACGTGGTCTTCCAGATTTTTTAAGTGAAGCTGGGTGGTGCGCCCCTTTCACCCCCCCTCCCCGCTGTCAGAAGGCTGGTTACCGACGGCTACTGATTCTAAACGGCTTATTTTAACGTAAGGAATTGTAATTGTGGCAAGTTTTAAACTTCAGCATGAAATAGTAAGTTTTTTACTAACAACCCTTTTCATGGCGGTTAAAAGAAAATTGCGGCCCGGGACAGCAAAAGATTTTTTTATGCGGTTTGTTATTAAGAAAAGTAATATAAAATTATATATTTTTTAATCTACATAAACTAGACTTTATTAACATATTTTTTGTTTATTAAAAAAACTAGTATTTTTGAATTTACAGTAATTTGAACAATAAAAACGAAGTTACGTAATTCTAATTTTTAATTTTTTTGTTAAACAAATCATCACAAATGTCATTTTTTTATTCCAGAAATGAAATCTACGTCCTCGATTTATCCGAAATTGATACCAAACTTGACCTATTAGCTATGTGTGGTCTCCCAGAATTTTTAAAATGAAGCCGGGTGGAGCGCCCCTTCCAACCCCCCTCCTCGCTGCCAGAGGGGGTGCTACCGAGGGCTACCGATCGAAATCAGCCTATTTTTACATAAGAAATCAATGTGCCAAGTTTCATGCTTCTGCATGAAAAAAACAGGTTTGACCCATTTTTGTCGCTTAGTGACTCCACTATCTGGCCGAACTATCAATATGATATAAAATATTAGGTAGGTTCGAAACAGGAAATTCATGTAAGTACCTACCTACAGCACTGTAAAATAATACTTACAAGTGAATTAAATTAAAAAAATAAAAAACCCCCGCCCCAAACGTTATACGCAATTCACCATTTTTAATGGCGGACATCTTGGATTTTAAATTTTATATAGTGGGCTGTATTTTACTTATTAAGCCCTTTCATTTAGTATCCGTATTGAGGGGGTTGTGGAAGAAAAAAGTAATCCGCCATTTTGTAGCGGCGGCCATCTTGGACCGATTTCCACCAAACACACACACACAGACAGACACGTCAAACTTATAACACCTCGTCGTTTTTGCGTTGGGGGTTAAAAATGGAGAAGTCAATACTAACGTGACATGGCAACATAATTTTCAGGCTAGCCAACGTAAAGGCTAGAGGTAAAATAACTGTGAATGATCTATAATATGAGTAAAGTAACAAAAGCAACAATGTACGTTGAAGTTGCCATCAATCGTAGTGGGTGAGAATTAGCCAATAGCCCCTCAGTACCCAGTCATTCATGTGCAATTTTATTTTGGTAGCGTGGATTTTTAGACAAATTTTAAGTATAGGTAGGTGTTAAACCCTTAATCAAACAACATTTTTTTATCAAACAACTCGTATTGGTGGTGGTTAGGTAAGTGGGGTCTGTCGATTTTGAAAAAAAGCTCCTTTATATTTGGGAGAAAGGGGGTTTTTGCGGAGAGAAATATCTATCTATCTATACATATTATAATAAGAATGGAAATTTCTCCCCATTCATTGTGATCCTTTACTAAGATGAATCGTGAATACACGCATATGAACAAAACGAAGCGAAAAAGTCGCTTGCGCGATCTAATTTGTAATACATTTTGTCATTTTTTTCTAGGGAAACGTAATATAAAATAATAAAATAAATAAAAATCGTTTACTTCGGACACATCGCCCCCAATTTACATCAAAAATTCGAAATAAAAGTACCTAGTCAGGTCATAAATTCTGTCACATGTTTAATATAAAATTATTGGAACAAGTTTATATATTATGTAACCATTTATATACCAAAATGAACTTAACAAAACATAGATTCTTATGACAATAAAGTTTATTCAAAATGACCTCCGTGATTTTGAATACAGGCCTTCAATCTGCGCGGCCAGTCGTCTATCGCAGCACGAACGAGGTCCATGTCAATATCGGCTGCTGCCTTAATCAAGGATGTCTTGAGTGACTCCAAATTGGGATGAGGCTTTGAGCACGCCTTTTCCTCCAAGTGTTGCCATATCTTGTAATCTAACGGACTCAAATCTGGACTGGAGAAGGGCCAGTCTTCGTGCCGGATGAAGTCGATTTCACGCGCCGCCAGCCAGTCTTGTGTGCTCTTCGCTCTATGAGCTGGCGCCGAATCTTGTTGGAATACCCAGTGCCTGTTATTGAACATGGTATGAGAAACAGGTTCCACAAGGTTCGTTAGGACTGTATTTTGATACACAACTGCATTCGTTTTTACACCTTTCTCACAAAAATGTACCTCTGTTAAGCCCCAATAAGAAACTCCCAACCATACCATGAGCGAGGATGGAAAATGACCTCGTTGGACACGCGGAATACGGTTGCTCGCTTCTTCACTACTGTGTGCGTACACCTTATCATTTTGTTTGTTGTAGCTTTCTTCTACGGTAAAAATTTTTTCATCCGAAAAAAGAATTTCTCGATATTTTTTTCTCGCGTACCGCTTCAACAAAGCGCGGCATCTCTTCAGTCTCAGGTCCATTAGACGAGCATTTAAACGATGTCCTGTTTTTCTTCGATATGCCCGAAGCCCTAAGTCTTCATTTAACACCCTTTTCACCGTGGTTCTGCTTAACCCCATCTGAAGGGCCAACAGTTTCTGCTTACGTTTGGGATTTCTTTGAATTCGCGCCTTCACAGCTTTTATCACTGCTGGAGTCCTAACAGACCGAGGGCGACCACTTCTTGACCTGTCATCTACACTAGAGTCTTCATTGTATCGTTTGATGGTACGATAAACGAATCTTTTGGTTATATTCAAATTTTTCAGTATGTCAAAAATTTGAATTGGCGCGTAACCGCAACGATGCAACGCAATAACTGCAACACGGTCTTCTTTAAGCGTCCACTCCATATTTAAAAATGAGTAAAATTCTAAAAAGTATACATTTTTATTTTCATGAACAATTCGAAATTCGAATTCAATAAACTTTTTTGTGGCCAGCATTCTAAAAGAAAAGTTTTTACTGTGTGACAATACTTATGACCTGACTAGGTAATAGAATATAAAGTAAATTCAATTCAAAAAAATATAGTGCGACAAACTTAAAAAACGCCATCTATCGATGTGGCTATAAACGAAGCAGTCAGCAGTGGAAAACATCGAAACTACATCACATCGAAACTACTAAAGAGATTTAAACGAAACTTAGCATGCACATACTTCATGGTCTGGAATAACAAAATATACAGTATTATTCCCGGAATTCGATACGGTTTCCATAGGTTAGGTTAGCCTGAAAAACTCATCGGATGTATAAATAAAATTCGTACAATTACGTATCGTTACCGTGGATAAGTTGGTTGACCGTTCGGTTCGATAAAGCTGGTTCAACTAGCCCCGAATTCGAATCCGGTGAGGCGATAGGAAAGTTTTTGCATTATTAATTACTTTTAATTTTTGAAAATTATTATCTGGTGCTTTCATGAACCATTTCGGAAAACTTAAGTCGCAGTTTGGAGTGCTTTTCACGAAAGATGTCCCGCGGAATTTGGCGGAACTTCAAATCCTAAATATGTTTAATTTGTTAAATAAAGTAAATACCTATTTAATTAAGAAATTAAATATGAGAAATTATGAGAAGTTGAAATGTTATAAATATTTTAATTTTACTATACAGTGCTTTTCATGAAAGAAGCTACTTTTTGCTAGGCCCCACTATCGCGCGTTTTAAAGTTAAAATATTTATAACATTTTAACTCCACATAATCTTATCTAAATTCTTAATAAGAAAACATATCTAATTTCTTAATTAAATAGGTATTTACTTTATCTAACAAATAAAACATATTTAGGATATGAAGTAGGTATATACATAGGCGGATCTAGGGGGAGGGGCCAGGGGGCCAAGGCCCCCCCCCAGAATCATTGTAGAGTTACGAAGTTTGCACATATTTCATGGTAAAGATTATATTTTTTTCTCGGCGCATATTATTAAGGATGTTTAAACTTTCTAACTGCTCAGAGCGAGCTAAACACACTTTTTGTAGTAAAAATTATAATATTTTTGCCCGTCTGCACCTTGCCGCCCCCCCGAGAACCAAATCCTGGATCCGCCTATGAGTATATAATTACCGATCATATTAAATTTAGTTCTGCCAAAATCGACCTTTCGTGAAAAGCACTCTATATTTTGTAGGTACCTCTTTTTTAATAGAGGATTACGACGGTGAATAAATATGATAATTAATTTATTATGCATAAAACTAGCGTCGCCGTAAAGAGCACGCCATCTATTGACGAGCGGTACAACAAACAGATTTGTCAATAAGACTTAGTCGTGTGACGTGTGTAGTATGTGAAAGATCCCATGGGCGCAAGAGGGCGCTAAATGCAAAAAAATTAAAGTGTTCAAGATTTTTTTTTCTTTCGTGTTTTTTATTCATTTTGTTCATTACATTACATTACAGTAAGACTACGAAAATACGGACAGAGGATTTTTCTGGCCTTCTCGCTGTTTATATGGAAGGCGAGATGAGTTGCTAAGAAACTATTTCAATTTAGTGATCCATTTAAAATATTTTTTTTTTAAATCTTAACTACCTACTGGCTTTCTAACTTTCACTAAAAAAATAGCAATGTGTCTCAAAGGACTGAAATTTAACTGCCAACTTTCATTTGACATCGGAAAAAACAGCCTAAAAATAAAAATTTGACGCGGGCAACGCCGCGGGTACAGCTAGTTTCCTAATATTTGAATAAGGGTTAACTAAAAAAAACTACATGATTTTTCAAGTCTGTATTTTTATTATCTAACTTTATTTTATTGAAAAATACTACACTATAATTAATATTATGTATATTAATGTATAAACAATACCTAAAACTACCTTACCTAAGTACCTATAATAAGATCTAAGTTTATTGAAAATGGCATTAAATCAACGTCCAATTAATTTTCACGAAAGGTTCACATAAAGTCGGTGGAAGAAGTTTACAGTCAACACAACACCGTACACTAAATTTGTACAATTTTCTAATAAAGTGGAGGCACCACTAACGCTCGATATCTTCAAGAAGGTATGGTTGGATAGCGCCGGCGCACGGCTCGGGCTATAGTATGTTGAGGTTGATCCGGCGGTCGTGTATGGTGTCCATGTGTCTCGTCTTGACGGCGCGCTGCGCGTCGAAGGGCGTGCGGAAGGCGACCCGCGCGTCGCCCGTGGGCTGCCCGCGCTCGTTGTAGCGTCGGATCACGTCGTCTTGCGTCAGGTCGAACTCCGAGAAGAACTGCAGGATCTCGTCAATTGAGGCGCGGAACGGCACGTTCTCCATCGAGACGACGCAGCCGGGCGCGCCGAACTCGTCGAGCGTCGCGTCCCGCACCTCTTCGCTCCTGCCGCCATTTTCAAACCCGCCGCCGCCGCCGACGCCGACGCCGACGCCGCCGCCGATGCCGCCACCGCCGCCTCGGCCGCGGCCCCGCCCTCGCGGTTCGTAGCCACCTCGCGGGCCGCCCCGGTCGAACCCGCCGCGCCCTCGGTACGCTCCCCGGCCGCCGTCGAAGCCGCCACGATTGTTGAACGCCCCGCGGCCGCCGTCGAATCCGCCGCGGCCACCGTCGAAGCCGCCGCGGCCACCGTCGAACCCGCCGCGGCCTCGGAAGGCGCCGCGCCCGTTGAACCCGCCGCGCTGCTGATCGAAGAACTGGGGGTGCGGGAGGTGCTGCGGGCCCGGGTCCGGCTGCTTGGGCCCCTCGAGCGCCTCCTCGACGACGGAGCGCGGCACGAGGTCGACGGTGACGCGCAGGCCGTCCAGGTTGTGGCCGTGCTTGGTGGCGGCCTGGCGCGCCTCCTGCGCGGCGCGGAACTCGCAGAAGCAGTCGCCGGAGGGCTCGCCGCCCGTGTCCAGCATGAGGTGGATGCGCGCGGGCACGGCGCCCGTGTCCGACAGGAAGCTGACGATGGTGCGGTCCGTGGCGTCGCGCGGCAGCCCCTTCATCAGCACGCAGTCGAGCGGCTCCTCGTCGAGTGAGATCGAGGGCGCCGGCCCGCGGACGCTCGGCTGGTTCTGTCCGGCGAACTGCGGCCGGTTGGCCCAGTTGGCGGCGGCAGCGCGCGGGTCCATCTGCCCCGGCCCGGGAAACCCGCCGAACTGCGGCCCCGGGAACTGACTCGGCGGCACGAAAGGTTGATTCTGGCCGAAACCTTGCATGAAGAAGGGCGGGCCGGCCGGGTTCTGGCCCTGCAGGACGGGCGGCGCGGCCCCGTTGTCGAACTGCTGCCGGCGCTGGCGCGGGTCGCGCGGTTGCGCGGCGTCTTGCACGCTCTCGGGGGGCTGCATCGGTTCGATCTTGTCTTCCGGTTGCGGCGCGTTCTTCGCGCTCTCGAACTCCTCCTCGGTGAGCGTCGTGACCGTCGCCTGCCTCTTGCCGAACACGTATCGCTCCTTCTGCTCGAAAGCGATCCTCGCGTCGTCCGGTTTCGCGAACTGCACGAGCGCGATTTTGGTGCGCGTGAGGCGACAGTCGTTCATCTGGATCGACAGCAGCGAGAACTCCGTGAACGCCTTGATGATATCGTGCTCTTTGACGAAGTTGGGCAGATCCTCCAGCTTGAGCACCTTGTAGGGCGGCTTGGCGCGCTCCTGCATGTCGGCGAGGATCAGCTCGGCGTTATCCTCGTCGTTGTCCTCGCGGTAGGGCAGGAACGAGTCGACCGCTCCGTCGTAGCTGTCGTCGTCCAGGTTCTCGACGCTGACGATGGCGCCCTTGAGCTCGTTGTTGCGGCGCTGCAGCGCGAGCTGCTTCGAGCGCACCTCACAAAACCGCACGTATATGTTGCCGGTGCGGCGGCCCATCGTGTCGTTGATCATCTTGATGCCGTGCTTGTCGATCATGAAGGGGAAGAAGCGGCGCACGTCGCCGTAGCTGGTGTGCGTGGGCGCGTTCCTGATGGCGACGCAGCAGTCGCGCTGCGGCGTGTCGTCGAACCGCGAGCGTCCCTCGCGCCGGAACGAGCCGCGTCCGGCGCCGCCGCCCCGCATCGGCCCGCCCTGCTGCTTGCCCCCGTTCTGATCCATCGGCGGCCCCTGGAAGGCGTTCGGGTTCCGTTTCTTGACGAGCTCCTGCATCTTGGCCACCGCGGGATCGTTGAATCGCGGCGAGTCCTGCGGCACGTTGACCTTCATCGGCATCATGTTGTTCTGCAGCATCTGGTGCAGCTGGTGCGGCAGGACGCCGGGGCCGGCGAAGGGCGGCGCGTGAAGCGCGAGGTCTCCGTTGGAGCTGTCGTTGTCTTGCGAGTGTGTCGGCGAGCGGCGGCGGTCGCGCGAGCGCCGCGCCGGGGAGCGCTCTCGGGAGCGGCTGCGGTCCTTGCGGTCGCGCTTGCGGTCGCGCCGCTCGCGGCTGCGGCTGCGGTCCCGCCGCCGCCTATCCCGCGAGCGCGAGCGGTCACGTCGGTCTCTCTTCCTGTCCTTCCGATCTCGGTTCCGGGATCCGGAGCGCGAGCGACGTCGGTCTCGTTCCTTGTCCCTGCTGCGCTTCCTTTCGATTCTGTCCTCGTCTCTCTCATCATCGTGGATGGAGTTGGTGGGGCTCGCCTGCGCCGGCGGGAGCTCGATGACGGCGGGCTGGGGGATCTCCTGCGGGTTGCCGAGGCCGGGGATACCGAAGGCGGCGAGGGGGTTGTTGCCGAGGGCGGCGGAAAAGGGGTTGATAATAGGGGCGGGAGGCACGGGCACGGGCACGGGCGTGGGCGCCGGTGGCGGCGCCGGGGCCGGCGGGGCGACGGGCGCGGGCGCGGGCGCCGCCAGGGACATGAGCGGCACGGTCTGGCGCGCTGCCTCGATCACTTTGTGCATCTCAGACCGCGAGCTCAGCAGCAACTTCACTTGGATCTCCTTGATCTTGCCGCAGTCGAGCATCATCGCTTGACGTGCATCTTCGTCAGTGCTGTAACAATGGAGAATCACCATGTTGATACCTTATTTTACAAGCTTTATATTACTTTCACCTGTCTGTTGTCTGTCTGTCTGTAATCAAATCTTGCAAGTTTAATTTGACCCACTTCCCGGTTTCCAATTGAGCTGAAAATTTGCATGCGTGTGTAAATCGGATGACAATGCAATATTTTTATGACATCGAGCTGATCTGATGATGGAGCTGGAAGGTGGCCAAAGGAACTCTGTCATAAAACAACGCAACCCCATCGAGTTTGGGCTCATTTGATTCGTCTTGACGAGTACTTTATGATGCAAGATGATAACAATAATTAAAGCTTGTTTTTAAAAAGTATTTTTTAACCCTTTCAGGACCATAAGACTAGGAGAGGTAATGTTATGGTTATTTATGTATAATATGATCTTTTTGGTGTCTATAAAACATATTTTAAAGTCAAAAAGTAAAAACCTATTTTAGTTTTTTTGGAATTTTATGGTACATGGATGTCCCTATGGTCGTTAACGGTAAATTTTATTCGAAATTATTTACACTTTTGTTTCAAGGCTAGAGGAATATCTAGGATCTAAACACTTATTAAAAACTCAAATTTACTACCTATAATTATTAATTTATAAGAAATGAGTCAAGGTACAGAATAAAACAATTCAATCGGTCGTATATTACAGGTGAACTTTGCATATTATACTGGTGTTATTAGTGCGATTATTATCTTTTGGAACGTGCACAATACGCGCATCGTTTTCTGTTTATCGTTTTTTGTAATAGGGTAGATCGTTTTATAGCTTTTCAGAATATGGTAGGTACCTACTTACTCATTTTTTACAGGAAGCCACAGAGACTTGCCTGATCTATAAACAACCAATCGGTCTATTCTGACCGTGCTTCTCTATGTACATGGTATTATGCGTTGTTCACTGTTATATCAAAAAGGTCGAAGAATAGTCTTACATAATTTATCTATCTTCTTATTCTTATTTTAACTTTGACCTGCGATGAAGCTCGTGTGTTATATTTCGTTGATCCATAGACCAATGCCACCCATATTTTTATTGTAGTGTGATACGAAACATATTTAATAAAAAATTGTACCTAATCGGGCGTTACAACTTTACCATGGTAATCAGCTGGAAGCTTGGCTGGTAGCCAGCTTCAATTATTGGCATGATATGATTGACCATCACTTGTATGTACTTTTATGCAACCAATCTTACCCTCTAGTCTCGCTAAACAGTGACCCATGCGCCCTGTCCTAACGGGATAGTAAGAGAAGGTTTGCACATGGGTAAAATATACGGCTCTAACGGTGTAGGTACCGTTAATCGCCCAGGTAGAAAGTTTACCCGAATTCACACGGATTTTTTATATGATACAAGAATGCATTTTATGACGACTACTATTATCTTAAGGCTATCCTAAGAATCTATATCGTTTTACAGTTGGCTGTTTCTATTCATTACACGATATTTTTAAAGGTTTATGACTTTATTGAAATCAGTTATTTTTCTTTTATTGATATTGCTTGGTAACTATTCGGTTTTTGAATAACTATCATAATATTTTGTTCATATCGTCGTCCGAAAAAAGTATCCCTTCACGACCATAGGGACAGTACTGTCCCTTTTTATTTATCACTTTATAGCTTTATTAGGATCAGATTATCTAATTGTGTAGTAATTTATATAAATATAACATTAACCAGGCTATAGTTTTTTCATGAAATTAATTTATGATTCTCACTTTAACATCTTGTGAATCTTATGAAAACTTTTTCATTTTCGCACCAGATGATATGTCATCTTTTATAGATTATTGTCATAATATAGTTCTACTTTTATGGGGCTGCTAGCTATGAATGGTTAAAGTGGACATTTAAATATTAGAAAACAAAAAATATTTGAAATTGGCCTAGTATTTATTTAGATTTTTACACTTTTGTGCTTGGGACACGGGTGTACCCGTGGTCGTCAAAGGGTTAAATTTCACTTGTTTTAAAGTGAACCATACCTTAGGCGCTATTCGTCAAAGTGCAATTGGACAACCGATCGCAAATCGTCGAAAGCGTTTTCGTCCAAAGAGCGTTTGGTCAAATGCATAAGGGCAATTATACCTATTATATTATTATTTTTATTTTCAGCCTGACTTGCAAGCGCAATTGGTCAAATTTTTTTTTCTGTTTTAGACTAGATGAGTAGCTACGTTTTTGTCACTTATTCACGCTTAAAATACTGTACCTATCTACTGATTGGACTGTATTTTTAAATATTGGTAGCTTAGATCCACATATACATCATTGGGTAAATTTTCAACATGAAAAATCTTCAGGTGCACCTAAAAAACAGGGTAAAGAAAAAACTTGACCAATCGCGCTTTGGACGTAATGCTCCTTATGCCAAATGCGCTTTTAACGTTCCTATTGCTCTTTGGACCCAAATAATCTTTCGACGATTTGCGCCTCGGATGTCTTATTGCGCTTTTGACAAATAGCGCCTAAACCGGTTTTATTAAGACCTGAACCAGAATAATACTTAGGTAATAAATAGGCCAAGCCCTACTCGGGCTACGCGCGATATTATAAGGTTCCGTCTGCTGCCGGCTGCCTTAACTTTCATCAGATATCTTTTAAACTAATACTTAGGTAGATAGAGCTATCTTACTATCCTAACCGCTTTAGTTTTCCTGGAAAGTTCATGATTGAAACTATACCTATTCGTGTTTTTTTCTGTGTTTGAAAGCCAGTAGTTTAGATTTTAAAGGAGGGGACGTTAAAAAAAGTTTTGAACATGAATAATATAGAGATATTCAAGTTCAAAACTTTTGGAGAGCCAATGGATCACTAAATGGAAAAAGTAAGGCAAATGTCCCACCAGCACCGAGGTAGAGCTAGAATGTAAAACGAGTTGGCGAGCGGCGAGCGGCGAGGAGCGAGTGCATAGATCCTAAAGTTGTGTAGCTCGACTTATAAGCTTAGACGCGCAATTACTCGCACTGTAGAGAAATGACCGCTGCGCTGGTTGCTCGCTCGGCGTCAGTTCTAATAAAGCCGAGTACCTACCTATAGCTGAGCGAGTGTTATCTTTTTCATAGCTTTTGTCGCTCAGCAACAAGCTATTGAAACGAGTCCTAGCCGGCAGAGTGAAAAGTCAGCGATCAACTAGGTATTTGTATATTATGCACATCGAACTATAATAAATTTAGATCGCTGATTATACTTATGCATATTTTTTTGTTTACACAGAATCAAGGGCGGATCCAGGATTTGGTCCTAGGGGGGCCAAGGTGTCGACGGGCAAAAATATTATAATTTATGTGTCAATCGTACAACAAAATCTGTCATCAAATCGATATTTTCGACCCTTCACTAATTTCCTTTAAATCTAAATTGTTCAAAATTCCTAAGACTTTTATAACTCCTAATTAGCAGTGTAGATTTTTAATTAGTATTAGTATTTTATTTATTCTTTATTTAAATTAATATGGCACATATTATTAATGCAGGTTGTGTCCGCCTCAAGAAGACCGCACACAATGTTAAAAGCTGTGTATTTCAAGCTGTTCCCATAATAGTGGGGGACTTTAGTGCAAAACCTGTTTTTTTCTTGCAGAAGCATGAAACTTGGCACATTGACTCCTTATGTCAAAATAAGCTGATTTCGATCGGTAGCCTAATGGAAGGGGCCCTCTGGTAGCGGGGAGGGGGGGTGGAGGGTGCGCTCCACCCGGCTTTGTTTTAAAAATTCTGGAAGACCACGCATAGCTAATACGTCAAGTTTGGTATCAATTTCGGATAAATCGAGGACGTAGATTTCATTTCTAGTATAAAAAAATGACATTTGTGATGATTTGTTTAACAAAAAAATTAAAAATTAGAATTACGTAACTTCGTTTTTATTGTTCAAATTACTGTAAATTCAAAAATACTAGTTTTTTTAATAAACAAAAAATATGGTAATAAAGTCTAGTTTATGTAGATTAAAAAATATATAATTTTATATTACTTTTCTTAATAACAAACCGCATAAAAAAATCTTTTGCTGTCCCGGGCCGCAATTTTCTTTTAACCGCCATGAAAAGGGTTGTTAGTAAAAAACTTACTATTTCATGCTGAAGTTTAAAACTTGCCACAATTACAATTCCTTACGTTAAAATAAGCCGTTTAGAATCAGTAGCCGTCGGTAACCAGCCTTCTGACAACGGGGAGGGGGGGTGAAAGGGGCGCACCACCCAGCTTCACTTAAAAAAATCTGGAAGACCACGTATAGCTAATACGTCATGTTTGGTATCGATTTCGAATAAATCAAGAACATAGATTTCATTTCTGATAATAAAAAACGCATTTTATGGGTTTTTAACCAAATTATAACACAAAATTAGTTCTTAGTTTTTTTATTTAGAGGCACTTTAATACTAAATTATAGTAATATTTTGTGATAAACATAAATATTTTTTAAAAGTTTATTTCAAGTAGATTAAATAAAATAGAACTGTTATATTATTTTTATAAACATTTACTCGTACAATTTTTTTTAAGACACTAGAGTCGCTATTTTCTTCTCACCGCTGCGCTGCGTTGTAAACCCCAATCAACTGTAAAATACGACTATGTACATTCATTTAACATGTTATTGATATAAGAACTTGATATTGTCAAACATAAAATTCAGAAAAATCCTATGGCACATCATAATTTACTCTCCCTGAGACAAACTTTTAAAAAAATAGGTGCGATAAAACGCGATCAAATCGCGGAACGGAAACTGTTAAACATTGTTATGAATCAAACTGTTTCAACAAAATGTAATCTAGCAAAATTATAAATACTCCAGACTTAAAGCTTTTTTATATCAGTATGTTACATTCCAAGACTGATTCTTCCAAAGAAAATATTGTTATTATAGCTCATTACATTTTAAGACCGTCTTCATGCAGTTTTGCATCAATCTCAGCAATCCGCCCTTTATTTATAAATTAAATCAGTTTCGTGCATAATATACTGGCCACCAAAACGGTGTTAGATGAATAAGGTGTCCCTTTGTTTGCTTATTGCTTCTAAAACCAAGCAGGAGGCTGGAAAATAGCAAGACTCGTATCCTTCGACTAGCATAAAAGTACCGCACACAAACTTAACTCTACCTATATGGTTTTGATATGATGTTTTGCGGTCAATGAAACTGCAGATCAAGCAGTAATTACTACTCGACAATCAATAACTATGTAGGAAACACCTTATCACAAAAAAAAACACTATTTGGAAAATATACTTCTACTTCCATGATATGTCTGTATACCAGCATTTGTTACACGCATTTTACAAGGAACTTTGTTTGAGAGAGGCTAGGCATAATTTCTTGGTTAAGTCTAACCCATCCTCTCTTTTGGTTTAGGAAGCAAGAAGCAGACCATTCCTTTGTCTGAAAACCTTTCAGTTGTCAGAATATTGTGCATGGGACTGATTAAATAAATAAATGCAAGGCTTATCATAATTCGTCATAAAATGTTTTGAACTATATTATTATTATATTATATATGGAGCATCCGTCTTGGAAAACAATATAACGATATAAATAAGCTGTAGGTAGGTGCCAGTAGTATTTATAATTTTGCCACATTACATTTAATTGAAAAATAGATGCATAACTTTGGTTAGCCGTTTATTATAATTAAAGAGATACGACTTTCGGGCCTATTTTTTAAAAGTTTGTCTCAGGGAGAGTAAATTATGATGTGCCATAGGATTTTTCTGAATTTTATGTTTGACAATATCAAGTTCTTATATCAATAACATGTTAAATGAATGTACATAGTCGTATTTTATAGTTGATTGGGGTTTACAACGCAGCGCAGCGGTGAGAAGAAAATAGCGACTCTAGTGTCTTAAAAAAAATTGTACGAGTAAATGTTTATAAAAATAATATAAAAGTTCTATTTTATTTAATCTACTTGAAATAAACTTTTAAAAAATATTTATGTTTATCACAAAATATTACTATAATTTAGAATTAAAGTGCCTCTAAATAAAAAAACTAAGAACTAATTTTGTGTTATAATTTGGTTAAAAACCCATAAAATGCGTTTTTTATTATCAGAAATGAAATCTACGTTCTTGATTTATTCGAAATCGATACCAAACATGACGTATTAGCTATACGTGGTCTTCCAGATTTTTTTAAGTGAAGCTGGGTGGTGCGCCCCTTTCACCCCCCTCCCCGCTGTCAGAAGGCTGGTTACCGACGGCTACTGATTCTAAACGGCTTATTTTAACGTAAGGAATTGTAATTGTGGCAAGTTTTAAACTTCAGCATGAAATAGTAAGTTTTTTACTAACAACCCTTTTCATGGCGGTTAAAAGAAAATTGCGGCCCGGGACAGCAAAAGATTTTTTATGCGGTTTGTTATTAAGAAAAGTAATATAAAATTATATATTTTTTAATCTACATAAACTAGACTTTATTAACATATTTTTTGTTTATTAAATAAACTAGTATTTTTGAATTTACAGTAATTTGAACAATAAAAACAAAGTTACGTAATTCTAATTTTTAATTTTTTTGTTAAACAAATCATCACCAATGTCATTTTTTTATTCCAGAAATGAAATCTACGTCCTCGATTTATCCGAAATTGATACCAAACTTGACCTATTAGCTATGTGTGGTCTCCCAGAATTTTTAAAATGAAGCCGGGTGGAGCGCCCCTTCCAACCCCCCTCCTCGCTGCCAGAGGGGGTGCTACCGAGGGCTACCGATCGAAATCAGCCTATTTTTACATTAGAAATCAATGTGCCAAGTTTCATGCTTCTGCATGAAAAAAACAGGTTTGACCTATTTTTGTCGCTTAGTGACTCCACTATAATATTATATGTATGTGTTGTGGTCAGTTTGGCGGTCCTAATAAAAAAAAAAAAATTTAATACGAAAAGTGTGTTTAGCACGCTCTGTAGATAGATCAAATATCCTTAAAAAAATATTATAATTTTACTACGAAAAGTGTGTTTAGCTCGCTCTGTAGAAAGATCAAATATCCTTAACAATAAGTGCGCGAAAAACAGCTTGCTGTTTATAATCTTGACCATGAAATATGTATGTGCAAAATTCATAACTCTACAATGCTTCTGGGGGGGACCTTGGCGCCCTGCCCCCCCCCCCCCCCCCTAAATCCGCCTATGCATAAAATGTAATATCTTTTGTATGTGTTTCTTAAGCGGAGAAAATCGCCGATAGCTACTTGTTTTCTCGCCTTCGGCAACGATGAGCGTGAGCGAGTAGAGCTAGAATCAGGCGCGGATCCAGACCATAATTTTGGGGGGGTCATCGGCTAGATTTTTTTCAAACTAAGAATTTTTTGGAGACTCGTTTCAGCGTAGTCTTGAAAATCTTACATTTTTCAGTACGAGCGATGCACGTTTTACTTGCTCCGAGTAGCAAGGAAACTAAATATTCTTACTTATAAAAGCGCGAGCAGCTCTCTGCGAGCGCCGGGGAAACTTTGAATTTTTTAGCACGAATGATGTGCGTTTAGCTTGCTCCGAGTGGTAAGGAAACTAAATATTCTTATTTATAAAAGCGCGAGTAGCTCGCTGCGAGCGATGAGAAAATACTGAATTTTTCAGCACGTATGACGTGCGTTTAGCTTACTACGAGAGACAAGGAAACTAAATATTCTTATCGAGAAAAGCGCGAGCAGCTCGATAACATTTTGAATCTTTCAGGACGAGGCTCGCTCTGAGCAGTATGAAAATAAAAAATTCTTATTTAAAGCGGGCGAGCCACAGGCTACCCCGTACACGTAAGATGGGGATGATTTTTTTTTTCTGGCTGATACCATCGTGTGGGGTATCGTTGAATAGGTATTTTAAAATGAAGGACGGTTTGCTAAGAAACTTTTTCGATTTCATGTTCTGTTTGAAAGATATTCAAGTTTAAAAAAAAAAATTGAGCGTCCCCCCCCCTCTAAAATCTGAACTACTAGCTTTAAAATTCTGAAAAAAATCAGAGGTATGCTTTCAACCATGAACTTTCCAGGAAAACTATAGCGGTTAAGATAAAATTATTAGTTTCGGTAAAATCAGCAAAATAAGAATACCTAAAGCTAACCTAGCCTATAGTTTATTAATGCATAACTAGATGGCGCTAGTAGTAAAATTAGATCGCGCAAGCGAATTGTTTATGGTTGTATTGTATTGTTTACGAGTTATAGCTATCACAAATAAATCACCATATTACAGTGTTACTTAGCTCATAATTTCTAACTTATGTTTTTTTATTATAATTTGATATAGCATGGTCAAGGCTACTTGTGTGAATGATCCGGATATTTTTTTTTTTATTTGCGGAGAATATTATGCTCAAAGAATTCCGTTTGAATGTGACAACGTTCATAATTTAGGCTTACAAAAATTACTTTGGATACTCCCTGGAAATTAACGACAAGCCTTGGATTCCCCAAAAGTTATGCAAAACGTGTGTTGAGTATCTAAGTTTGTGGACAAATTAGAAAATAAATAGATTTTGGTACGAAACCGCTATAATGTGGAAAGGACTCGAGAACCATCACGATGACTTATTTTTGCTTAGTGTAAACATAAAACTATTGTTTTGATTTTATTAAAAATTAAGTATGCGGAACATAACTGGCTCATAATGTGTTCATTTAAAAATGGTTTACTTTGTTTTAGGCCAATGGTGGTTATATTTTTTTTTTGTAAAGTAAGAATTATTTGGACTTTTCTCAACACGTCCAAAAACTAATGCGTCACTTTCAAAGGCTCGAATGTGACATAACCATCAAGCATTTAGAATAGCTCTGCCTTCAGTTTCAGCAAGAAAATCAAATAACATAAAGAGTTTTTCAACTTAAACTTAAATTAATTAGGATCATCTCTACATTGACCACCCACAAGGTGGACAGACGACCTTATAAAGGTCGCCGGAAGACGCTGGATGCAGGTCGCTTCCAACCGGTACATATGGAAGTCCAAAGGGGAGGCCTATGTTCAGCAGTGGACGTCTTACGGCTGAGATGATGATGATGATGATCTCTACATTTATAGCGTTTTATTACGAAAACAACATAATATGTGTCATATCTTTTTAACTAGAGCTGGTACAGAAATTTCAGTCACAAATTTGAAATCGTCGTCAAAAATCATCCAAAATGCTGTTGTGCAGTGTATTCAATCTACTAGAACTACGGAACCCTACATTGTGCGTGGCCCGACTCGCGCTTGGCCTATTTATTTAAATAAGAATGTTTAGTTTTTTTGCCACTCGGAACCATCTAAGCGCACATTATTCGTACTGAAACAAGTGAAATTTTAAAAATACTTTTTAAAAACAAGCTTTAATTATCATTACCATCTTGCATCATATAGTACTCGTCAAGACGAATCAAATGAGCCCAAACTCGATGGGGTTGCGTTGTTTAATGACAGAGTTCCTATAGCCACCTTCCAGCTCCATCATCAGATCAGCTCCATGTCATAATAATATTGCATTGTCATCCGATTTACACACGCATGCAAATTTTCAGCTCAATTGGAAACCGGGAAGTGGGTCAAATCAAACTTGCAAGATTTGATTACAGACAGACAGACAACAGACAGGTGAAAGTAATATAAAGCTTGTAAAATTCAAAATTTTCCCGGCGCTCGCAGCAAGCTGCTCGCGCTTTTATAAATAAGACTGTTTAGTTTTCTTGCCACTCGGAACCAGCTAAACGCACATTATTTGTGCTGAAAAATTTAAAATTTTCTCGGCGCTCGCAGCGAGCTGCTCGCACTTTTATAAAAAGGATTGTTTGGTTTTCTTATCACCCGGAACCTGCTCAACGCACATTATTCGTGCTGAAAAACTCCAAATTTTCTCGCCGCTCGCAGCGAGCTGCTCGCGCTTTTATAAAAAGGAATGTTTAGTTTTCTTTCTACTCGGAATCAGCTTAACGCACATTATTCATGCTGAAAAATTCCATATTTTCTCGCCGCTCGCAGCAAGCTGCTTGCGCTTTTATACATATGAATGTTTAGTTTTCTTGCCACTCGCCTCTCGCAGCGAGCTGGTCGCGTTTTTATAAAATACAATAATATTTAGTTTTCTTGATACTTTGACCAAGCTAAACGCACATTATTTGTGCTGAAAAATTAAAAATTTTCTCAACATTCGTTTCCACGCCTGCCGGGGCCTCGCAAAAATCTGCCGCCCGAGGGCGATCTGCGAGGCCCCCGCAATGGCTAAGGCCGCCCCTAAGTATAACATAACATTGTACGACGCACAGTTTTGGACAAAATAAGCAAAAAACCTAAAAATGGGACCTTCTTCAGCCAACCCTTCTCGGGCTCACCTTGCGAGGGGTGGGGACTTTAAGTATGTTTATCTCCTAACTAGTCCAAACAAAGTTCCTAAGTTAGTTTTTCTGCTTTCGACTTTTCGATCCACATGTCCCTTTTGAGCACTCATTGACTGGACTATAGCCTGTTAGGCTATAGAATTAATAAATGTTTTACCTCTTCATCCAAAACAATACCTAAATAGTTTAAGGAATAGGAGCGGTTTCTCATTTCGCACTACATCCGATCCAAATCCGTCATGACTCATGACGCATGATGGACCGAAATCGGATAAGAACTGCTTATCGCACTAGAATCCCACACATTTATAATTATTTTTATGAACATGGTCAGGGCCGTTTTTCAACTATAAGAGGCCTGGGCTCATTAGGATAGAGATAATAGGGCCTATAATCCCTATAATCAAAATAAAGCATTATTTTGTTAGCATAACTAAATAATGATTTATCTCGATGAAATAATGTAGATGTTTTCCAAAGTTTTAGTGTATTTTTTATTTCTTTACTGTTACTCTTATTAAATAGGCTGCATTTGTTGACAGATTTTCAGATGAGATTAGGTAGATATTTGTTATCGTTTGGTAGTGCAGTAGGGACTAGGGGAACCCGATCCATCGGGAGGGCCGTGCTCAGTGGGCCCAGTAGGCAAGAGGGGTCTGTCTGAACTTGATTCCTGGTTGACACGGGTGCGTATTCGCACGCACAGTTTTTTGTCCTAATTTTGTTTGACCGAAAATGTTTCGCATAACTTTTTTTAGCCTAATCATAATTAGGTATATTATTGACACATATTTGTGTTTTTCCATAACTGTCAGTTGCCCTAAAGTTTTTTATCATATATTTGTAAAGCATAAATTTGTGGGTCATAAGTCATAATATAAGTAGTAAGTAGATACGCATAATTTTGTTAGTCCTAATTTAATTTGGCCGAAAATGGTTCGCATAATTATTTTTTTTGGGTTTGGGCAGAAAGATTTACTGTCGCAAAGCCGAACCGGATACGTTAGGTTTGAACAGTGTATGCCGCGGATGAATGCTTCGGCGTACCCGTTGCCCCGGCATTATGGCGTCCCGCAGGAACACCCCCAGGTTTTTTAGTGGGTATCCCCGCCGCTCCTATCTTTGGCGGGGGAGTCCCACATACCGCCCCGTGCCCCCCGGCGTGGGGTGATGATGTGTAACGCATTTTTCCTGGGATAAAAAAAAGGTTTGAACCGTATCCGCGGATGAGTGCTTCGGCGTACCCGCTGTCTCGGCATTATGGCGTCCCGCAGGAACACCCCCAGGTTTTTTAGTGGGTATCCCCGCCGCGTTCATCTTAGGCGGGGGAGTCCCACATACCGCCCTGCGTGGGGTGATGGTGCGTAACGCATTTTTCCTGGGTAAAAAAAAGTTTGAACAGTGACCACAGTGCTACTGCAGCGGTCTGCAAAGTGCCAAAACTGACCCCCGCCTTCTAATTTAAAGAGAGGATATAGAGGAGATTAAAACAGTGTCGACCGCCGTCATGGGCGGATTAAGATTATTTTTCTGAGTGGGCCAATAGTGCAGACGGGCAAAACAATCGCCTTTGGTTTTGCAAGGGATAATCGGTTTAACCGGTTAAAACTAGATGTAGTCTCACTTCGGACTTTAGCCGTAACATATACCTATGTGCTTAGTGCTTATACTGCAAAAAGATCGTAAATTGACAGGATCGTAAAACAAGGACGATCGTAGGTATTTTTTGGGCTATGTACCTACCTGCAATGTACCTACCTATATCTTTTTTCTACGTCAAGTTAGTTTAGTTTTAGGGTAGGTGTACCTACTAAATCCTAGTGCTAAAATAAATATAAGAATATTTTACTCTAATGTCACTATGTAGAATGTTGACAGAGGAGCTAATACAGAGCTGAAACTCAAACGCGTTCAGTACCTACACCTACCATCTTCGACTTTATCTCGAAATTATCCTCTACGGCTAGTTAGTTATAGTTAGGTATACTTATTAGGTCCCTATCGTGATGGCTCCTAGCGAAGTGTCATATCATTCTTATTCATAAAATAATTTTGACATGCCGCGAAAACATATTTGCGAGTAGTGGGGTGGCTGAGTGCAGAGTCGGCAGTCTTTCCATGTTTGTTGTTGACACGGTGTCCGAAGGAGTAATTAAATCATGTATAACACCCACATAATCCTACTCCACAAAAAAGGAATAAACTGACATAGCTAATTACCGCCCAATCAGCTTTATTTCCCACCTTTATACAGCTTTTATTAAAGTGATCGCGAGCCGTATATAGCCGTAATACCCAAACAGGCAGGCAACTGTCAAAAGAATTTGACAGTTTAAGTAGATACATCACGGATCAATATTCAAAACACTTCACAACCAACAAATTCACCCAACATACACAAGCCTTCTACAACATATATTTACAACTAGCTGTACCCGCGGCGTTGCCCGCGTCAAATTTTTATTTTTAGGCTGTTTTTCCGATGTCAAATGAAAGTTGGCAGTTAAATTTCAGTCCTTTGAGACACATTGCGATTTTTTCAGTGAAAGTTAGAAAGCCAGTAGGTAGTTAAGATTTAAAAAAAAATATATTTTAAATGGATCACTAAATTGAAATAGTTTCTTAGCAACTCATCTCGCCTTCCATATAAACAGCGAGAAGGCCAGAAAAATTCCTCTGTCCGTATTTTTGTAGTCTTACTGTAATGTAATGTAATGAACAAAATGAATAAAAAACACGAAAGAAAAAAAAATCTTGAACACTTTAATTTTTTTGCATTTAGCGCCCTCTTGCGCCCATGGGATCTTTCACATACTACACACGTCACACGACTAAGTCTTATTGACAAATCTGTTTGTTTTACCGCTCGTCAATAGATGGCGTGCTCTTTACGGCGACGCTAGTTTTATGCATAATAAATTAATTATCATATTTATTCACCGTCGTAATCCTCTATTAAAAAAGAGGTACCTACAAAATATAGAGTGCTTTTCACGAAAGGTCGATTTTGGCAGAACTAAATTTAGTATGATCGGTAATTATATACTCATAGGCGGATCCAGGATTTGGTTCTCGGGGGGGGGGGGCAAGGTGCAGACGGGCAAAAATATTATAATTTTTACTACAAAAAGTGTGTTTAGCTCGCTCTGAGCAGTTAGAAAGTTTAAACATCCTTAACCCACTTGTTACTACCGTCCTTTATAAAGGCCCGCATCTAAACAAAATTCCTGTGATTAATGTGGGTAATGTAAACAAATTTTGTTGATGGCATCTAAAAGTAGGATCATGAAGCTATACAACAGAGGCATTGTGAATGCACTGGTGACATATTATTGTTTATTTAGAGACCATTACTTTTGAGTATATTTTATCATGGATGTTTTGATGTCAGTGATTTCATAATTATTATTACGTTAACATTTTTTATAAAAAATAATATAAATTTGGACATTCCTTTATGCATCATAACTAATATTTAACTGAAATGTGATGCATTTCTGAGGTTTATGAACGATTTTTTGTGGTGTTCGTTATAAAGCCCAGTAGTAAAATCCACTGCTATCACATACGATTATTTCATATATTGTAGGATATGTTTTAAAACTACAAAAGAGCCTCATATGCTTCAAATATTAAAGAAAAGAAAAATATATGAAGACACATAATATTTTTAATTACTTTCCTCTTGAAAATTATAAGAATGACGTTCCTGATGAGAATTCAGCAGTAAAAAATCAAGTCCAAATTTGTAATTTATGCATGAATCTTCAGGGATGGCAAAATTGAAGACTTATATACATCTATTACTATACCTAGCAGTTATATATTATCATCACCTCAGCCGTAGGACGTCCACTGCTGAACATAGGCCTCCTCTTTGGACTTCCATATTGGTTGGAGGTTGGATACAACCTGCACCCAGCGTCTTCCGGAGACCCTTATAAGGTCATCTGTCCACTTTGTGGGTGGATGTCCTACGCTGCGACCCCATCGGCCATCCATTTTGCGCGCTATGTGGCCTGCCCATTGCCACATCAGCTTGCTAATTCGCATCAGTCACTTTAGTTCGCCTACGGATCTCGTCATTTCTGATTCAATCGTAGAGAAACCCCGAGCATTGCCCTTTCCATAGCACGCTGAGTGACTTTGAGCTTCGTGATGAGTTAGTGTTTCGTGGTTAGACGATAATATTACTTTGAGGAAAAGAATAGAAAAGACAAAGCACAGTATGATAATCTGATATTTCATATATATGCACACTCGTATGTTAACAATTTTATTGTAGAATCACGTAGATACAGAAGTATTGAGAAAAAGATTCTGATTATACGATGCTTTTACAGTTATTATTACAATATCTCCGTGGATCTCCGTGGTAAATACTCATACAGAGTGATCACAGTACCAAACAAATATTACAAGTTCAGTGTGCAAAAATGAGATTGATGAATTGATTGATTGTAGAGAAAATGCATAATTTTCTCTACAGCTACGAGACCATAAGGAAACCTTCAATATGTAAGAAAACATAAAAAACCCACATAAGCAAAAAACCCTAATTCTAGTTTTATTTTGAAATTTACCAATGCACTTGACAACAATAATAGTATTTTCAGCAACTTTTCTAGATTGAAGACAACCATTATTATAAAATACCAAGAAAAGAAACCAATGTATTATTTATCCCGAAAAAAAAAAATATCATTATGCAATTTTTGTGACGGCACATTGCATCAAATGCAATATTTAAAAAATAAATTTATGCAAATATTTTGAATGCACCAAAGTATAAAATACATAACAAAACAAGCCTTTCGTTCGTTTTATAATTCTAACTGAAGTTCACTTTTCATAGCAGTGGATTTTACTACTGGCCTTTATAAAGAACACCATTTTCCCGGATTTTCAAAAACTTCGGAATTTTTATTTGATTTTTCCTAGATATTAGAGCACCTATATACGTACATATCCAAATTTCATTGCAATCAGACAGAAAAAGTCTATTCAGTAACAAGTGGGTTAATAATATGTGCGCGAGCAGCTTGCTGCGAGCGCCGAGAAAAAAATTATAATCTTTACCATGAAATATGTGCAAAATTCGTAACTCTACAATGAGTCTGGGGGGGGCCTTGGCCCCCTGGCCCCTCCCCCTAAATCCGCCTATGTATATACTTCATATCCTAAATATGTTTTATTTGTTAGATAAAGTAAATACCTATTTAATTAAGAAATTAGATATGTTTTCTTATTAAGAATTTAGATAAGATTATGTGGAGTTAAAATGTTATAAATATTTTAACTTTAAAACGCGCTATAGTGGGGCCTAGCAAAAAGTAGCTTCTTTCATGAAAAGCACTGTATAGTAAAATTAAAATATTTATAACATTTCAACTTCTCATAATTTCTCATATTTAATTTCTTAATTAAATAGGTATTTACTTTTTTAACAAATTAAACATATTTAGGATTTGAAGTTCCGCCAAATTCCGCGGGACATCTTTCGTGAAAAGCACTCCAAACTGCGACTTAAGTTTTCCGAAATGGTTCATGAAAGCACCAGATTATAATTTTCAAAAATTAAAAGTAATTAATAATGCAAAAACTTTCCTATCGCCTCACCGGATTCGAACTCGGGGCTAGTTGAACCAGCTTTATCGAACCGAACGGTCAACCAACTTATCCACGGTAACGATACGTAATTGTACGAATTTTATTTATAAATCCGATGAGTTTTTCGGGCTAACCTAACCTATGGAAACCGTATCGAATTCCGGGAATAATACTGTGTATTTTGTTATTCCAGACCATGAAGTATGTGCATGCTAAGTTTCGTTTAAATCTCTTTCGTAGTTTCGATGTTTTCCACTGCTGACTGCTTCGTTTATAGCCACATCGATAGATGGCGTTTTTTAAGTTTGTCGCACTATATTTTTTTGAATTGAATTTACTTTATATTCTATTACTTTTATTTCGAATTTTTGATGTAAATTGGGGGCGATGTGTCCGAAGTAAACGATTTTTATTTATTTTATTATTTTATATTACGTTTCCCTAGAAAAAATTGACAAAATGTATTACGAATTAGATCGCGCAAGCGACTTTTTCGCGTCGTTTTGTTCATATGCGTGTATTCACGATTCATCTTAGTAAAGGATCACAATGAATGGGGAGAAATTTCCATTCTTATTATTTGTATAGATAACAGTTCCGCCAGCATCAAACTTCACAAAACCTGACCTTCTTTTAAGATACAGAGGAAGTCAAGCAAGGAGACCCATTCTCGCCCAAACTTTTCACAGCCACTTTAGAAGAAGTAGGTATTCAAGACTCTAGCTACTGGACTGGGAAAACAAAGGCATACTCGTTGGCGAAAGACGTCTTACTAACATGACGATATTGTGCTTTTTGGCTCCACAGCTCAGGAGCTCGGCTTTATGATCCAACATCAGTAACTTAACACCGCAATCCTCGAGATTGGACTCAACATGAACATGTCGAAGACTATACGAGTATGCTCATGACAAACAGTGCCAAACATAAGATATTTTTGTATCAATTTATAGTACTACACATAAGCGGTTCTGGGGGTGGGCCAGGGCTAGGCAAAGACCAAAAAATTGGTCTTTGCCTAGCCCTGGCCATTAGCCATATACAAGAGAGATATATACCGCGCTTAGGTCATTTTTTGTATGAAAACAAAGTCACCAAAACATGGTGGGGTGCGGGGGATGGGTGGCTAGATTTGATTGGCTCGTTCAAGGTGACGTCACAGTTACGCCACAGATTAGGTAATAGTTAGAGGCATAACATGACTTTCTAGTGATGTGGTAAAGTCGCTATATCGTATCGATAAGAAAATGTAAGTTACTGTTATTCTTAAGTTTAATGAGAAAGTTCGTTGTATTGTATACGAGAGATATTTTAATATAACTTCAATTATTGTTTTATTATAGCTTAAATGTTTTCTCATCTCTATTACCTCCCAAACTACCCGAATAAACATTTTATATGGTTTCACTAAAATATAAATAGGTCCATCGCATCGCTCGCATAAAATTATTAGTCCTAATTTTAAAAAATTATGCGTGCGAATACGCACCCTATAAGAATAAACAATAAATATTAGATAGCGAATTATTTCTTTTTAAATTAGTGACAAATTTAACATTATGTATTTTAAAAGCTTCGTTACACTTCTCTTATTATAAGCTTCATAATAACCATTCATGAATTAAATACCAGTAACCCTGTATAATATTAAACCCCGATAAGTACCTTAATATACCTAATACCTACCTACTTCAAAAATTTCAATAACATTTTTCGGGTTAAAGAATCTTTATTTCTCATTAAAAAATTTACAATTTTACTTACATGAGAAACTTATTCTATGCAGTTATAATTATGGCGCCGCGTCGTACATTACGTACCTATACATAATTATTCCCATACATATTCCTTTATAATACAATATACTTAAAAAAAAAAAAAAAAAATCGAAACAACAATAAATAAATATTAATCTAACCATAAGAAATTAGTTATTATTATTGCGAGTACAATACATTATTACATAATAAGTATTATAATCATTACAAAGTACGAAAAATAATCAGATTTTTCGATATTAAAAACTGACAGCTAGAAAAAAAAAACATAAATGTGGGTATAAGAATACTTTTTAAAGTAAACAAGTAAGACAGCGCTTGCGCAGCGAGCGTAGGTTAAAAACACAGATATAAAAGCGGGCGCTACTAGATGTGGCTCGCGGCAAGACTAATAAGAACTATTGTTATTGTTTTTATTAAGGAATGTTATATAATAGATTAAATTATTTGTATTGTACTTTTTTTTTTTTTGGTTATTGTAAAAGTCTAGTGTAAGTAGTGAAATTTTTAATGTGCATCGGTTTATAGTATATTTTTGTCGATAAAATTTGTGGTGTAAATTTAAATTTGTGTCTTATCACTTATCACTAGTTTATCCGGGCGTATGAGAGAACGAGATAATGTTATACAAATTTACCAAGAAAGAATGAGACGAAAAGAAACTTGGCCATTTTTATATTGCATTTTATGTTAAACATTTTTCAATGATTATTATCGGAATAATAACTTGCCTGTGTAATAAGATTTCGTCTTTTGCGTAACTGAATGTAGCGCTAGTCTTTCCGCGCCTTTTTATTGAACAATACGGCATTTTTATTAATTATTTTTCATTAAGTATGTGAATGTCACGCTGTCAATGTCGGCCGTGGAATGAACACGAAAAAGAGGCGGAGCTACGAGCTTATGTTGATTCAGGCATATGACTTGGCGACTGTTACCTCATTTTAGCTTCCATCTCTAGCTTTATGATCTGTGCCATTAGCACACATATAGTATCAAAAAAAAAAGAGAAGAACATGGGTGAAAGAATATTTAGGGCCGAAACACATAACCGCGTTGCGGCGCCGCGCCGCGCCGCTGAAATCGGCAGTTTTGCGTTGCGGCGCCGCGCCGCTGAAATCGGCAGTTTGCGTTGCGGCGTCGCGAAAAAGAGCGTTTTACTATTGTTTGCTAGGGTACCAGTTCTTCTGATTTTTTTATTGTGAATGGACGTGTCTCTGGCATGGATCAGTCGAATAAAAAAATCAAAAACTGGTACTTTTATATTATGTAACTTGCTGCTACGGTACCCTTCATGGGCGAGTCCGCCTCGCACTTGGCCGCTTTTATTTTAGTAATTATCTATTTATATAAGTTTTAGATTTAAGTACCTACAGGCGCGGATCCAAGGGGGGGGGTCAAGGGGGTCATGACCCATATGTCATGATCCTAGTCGAAAAAAAATCCGACCATATCAACTGGTTTTACGCTACTTTCATAGTTGTTAGAATTAGGAAATTTTCTCTTAGCTGCAAGCTTTACGTAGGTACAAGTTCATAAAATTGTTTCGCTGTTTTAATTAATTTTGTACCAACGATGGTACCAAGCTACTTTTTTTGGTCCTCCGCCTACGAATTATCCGTAGCAAACTGCACAGTATCTTTCATATTATTTAGGATTAATTGGATTATGTTAACTGCTGCAAGCTGTTCGCGCTTTATGTCGTCTTTGCAGCTAAGTCTTTGCGCTTGCAGCAAGCTGCTCACATGTATAATAGTTTTTTTTTGGCTCGCAGCAAGCTATTCCTGCTCTATAAATAAGAATATTTAATTTTCATACTGCTCAGAGCGAGCGAAACTCAGATCATTCGTCCTAAAAGATTCAAAATTTTCTTAAAATGCTGCTTGCGCATCATTCGTCTAATTTAAAATGTTCTCGGTGCTCGCAGCGAGCTGCTCGCACTTTTATAAATAAGAATAATTAGTTTCCATGCCTCTCGGAGCAAGCTAAATGCACGTCATACGTGCTGAAAAATTCAAAATTTTCTCGGCGCTCGCAGCGAGCTGCTCATGCTTTGATATAAATATAAATATTTAGTTTCCTTACCACTCGGAGCAAGCTTAACACACATCATTCTTGCTGAAAAATTCAACATTTTCTCGGCGCTCGCAGCGAGCTGCTCGCGCTTTGATATAAATATGAATATTTAGTTTCCTTACCACTCGGAGCAAGCTTAACACACATCATTCTTGCTGAAAAATTCAACATTTTCTCGGCGCTCGCAGCGAGCTGCTCGCGCTTTGATATAAATATGAATATTTAGTATCCTTGCCACTCGGAGCAAGCTAAACGCACATCAATTGAGCTGAAAATTAAATATTTTCTCGGCGCTCGCAGCGAGCTGCTCGCGCTTTGATATAAAAATGAATATTTAGTTTCCTTGCCACTCGGAGCAAACTAAACGCACATCATTCGTGCTGTAAAATTCAAAATTATCTCGGCGCTCGCAACGAGCTGCTCGCGTTTTTATAAGTAAGAATATTGAGTTTCCTTGCTACTCGGAGCAAACTAAACGCACATCATTCGTGCTGTAAAATTCAAAATTATCTCGGCGCTCGCAACGAGCTGCTCGCGTTTTTATAAGTAAGAATATTGAGTTTCCTTGCTACTCGAAGCAAGCAAAACGCGCATCGTTCTTACTGAAATATGTAAGATTTACAAGACTACGCTGAAACGAGTCTCCAAAAAAATTCTTATTTAAAAAAAATGCTGGCCGTTGACCCCCCCCCCCCCCCCCCCAAAATTATGGTCTGGATCCGCGCCTGGGTAACCTACCTATTTAGTTTTAAAATAATTTGCATAAATTAATACACATAATTTTAGTTAAGGTAGTTGTCCCACCGAAGGCGAGAAAACGAGTAGCTATCGACGATTTTTTCGCTCAAGAAACGTACAAAAGATATAACATTCTGTGGTAAACAACAAAAGATATGCATAATATACAAATTGTTGATCGCTGACTGTTCACACCCCCGGCGAGGACTCGCGTCACTAGCTTATCGCTGAGCGACAAACACTATGAAAGATAACACCGCTCAGCGATACTCGCCCTTTATTACGAGCTTTTATTTACTTTCACCCTAACTCACTGCTTTCACCTGTTTGTTGTAAATCTTGTAAGTTTTGTAAGTTTAATTTGATCCACTTCCCGATTTCCGTTTGAGCTGAAATTTTGCATGCGTGTTTATAAATCGAATATCAGTGCAAAATTATTATGACATCGAGCTGATCTGATGATGGAGCTGGAAGGTGGTCATAGGAACTCCGTAATTAAATGACGCAACCCCATCGAGTTTATGCTCATTTGATTCGTC
This sequence comes from Hemithea aestivaria, assembly GCA_947507615.1. Lineage (NCBI taxonomy): Eukaryota > Metazoa > Arthropoda > Insecta > Lepidoptera > Geometridae > Hemithea > Hemithea aestivaria. Next base: position 3,089,638 of record OX382343.1, read on the forward strand.
TTGACGAGTACTTTTGTGCTAGATAGTAATAATAATAAAAGCTTGCTTTTAAAACCTTTTTTTTAATTACACTTGTTAGCGCTTATAGCCGAGCTACACAACTATCAGAACTAAGCACTCGCTTCTCGCCGCTCGCCAACTCGTTTTACATTCTAGCTCCACTCGCTCATCGTTGCTGGTGGGACACATGCCTAAAGCTAGGGGTTGTGCATTTTGTGATTAAAACACAAAACTGGACTAAAAACCATTAAAATGTTTATTCGGCATCTCGCTGCTTGCTAACCCTGTGGACCGCGACGTGACCTTGTGTTCCGAATGCTTCTATGGAGTCAAAATACTGTATATCTCTTTACCGTGACAAAAGTTATCGTCGGAGACGCATATAATATGGCTTTGAGACTGTTGACCTTGTAATAAGCTTAGAGTACCTAGCTCTGTGTCTTCCTGTCCTTAACCCACCCACAAAATCTATTCGTACAAAAAGTTGTTGCCTGGGAATCTCTGAGCCTTAAGGCCGGCCATTGTGAGCCAATAATATGTCGATTAATTTTAAGCAACTTTTACCTACTTTTTGTTATATTGGTCACAATAATGAGTAATGAGTATTCTCTCTATTCTAGGAAGAGTCACGTTTTCCTATTCCAGTGTGTGATAAATAGTCACGCCTCCCAGACGTATAATAATATTCCTCTTTCTCGCAGTCCATAGGAGCTAACTTCAACATAACTGACGCCCCGTAAAATGATTGTTTCTTTCGTGATAGGACGGACTTAGGAAATTTTAAAAGAACAAGAGTAACTCTGCATAGCTCGCATAATAAGCAAGCTAAAGTGGGCAGTGTAGAGTTCGCGGACCGGTAGACGTCCGACGAAACCCCTACATGGTCCGCAAACCTGGTTAAAACAACAGGATCTCGCTGATGCAGACTGCACGTAAAGTGGCATTCAAATTCCATGTGAAGTGGCATTCAAAGGGATGGCCTATGTTCAGCAGTGATGATAATGAAAGCTATAACCAAAGCAACAAAAACGGCACAACTCACGTCTAATATTGTCGAGAATATCTCGACCACGGTTTCGGTGAAGGACATTGTCCCGAAACCGTGGTCGAGATATTCTCGACAATATTAGACGTGAGTTGTGCCGTTTTTGTTGTTTTAGTTATGGAGAACACTCGCGAGTTTTTTAAACATCGTATGAAAGGTATAGGTAGGTCGGTCACCTAGTCCAGAAGATTTACCGAGAAACATTTTCAAAAGTAAATTCTAAGAATTTATATTTCAAAGTTTGTTATGTCGTCCGAGCGAGAGAGTTAGTAGCACGGAAAGTCGAAGCTCTTAAAATTACGAAAAGATATCGGATGCTTGTTATCCAAATGTTCTACGGCTATGTCGGACTGTAATAATTGACTGTAAAATGAATTCGGATCAGATGTAGTACGGAAGCGTTCCGACACTGTATACATTATCGGGGTTTCACATTTCTACCAGCAAAGACGAACAACTAGTTTAATATTGCTCGTTCATGCATTTAACATTATACAATTTTTAATATTACCTACTTATAATTTTAAAATCATTTAGTGTAATTCTGTAGACATTGTGTAGTTTAGCTGTATCATTCGCCACAATTTAAATAGTGTACCTACCTACTTCATAAAAAATACTGTTACCGACATGTGTAGGTCATATAAACAAGAATTTAATTAAATAAGAATTGATTAAAGTCAATGCTAAGAAACCTAACCTCGTGGGGCCGAGATAGAAACCCTGTGGAACACCGGTTGAAAGACACTTGATAAAACTCAAATTGTAGTTTGCCAAATGGTTGGGTAGATTTAGAGACATCAGTTAGCATCATCTTACCAGCCCCACATTCTGAAAACCATAGCTTTTAATTAGACAAGTTATTTTATTGTTTTAGAAATAGTTATTTTCAGAAGTTATTTCACAAAATATTTCTTGCAAAAGTACCTATCTAATAATGTTTTGTTGTGTTCCGCGCCAAAAGGATACAACTTGATTCCTTCATAAATACTGCTACAGTGATGCCAGACGCGATGGTGTGTTTTCCTGTATACTGTTAGAATTTGTATGAACATTTCGCACAAAAATTTCACGTCATTCAACCAACGCCACTCCTTCGTTAACGAATTCCTAGTAGGCTAAAGTTTCAAAGGCCTCGCGAAATTCGCACGTTGATCTAGATCTTTCTGATTAGGTAATTACTAGGTACCTACTTTATGCAGATTTTTTAAATCATACTAAATCTGCATGAATATATCCTTGGATGGAATACCTACGGATCAATAAATAAGTAAAGCGAACCGATATGAGAACCCTGCGGTGCACCAAGTGATTTCGTTCTTATAATAATTCCGGAGAGCAACTATCAACAATAATTATTGTGCCTTATGAAGAGAAAGTTTTGCACCAGTACCTATAGCAACATGTTACAGTATTATAGGCTGTTTTAACCCTAAAATCATGATGGATTTCATATGGCGAATGCCCTGAAAAAGTCTGTTCAAGTTACCTAATGAATATAGGAATTCACTCCTAAGACTAATAAGCAGGAATCTGACTTACCTAGTTCCAGAACCTACAACTGTCTAGTTCCAGAACCTCAGAACCATCTTACAAGAAGAACTTTAATGTATTTTTAGTTTTAACTCTGTCTAAGCTCTATGATTGCAATTTTAATCGCTTCATGTTGACCAAAACTACGAACAAGTATAAACTAGAAATAGGGATGTTGACAAGGTTAAAATTTATAAAATATAAAAATTAGTCCGTAATTTTAATAAAAAAATATTCGATACGTATTTTTTTTGCAAATAAAATAATGAATGACAGATATAACGCGTATAAGATTCTGTGTTGGGACGCGTGACGTCACACCACTAAACAAAAATGTACTAGATTTAGTGGTGTGACGTGGAGCAACTTTAGTGCGTTGTATCTTACGTGTCCAATATTTTTCAATATCAATATCTAAATCATTTTTTGTCAACATCCCTATTGTTTCGAATAATTAAGCCGATAAGACGTCTTCATCTATCTTAGGTTTAGTTTTATATCAAGCAAGATAAATGCTGAGATACATTTGTCCTGTTTAGCTCCGTTTTGTAGGTAGGTCATTTTTTCAGCATGTTTGATTAGACAATTATCCCATTTAATGGCGAAATGGCCTTACGAAGTAGAAAATCAATTATTATTCAATTGAGAAAGGCTGGTCGACGCCGACCAATGCTGCAAAACAGGAAGCTGCCTATAGGTACCAGCCTTTCCTGCCGTTAAGCTAAAACTATAAAATAAAACAATTTACCTGCAAGGTAATCAAGTACAAGAACCTAACTAAATTAATGGCTACTATGATGGCAGCTACTATCGCAAGAAGCTGTGGCACATCACATATGAACTGATATCAGTCGATTCAACTCATCTCGGTGTCCTTGGCTACGTGCGGAGCCGTGGCGTGTAAAACTTACGAGATTTGCATTTAGACCAGCATCATAATATTCTTGCCCTTATCTTCCACGAGCAGAGTCAACACAACAGGCGACCACCAGACGATCGCTGCAATAGAGGCCTACCGATTCAAGATATTACAGAGATCAAGTTTTATTGTGAGTAGTAATCAGTAGGTGATCATTATAATCAGAATAATAGTCGAAGCTACGTTTACTAAAATTATGAAAGTAGTTAGACATCATATTTTGTTATTAATTATTATGTCGGGTAAAATATAAAATAAAAACTTAGGAGTTGTTGATGGCTGGTGACTGCCCTGGCTGGGTAACTATAGGTGGAATTTAGATCAGAGGAAAATCTTTTTATATTTATTGTAAAATTATTGGTTGCACCTACTACGCGCCCTGTTGTGAAGACGATCATGTAGGTATGTAGGAGAGATCTGGTGATCATTGATCAGTGCGAAAGTTGAAGCTACCTAAAGCTATAATCCTGAATTGTTCACCTTTCTGCGAAAGCAAATAAGTCGTTGGCTTCGACTAAATGCTTATTTTCATGAAAAAAATAACAGTTATATTCCATCAGAGGCCTTCCTATAAAAATGTTCTTTCCTATGTATGTAGTCTATGATAGCTATTTTAAAATAACTAGAGATTTGAAGAAGAGAAAAGTAGCGAATAAAAATTGACAACCTCTGTGGCGCGGTGGGCTAATACCCGCTTGCAATGCAGAAGGTTGCGGGTTCGATTCCCGCATGGGACAAATGTTTGTGTGATCCACAGGTATTTGTTTCTGGTCTGGGTGGTTTTTCAATATCTATTATAAGTATGTATTTACAAAAAAGAAAAGTATATAAGTATTATATCCGTTATCCTGACCACCATATTACAAGCATTAAGTTGCTTAGTTTGGGGTTAGGTGGCGCTGTGTGAAACGTCCTGAAATATTTATTATTATTAAAACGATTACGATATTTTGTTAATTTTACCATGGCTTTTTTAGCAGTAGGCTTTTCTTTTTATTGTTTCTTCTCTACATGTATTTCTGATAATTTTTATAGGTTACGTTATTCGTATTTATAGTAGGTATACTTATTTCCTCTCGTATCAGCTGCTCAGATAGAGAAAAATGCATTGTTTATTATATTACGTGCAGGTGTGCGCCAAGGTTATCCCCTGCGAACTGTATTTTTCATACTGTTAGGTACTTACACATTTTCTTGTTACAAAAAGATGGAGTCATACCGGAGCTATGCTTTTGCAGACGAACGTATTAGTAGCATAATGAAAAATAATTGACTCACCAGCTCACCTGTCCATTTTGTTTAGAACCATTTTATATGAGAATTTTAATATTTTTAGGAGTATTTCAATTTTAAGGGTTACATGCATCCCTTCCAGTATCGCCAAACCTTTTTGTAACAGTAATAATGGTAAATAATAAATATTAATTAATATCGCATAACATCAGGCGAACGTCGCGTCAAACACGTCACCTTCACATATTTGTTATTATCACATTTAATATTTAATATATTATTACAAAAAAAAAATGTTTAAAAATCTTTTAGAGTTTCCACAGGCGCTGACGAAGAGAAGCAGTAGAATTAGTTCACAATCTTTCTTTTTCGCATATTTAAGACGTAAGTCCTGCAATTTACGTAGGTAGGTTCTTACGAGTGAAGTTTTTAGGAAAAGCTTACTTGTTCACACACAATGGGCGATAGGATGACAGACTGACTGAATGTTACATAATCTTACATTCTCCATCATAATTCTGACACCTCTATCCAAAAGAAACGATAGTCAAGTTATCAGTGTACCGCAGGGTTACTCATTAGGACCGGCCTTGTTCCTAATGTTAAGAATGCAATTGAATTGCATTTAGTAGCAATAGACTTTCCTACTCTATTGATGTAGTTCTAAATAGATAACAAACTAAATATACATTGCGATTAATTTGACTTATACATATATATTTTTGCTATATGCTAGTGTAGATATTTTTTATATGTATGAAGATAAATTTCAAAAATAGTAGAAGTACTAAATATGTCTATATACATAAATAAGTATTTATAAATAATCTCATCTAACCGCGTATGTTTATAATTTATAGAAAAAGATGTGAATGTTTATTACTACCTAAATCAAAGGAAAATAGATATCAACACAGTAGCTCTCCTTAGCACCTTAATTTAATGCTATGTAATTAAATTGTACCTATATCGATTATACAATATTGTAATTGTATTCAACGCAAGTCAGTTGTGATTTTTTCGCCATTGACCACGATCTCGCCTGAACAGATGCTTCCGATGACGGTAGTAGACTGAACTCGACTGATAGATCTAATTATGTTTGTAGAAATTCATAGTAAGGAAGAGCCATGTGGCACTTACTCTGTCTCGGTTTAAGTTTTGGATGCTATCATTCATGGAGTTCCATTATAATATCATCATTCATCTCGCTTGTCTCTCGCTGTAGAGTTCAACTTTTTACCATGGTGCCTTCCCAAATCAGGTGCATACGTCACGGCTAAAGTCCGAAGTGCGGCTACACCTAGGTTTAGACGGTTAAACCTAGGTGTAGCCGACCGCAATCGGTTAAAGTCAGGTGTGAACAAAATTTTTGTAAAAACAATTTTTTATTATAATAAAGTTCAGGGCAGACCGACATCAGTTGGTTAGGTTTAAGGAATACTCTTAATGCTAATTTTATAACGATCACAATACAACAACAATTAAACTTGTTGATAACAACTTGTCACACTTTTTAAACACGTGAGGCCGAAAATAAATCTTCTACACCTAACTTTAACTGACTGCGGTCGGCTACACCTAGGTTTAACTGGCTAAACCTAGGTGTAACCTCACTTCGGACATTAGCCGTAACACATATACATCATGGGTAGGTATAGATAAACCGTTTTAAGGTGCTACAGGCTTAGATAAGCCCAATCGTTTGTAGCTAACGCTAAAAAATTGGACTGAGAGACAGTTGTACGGTTTTCCACAACAGATGTCATGCCAGTACATTTTTTTGTGTTAGCTACAAGCGATAGGTGCTTGTCTAGAGCCCCATGTTCCCCTAAATGCCAGGAATATTAAGAATGGTGGACATATTTTATCAGACCAATTTCAGGTAAGCATGTAGCTTCGTAAAGGCATTTCTCATTCTCTCTTTCCCATCCTTTTGTTAACAACAGTGTATTAAATTCGAAATAAGTTGGTGAGCCCAATCTGGTTCATATTAACTTAATATGAACCAGATTAATATTATTAATCAGCTAATTCATGTTGTTACAAATTGGTAATTAGCGTAATATTTGATTACGTATTATGGGATTTAGTTCTTCAATGTCTATTTAAGCTGAGAAACTCAATAAAGCTCAAAAAGAACACAGTTACAGTAAAGTATGCAGAGGTTTGGAATTCAGAAAAATACATTAGCAGTCATCATCATCCACAGCCTTCTATATCCTAGTCTCACTGCTTGGCATCAGCCTCCTTCATGTCGTGCCACTCGAGCCCAGCCTGTGCCAGCACCACCTCATCCAAGTGTAAATAAAAAAAGGGTATTTCATACACATCGCGAAATTTTCTCGTCAAACTGTTGTAGTTGCGTAGTTGTAAGCATAAAAATATATATTAGCTATAGGAACCTAACTCGTAAAAACAAAGCTATAGAACTTAACTCGTAAACTTACATTACTGTGATAAATGTTGATAAAACAGCAAACCAACATTTCTTAGGTGTAGCATTCCGGCATTTTTTCAAGCTTAAAAACTAGAGATAATGTCTAAAGACTTACCCACTTTTGCAGAAGTTTTCTGGAGTGTATATGAATAGCTAAATTTCTAAATGATAAGGTTATACTAAAAATAATGAGTCTCCTATTATAACTTATGTTTCTAGGGCTCCATGTGGCAATCTATGCCTCAGATTAACTAAGGCAGAGCATTGAGACTTTGTATCAAATCTTAGATTGATACTAGCATTCACCATACATTGGGTGAAGGTGATGTTTATTTCATTAACAAGTAGGCATAGTGAAAATCTTGACTGAAACTTAAGTACCTACTAAATTGTAGTGTATTACCAATTTTTTTTATAAGATAGAAGCTCTACAGCTATGCTGGGTAGCGATTTGTCAGATTCAGATGGGATGTAGTGCAGAATAAGTGCTCCTTCAATTTGTTGAGTTGATGTTTGTCCTACCTAAGATTTGTGCTTCAGTCATAAAAGGTGTTTGATTAAAGTAATTCTGGAAGGTTTTCCTAAGGGTTTTTATTCATTCACAGATACGATTTCAGAAGAATATCAAGTAGTTAAACTGCTAGCTTTGAAATAAGCCCTATTTTGATACTTATATCCCATTTTCGTCAGATAGACTTGGATTACAGTAAACTGTTCTAATGAAAACTTCTATAAGTATTAAAATAAGGCTTGAATAAGATATTGAGAATTACCAGAAATTTTTAAAGATTTTGGTTAGTATTCAGTTTTTTTTTTTTCACAGATATGACAAACTGTTTAGAAACATGATAAACATTCATTGTCCAGTGCAAGTTTTGCAATGTTTGTATTGGCTTTCCAGATGTTTAAGCCATTAATATCTATATTATTGGATATAGAGGTTATACAGTATACATGAAGAAATAGCTTTTTGTTATGCACCTTGTAACGTATCAGAGTAGAGAGTAATGTATCTAACTTTTCTATTTGGTTTTAGAAAGTGGTACAACTATGCAAGCTATTTTTCAGGAGTATATTAGTCCAGTTTAAAGGTTTTATCATAATTTTATATTGAAGGGGTTTCTAATAGTAAATTTATGGTATGGGGCATAAACACTGTATGTTTGATTTGAGATTTGTCATTTATTTGAAATAAAACCTATAAATAAATACTTATGTCTAGTCAGTCTTTTCTAAAATAGCTTAAATATATTTTTTTCGATGATCATTTCAAGACATTTGTCAACTGTGGTCCAAGTAAAGTTACTGTATTTGGACAGTTTCAGTGTGAAAGAGTAACAAACCATATTGCATTTATCCACACATCCATTCATACAGACTTACAATTAATATAATGAAAGATTTGTATCACGCGGCTGAGTTACAAAGCTTGCCCCACAGTCAACAAACTTGAACACCTCAGCCAGTTTCAACTAATTGATATTGAAGATCAAAAAGTTCAAACTGGAGGTTTTAGAACATTATTGTCAATTTTTGTAATTTTTTAAATATTTCACAAGTGTTACGTATAGCTACCTGAACGCAATGAAAGCATCGCCAAGTTCGCCTCCTACGATGTGAACGCCTCCTTCAGGTATAGAGAGGCCCCGAAAGTAATTCCTAATGTCCAGAGCATTCGCCGACCACGGCAGGTTCTGAAGCCTGATGATCACACTCATGGCTGCTGATTAACCTATAAAATAATAAACAGCCCTTCCATTTCACGGTCGATTACAGCCATTCATAGAATGACGTAAAACAGTAGGTACATAATAATTTTCCTTTGTGATAGATTCCTAATTATTGTGGTGTTGGTGTACTAGGTTCAGTCTAGTACGTTTCAATAGTAATTTCTTTATGATTTAATAAGAGAGAGTATTAATCGAAGTGAGACTAAGAACCATGTCCATGAAATTCATAACGCTAAAATTTATGAAGAGGTTTATATTTATCAGGGTGAAAAGCTCGAAGCGTGCATGTTCTTATTATTAATCAACTCTTGATATGAAAATTAGTTGCTACATTATGGCAAAAATGCATAATATTATCAAAGATTTTCCACAAAACGCCATGACATGACGCGTCCTCCGTTCTCCATTCAGCACATTTTTATTCACGACTTACCCTAATAATAGCGCTAAAACTGGTCTCTATATCACGTATTAACTAAAGTAAGACATTTTAGATAACAAATATTCACAATTTTACAATAAACACATAGTAAATCCCCAAAATCATTCGTTATTTGCAAATCGTAGGTCACGCAACACGACGAAACTTTTTGACAATCAAAATGGCGTCCGGCAGTGTTGCCAGATGGTTGTCATAGTTTCGCTCCAAATTATCGCGAAAATCCCCCCAAAATTAAGGTTTTTAAGAAAAAAAAACCAAAAGGCTAAAAATCGCGAGATCGTGGTCAAAGGCTAACCAATTATAAAAAATAAATAAACTTAGAAACTTACTTTTTGCACATTTTAACCTTGAGGATACCTAGTAGTATGAATTAAAAATCCTCATTATTGCGCGAGCACCTAGCTGCGCACGTCGTTGCGCGCGCCTAAAAATTTTATATAGGTATCAGTCCTCAATAAAAATGCGCGAGCTGCTCGTTGCTCACGTTGAAATTTATTACATCTTGACATTGAAAAGTGTGATTATTCTTAGAGTCAAGGAAATTTTATAATTCTTACCACACCTTAATTTATTTTAACACACAAGGTATTTTTTTAGATCTACAAGACTATTGGTTAATTCACACCTTGACACCTACTAAGATTGATGTCCACTCTAATTTACATTTACAGCGTTTGTAATTTAACTCATATTTATGAGGAGGATTAGGCAAGTAATCGGCTTATTTCGAGTTTAATTTTTCTCCTCAACTATCTCTCCAAGGTTTTTATAACTCCCCAAATTTGGAGTGTTTCCCTTTAATCTGGCATCAGTGGCGTCCGGCGCCTTTTCATTTTACACAGACTGTAATCTATTACACAGATAATATTCTTTTTTTTATTTTTATTAATATAGCAACGGCTTATGCACTTTGCCAGTGTCGAGTAAAAAGGAGACAACAGATTACGCGAAAAATGCCTACAAAAACGAAATTTAGTAAATTTGTATCAAATGAACAACATAAAGAAAATAAATATTATTATGTAAATAAAGAGAAAAAATAAATACGGACAGAAAAAGTGTTAATATGAGATAATATTCTTATTACTTGTCTGTGGCCGTAGTAGACAGATCATAGCTGATAAATCTAAAGATTTTCGGTCACTTTAGTATTTGCCAGTGTCAAATTTGAAAATTTTAAAACTTGTAATCAACGCCTACATATTATAGCTTTTGGCTGGAACACCAAAAATTTCAAATACTTGTACAAGTTCATTTATTTTTACGTTTATGATTGGGTAAATTTTCCTAAGTTTGACTTAAAAATTACTTTACACTGGCAAATGTGAGTCTAGCTTTTATAAAATTAGCTGAAAAGAAAATAACCTTGATTTTGACGTTTATAGATTTTGTCTTTATCATTCCTTCATTCGTTCGTTCATTCGTTCGTTATCGTTCACTGCTGGCTTGTCCTTTTGCGTTTGTCACATTTCCAAAAAATTGTGAAAAACGTGAAAATATCGAATATTTCTGGAGAAAAGTATATTCGAATACCGTAATCATCGGCTGATGTAAGTAACCATTTACTTTTAAGTCTAATTTCAATTTGAATATTGATTTATTTGTGGTATTACGGTCTATGTTTGGTACTGATAAATACACGATAAATTATTTGTATTTATTAAATTTGTGTTTAGGAACTAATCAAGAATATTGAATTTATTACATTTACTCATTATCACCTGCATAATCAGTGCCAGGCATAATGAAAAACGCAGGAGTTAGTGTAAAACATAATTGAAAATTGTAAGGATTCCCTCCTACTCATAAGATTTCTTGAGCAAATGTACCGGTAGATTTGGCCGTCTTGAGATGGGTTTCATGTGATAAGAAATTTAATTATAAAATTACATTATTTTTATAGTAGATAAAATTTTCAAAATATAATTAAAAATGTAACCTTGAGGGCAATGACCTTAATTTCTGAAGATCAATGACCTTCAGTCTTGGCCATCCAGATTTTTAATATTAAAATAAGGTTAAGTTATTAATTCAATAATTAAGGTCATTAATAATTGATAAATAAAATGTTCACCAAAGGCTCAAAATGAATACCAAAATATTTATAAATGATTCTCTATGAATGACTAGAGTAACGTAATTTTTTTTATAAACCTTGACACATATAATAAATTAACTATTATCACTATGTATATCTGTCTTTATAGCTGTGAACATTTATATCAATAATACATTATTATGTAGTATTTACTTATAAAATTTTTAGACAAGCCCCTAAACTGATAAAATCATGGTAAAGTCTTCCATAACCAGATGAGTTTACTGAATTTTGTTGAGCTATTTTTATTAATGTTTACAGTAATACTGTGGATTTATGGATTTATGTGTCCAAGGGATAACTGTGCAAGCCTAATTTTCCTAAACCGGGGTTCAACAAACACAAAGTTTGCGTAATGTTAAGTTATTTTGCCTCATATTTTCATTTAGATGTGCAAACCAAATTATGAGGTTCAATGAGAAAAGTGAATGTAACTTATCGTAAATTGAAGGATCATAATATGCGCGAGTGTGATGAAAAAAGAAAAACTCCAATTTTGCATAATGTTAACACTCTTTGCAATCCAGAACATTTTTTTTGCTTCTAATCACATGTAACTTCAGACTGCCTGTTACGTAGAGTGTTGAAAGAGTTAACAACAACAATAAAACCTTGAATTTTTATGTAATTCTATTCATGTATTGCAACACTCACTCAGGGGACTCACCAAGCAAACACTGCTAATATTCCCAGTCGTGGTATATTTTGTCCCACCATTTCCTTGTAGGCCTGCCTTGGCATAATCTTATATTGTGTTCACTCAGTTCTGAATTATGTCTACATGTCGTCTTCTAACCTGCATCAGTGACCGGCACGGCTTTTCACTTATCTGTCAGCGAACAGAACCGATGACCAAATTGTCAAAAATGTATGAAATGATGTATTAACTCCTTAGCTACTAGCATTTCAATTGTTTTGGAAGCAGGGTGGATTGAATTAGTTTCTAGGATTCTTAAATTAAAGCTTAAATTCGAATGGGGTGGTTGCAGCTCGATTGAGCCGCTCGGGAGTTTAAGGGTTGGTTGTATTAACTTGACGTGACATTTCACGTCATTTCATACATATGTGATAATTCGGTCTTTTGTTCAGTTCCCTGACGGATAAGTGAATAGCCCTGTAGGCCAGTTTAAATTTTAGACAGGCCCCTTATTTAATAACCTTGGCATATTTTTTAAAGCTGTGACTATACTTAACTGCTATACTACTTAACAATACATTATAACACTTTAACTTCCCCAATTTAAACTCATGTTAATTTTAATGTACATCGAGGTTATGTAGTTTTATAATAATTTTTTGTAAAACTGATTAGCTTCACTGACTGATTCAATGAGCTAGATTACCTTCTATGAATCTTAAACTTTTTAAGCTAAAAAGGCATAAAGAAATTTATTAAAATTTAAAAACTTACCTAAAAAAATTACATTCTAAAATATTGAGACTCCAAGGCATAATAAGTGTATTATTTACTACTCTCTCATGAGGATTTTTTTCGACACAAATTAAACTTAATATTTTTTTGTATCATATACCCTGTCGTTGCCACCAATAGATTAACATTGTGACCAGTACATGATTAAATATAGAAAAAGAAAGGTTCCTTCTAAGAAGGAGAGTTGTAGAAGTGTCCCATTCTTTGTAAATCATAATTTAAGGAAATGTATTAAAATTAAATGTTTTTAATTTAAAAAGTTTCTGCACTCTAAACGTATTTTATTAGTCCACATAACTGATCATTGCTAAACAATAATTTCATTTTAAGTTAATTTAATTTAACCCTATGTTATAGGTAGTATGTTATACTACTTAGGACTTTGGTTGAAGTAAACGAATTGGTTGAAAAACTTGAAACTAGTAAAAATACTAGATATGCAAAAATGCTTTAACAATTTGTATCTGTAATGATAACAGTAAAATAATTATTATTTCAGGTACAAGCAACAATGAAAAACTAATAGCAATAATTACATTTGCTCAATATAACTATAGAGGTTTTATTAGATAGAAAAATAAATTGGGGTTGAAATAGGAGTTTTCATTTTAAATTAGTAGGGTGTCTCTGAGTGTATGTAAAAGTGGGATAAATGTGTGAAAGATATCCGGGCTATTTGTTTGGTGGCACACCAGTCAGTAGCTGGGACAGGGGCTTCAATATGATGGAAAATGTGAGTATTCTATTGAAAACTATTGCCTTGTATTTTGTGAGATTTTGCTTATTTTATTAGGCATTTTTATTTTAAATTTTTTTCGAAACTTTTTTATAAATTATTTATTTTTAAATTATAATATAGAAAGAGCTAACTTTTTAGATTTTTTGTAGATTTAATATAGTTGTGCCAATATAGTGCTTGATTCATCATATTATATTTTATTGAAAAAAAAAAAACACTGTAAAGTAGAATTTACGTTGATCGAAGTTTTTTAGCTCTTCATCGATTATGACATCGTAGTTTTTGAAAAGATAATTATTTTTATGTTCTTTTATTGTAAAAAATATTGTATATTGCATTGTCGATCAATAAATAAATAAATGCAGTGTCTGTTGATAGAACTGGAAATTTAAAAATCCTGGCCAAACAATTATAACTAATATTTTTTATATGGGATGAAGTAATACCTTTTTAATAGTACTAATCTTTGTGCGTTATATTAAAAACAGCCACCTAGATTTAGTTAAATAATCTGGTTGGCCTAAAACAATTTTTGTTATTTGTTTGGTTGAGAATGCGTTTTTTCATTCGCCTTTATTTCATTGAATTTCTTAATGTGTGCTTATGGTAGAATTGTACTAGATAGATTGCTGCTACTTCGTTAAGATTTTTTTCAAGTAAGTTTTCTGTTTTTTGAAGTTGCTAGTAAAACTGTAATATTACCTGTTTGTATCTAACCAAGTAGGTACCTAAATTGTATCCACATTAACATTTTATTAGATAAAGATGTTGAAATTCACTAAAGCGCGATGGACCTTTACATGAGAAAATTACATTGCATTTATTTATTTCTTACTCTCGTAATCGTGCGCAAGCACACATCCACAAATACACATATTATATAGATAAAGTGTCAAACTTAAAGACAATTTCAACAAGTAAAAGTTCTACAATAAATGTATATTTATTGTAAGTTCGTTTTATCGTGCGAGCGGGAGGGCGCCGACTTAAGTTGTTTTAACCCTAAAGTTCCATTCCAAAGTACATTGGCTATTTAAAGTACCGTCCCTTACTAACCATTGCTATATTATCCTGAAATGATATCAAATCTAGACTATAGTATTCAAAAAGAGCGGCTAATGACGTAGCTGATCCATTATTAATGAAGCGAATGGTCGGTGGTGGGTAAAAGACGGGGTTCTATACGATCCATTCGCTATTGGAAGGGTGCCAGGCGCCCTTGTCGCTGCCAGCCTGTAACATGTAGGCTGTGTTGCGTTTCAACTAATTGTAGGACATTATTTTTTGTTATTTTAGTATTTTATTGTACTCTGGAAAGTTTGCTTTTGGTGGTTTCTTTATGAGCAATAAATTTATAATAATTCTTACTTAATTATTTTACTGCGGAATAATAAATATCATTTTGTTAATTAACTGTCTTTTATGCACAGTGACTTTATTTGCTGTAAAATAAAATGCATTGTCAATCTCAACATTGATGACTATTAGGTACTGAAAGAAAAAGTGACAAATATAGCTACGAACACATGAGCTTTCAAAAATACACACTTTCTCATGTTTAATGTCAAGAAGTGGTAGCAAATTCCAGTGCAAAGAAAGTAACAAGGTGTGGTATTTTTAATGTAAAATCAAGTTGCGTTGTTTTGTTTACAAAAAAAAATTAAAATAAACTCAATAAAACACTTGAATAAATCTCCGGGTAAATAAAACTCCACTGCTGATTGCACTAGAAAGTCATAAAGCTACATATAAGAAAGTCAAAATTAAAAATGGGCCTAATAAAGTGGGACAAATTGTGTCCCAATTATAATGCGAACTCATGGTCACCCCACATCTTAAACGCACTCATTGCAGTAAGCATGTCAACGAATGCGGTACATTTTATCATATTTGGCCTGGTCATTGTTACCACTTTATGAAAATTTCTCTGATTTTCCTATTTTTTTATATGGAAAGTAGGTATGCGGTATGTACATAAATGCATGATGTTCAACGAATGCAGGGAGGGATTTATCCCGCCTTCTAGGCTTAGCCTGCTATCATATACATATAACCAAATTTGAGGTTAATCGGTTCAATGGTTTAGGCGTAAAGAAGTAACAAACACATCAACACTTTAGCAGTATATATTAATAATATGCACTAGAAAGTTTAATGAAAATCTTTCATGAGATTCTACTAAGACAATATATTTCCGTTGTTTATGTGCTGAGTAGATAGATAGAGTGCTTTTCACGAAAGGAGTCCTTTTTCGGGGCTCCACTATCGCACATTTTAAAAGTTTAAATAGCTATTAGATTTTAACTCCTCATAATTTGTTATATTTAATTTCTTAATTAAATGGGTATTTATTTTTATCAAACTAAAAATTATGAAGTCCAGCAATAATCGATTAAATTAAATTTAGTTCCGCTAAATTCCGCGGGGCCTCTTTAGTGAAAAAAGACTATGACAAAACTTATTTCGCACGATGTCCTTAGCGGGTAGCGTGACCGCGTATATGGAAACCCTTCCTCTATTCAGCGCCAGTATGGATCTGGGATGCGGGAGCTTTTAAACGACAAAACATGCAGTTTGAGAGTTTAAATGTTACCCTACTTTTAGTTCTGACATGCGGGAGGGTTTACGTACGCAATATTACCATTATAGATTGGAAATCCTTCCAGTATTCAGCACTCAAGTATTTTCGATCTGCGGAAACTTTTGATATTGAATGTTTGGTGTTTGTTTGCTACTATTCTTGTAGTTCTGAATACTGAATGAGACAGCATTGTTAAGGAAATGTAATAAAAAATACGACAATAATATAATTATTCTATAAACTTTTATTTGTTTTTATTATTGATACTAAATATGGAATATGGTATAATCGTATATATCTAGTACAGATCTTGCAATACAATTTTTAACTATTTTTGACTCAGATTGAGTTTCACACTCATATTTGGGGTATAGGTTATTATGGTACCATAGAGTTGATCAGATGATGACGGTAGTTATTGGTGAGTGGATATTAGGTGGGTAGTTGGTTTGGACCCGCGCGCACTTCGTGGCGCGTAAAACAGTCTACAAATACTACCTACATTTAGTCATTCATTTATTTCTAAAATTAAATGAAATTGAATAAAATAAAATAAAAAAGCAGCAGCTAGGTATAACTAGCGAAATAAATGAATGACTAAAGGTAGGTAGTATTTGTTGACTGTTTTACGCGCCACGAAGTGCGCGCGGGTCCACTAGTTACACATAAACTTTCCTCTTGAATCACTCTTTCTTTTAAAAAAACCGCATCAAATTCCGTTGCGTAGTTTTAAAGATCTAAGCAAATATACGTCAGACAAGCGTTTTAGTCAAACAGATTTAAATATTACTCTGGAAACAATCCCCGAGTTCAGATCGATAAATTTGAAAGAGGTGTGAGTTGTGTATACGTTATTATGATACCACCGAGTTGATCTGATGATGACGGTAGTTGGTGGGTAATAGGAGTAGATAGGAGTAAGAGTCAGAGTTAGAGTTGAAGTAAGAATCAGAGTAAGAATCCAGAGTCAAGAGTAAGAGTCAGAGTAAGAATCCAGAGTCAAGAGTAAGAGTCAAGAATAAGAGGTAAGAGTCAAGAGTAAGAGTCAAAGTCGAGAGTAAGAGTCGAGAGTAAGAGTCGAGAGTAAAAGTCGAGAGTAAGAGTCGAGAGTAAGAGTCGAGAGTAAGAGTAACAGTAAGAGTAGTAAGAATAAGAGTAAAGTAAATCGTTTTTATTTTAGAAATAAATGAATGACTAAAGGTAGGTAGTATTTGTAGACTGTTTTATGCGCTACGAAGTGCGCGCGGGTCCACTAGTTATACGTAAACTTTCCTCTTGAATCACTGTCTACAGTCTACAGTACTATACAGACATGCGTTTTCATCAAACAGATTTAAATATTACTCTCAAAACAATCCACGAGTTCAGATCGATCGATCTGAATAGCGGAAGGGATTAAAGTCGCAATCAGAGAATGAATACACGTAAAGGCTCCCGTAGCTCAGATCGGTCGCGGTGCTGAATAGCGGAAGGGATTAAAGTCGCATTTTGAGAATTCACGTATGGAAAGGCTCCCGCATCTCAGTTCGGTCGCGGTGCTGAATAGAGGTAGGGTTTCAATATACGCAGCGTGACCGCAACAATTTGGCGCGAAAAACTGCCAAAATAATATCGGTCACGAGATTCGTACCGTGAAATTAAATATTTATGAACGGATTACCATCCCCTGTCCCGCCCTAAACAAATCTAAAGGGCATGTTGACTTTTTGCCGCGAACCTAATCTCATATTCTATCATTTGTATGGCAGAATGGGCTTTGTAATATTCCTTTTGTACATTAAAAAGTAGCTTTAGAGTTGGTTTTATGGACGAACTAGATGTGTTCAGCCGCTTTACACACTGAAAAATGCGAGCTATGTGTTATTTCAGGAAATAGATTCCATAATTAAAAAGAAAATAAAACATTGTGAGCTTTTAGCTAATTCACACCCACTAAGATTGATATCCACTTCAATGTACATCACCGCATTTGTTACTTTACTTATATTAATGAGAAGGTTTAAGCAAGTAATGTACGCAAGTTTGTCTATGGATTCTAGTGTTTTACATGTGGGTGGGCTATAGTCAATAGGCTCTCAGAAAAAAAGCAGCAAAATGTAAAGAAAACCATTTGAAACAAAAAATATTTCTAAATCGGTTCAGGTGTCTTTGAGTAATCTGTGAACATTCAAAAAAGATTCCAACGAGTTGAGAACTTTCCTCTTTTTAAAGTTGGTCAAAATATAATACCTAGACTTGGCTTCACGAAAAATTATTCTCTCTGGAAGGTTTCATTTGCTATTCTAATTTACTTAAGTCGTCTAGGTCGTAAACTAGGTTTTTAATATCGTCTAGCATCTAGATACTACTTGCTAACATAATTTTATAAATTAGTTAGTACTTGCGCTTTTACCAGCTGAAACGTAGGCGATGTCTGTACTCTATACATTTACTATTTCTGTATTCTGTACAAACCGTTTCTATCATTTGGATGTCAGAAAAGAAGTACTGAGCTTCTTCATTTGATGGACCGAATTGGCCATAGTAGAATACTAGTTTTTTATACTAAGAGGTAAGAAGACGAGCAAGACGCTCTGCTGATGGTAAGAGATAACGCTGCCCATAATATCACTACAGTGCTAACCAGGATTTTACAATGATGTAAAATTCTACGTGCACTGGCCCAACGCTTCTTACTTAAGAGTCATAAGATGTTAAGACTCTTTTTTAGTACAGTAACATCACTAGCTGCTATAGTGCCCACCGTTCAGTTCAGTGGTGTAGTACAGTGTTTAGTTTGTACTATG
The DNA here is from genome assembly GCA_947507615.1 of Hemithea aestivaria. Taxonomy (NCBI): domain Eukaryota; kingdom Metazoa; phylum Arthropoda; class Insecta; order Lepidoptera; family Geometridae; genus Hemithea; species Hemithea aestivaria. The sequence goes on from OX382343.1 coordinate 3,108,616, forward strand.
GCTACCCTTATTCTTGATCGTCAAAAACAGTTTGATATTAGACAAACGGCTACAGTGTATAAAAGCTACCAAACAAAATGGTCTACGGGTATGTCGCCTATATTGAAGAAGTTAAATTGACCAATCACACTTGAGTTTTCCGCGACCTCTTTTCCTTGCGTCCCGAGACTTGAGACTTTCCTTGAGACATCGGCTTTACAGATTATTATTTTCCCGTATCAGTAATTCGTTGTGAGAGCCCCGTAAAGTAAAGTAAAGTAAAGTAAATTTTTATTGACATAAAATTACATGTACATATTATGTGAATCCATAGGTCCCCAAACTAGTCAAAACTGTGTTTTGGGGACCAGTGGCTTCTCCCATACAGTGGCTCTTAATAAAATTATGTCATTAACAATATGAGGTATTTATAAGCAAAATCTAATAAAACCTATCAGAATATTGAACTTACTATATGTAACTAAATAGAACATAGGTATATATTCATTATCTTACAAAGTATATTTAAGTTTAAGAGAATAATAATTAATAATTTGGAACCTGCAGCAGTGTGTGTGTGTGTGTGTGTCTGTGTGTGTGTGTGTTACTGTCATAGATGTAAATTATTTAACATAATTTCAATACCTTCATAGTCATATTCTTTTAACCAAGAAATAATAGTCGTTTGAATTGTCCTTCGATTAGCGTTCCGTATTTTATACTTCATATTAAGCTTGTTGTACAAGTGTGGGGTGATAATGGAGTAATGTTTAGATGCAAAAGCATGATATACTCTAGGGACTGTAACGCGATCAATTCTTTTAGTATTAGTTGGTAATGTTTGAACAGTGTCTTTATGATAGCGGCGGATGCTCTCACCCCGTATATGGTTACTAGGTAATTGACCAATCACACTTGAGTTTTCCGGATTGCGACCTCTTTTTCTCGCGTCCCATCTCTATGAGACATCGGCTTTACACATTATTATTTCTCCGTATCCGTAATTCGTTGAGAGAGCCCCGTATATGGTTACTAGGTCACGGCCCTCGGTTCTGTTCGTGCCCTATTTTTTCCTACGATTGTAAAGTTCAGTGGCGTCGGTCTGTTTGCTTTAAATTGGCGTTTTCATCGCTAGTATAGGAGACGGGGAATGAGAATATTCACTATAATTTGCTAACGGTATAATTTGTATCGAAAAAGATTCTGAAGAATATATTTTTTTAATGAAATAGATAACAGTGTATGGTGGCTAAAATTCTGAAATAAATTCTTTTAGTATATGGGTACCCTAATTAGTTATAGTTAATCGAGTAGTTGAAACTACTTCTAATTGTTTAAAAGTTAAAACTCTTTAATCATAATTTAAAATACTAGTTGCGCCCAGCGGTTTTACCCGCTGTTCTGTAGCCTGTGTTATGCCAGGGTCCAATAAAAAAGCTTAGCTATCTCTATACCAAATGTCAGCTCAATCGGTCCACCCGTTTAGGCGTGAAAGAATAACAAACATACATCTAGACATGCATACACTCTTCCAAACATTCAACTTCAAAAGTTTGATCTGGTATAAAAAATCTGTTACAAAAACACATTTGAACCAAAAACATGACGGGCTCCTAACCTATGTTGTTTGCAGCCTACCCCTGTATTGTTTTATCGGGGCGGGTTTAAACCGGGCAGGTTGTTCGAATGGTGCCACTGTTGTTCACTTTTATATTAGCCGCCTTTACACTATTTGGCTGGGGCTATGTACTACTATATTAGGCACTTTGTAGGGCCACTATTGACAACTTTCTATCAACTAATTGCCGCAACTAGTAATCATCAAATTAGTGTATGTAAAAGGTATTATAAAGTCGTTAGTTTCCACAACTGCCAATCGTATCCCTCAAGACTCAAGACAGAAATGAGTACGTAATAATACAAAGTTTGTGTATGATTATATATTCTGGTTCACGCCCAAAAGGCTAAACCGCTTCAGCTGATATTTGGTACCTAGGTTGCTTAAATTCTAAAATATCATAAACGCTACTTTAGAGGGTGAAACCGGATGTGTGAATTTTTTTTGAAATTAAAAAAATGAAATGAAAAATGTTTATTCATTTACAAACATCTCAGATTTTGCAAGAAAACAACATAATATTATATATAATATACCTATATAGGTACATAATATTATTTTTTGTTACATATTTTTTTCAAATATGTTGAGCGGTTCCTTGCCTACACCAAAGAATAGAAGCTTTATTAGGTACTACCTAAACGCTAAGTTTGGTATTATTATAACACTAGCTGACCCGCGCGCACTTCGTTGCGCGTGACAGTCAATAAAGCGAAAGTTTGGTGTTGCCATTTAGGATTGTATTTCCATCTCCGCGATTTTGTGAGCGTAAAATAGTTTTAACCCAGTGGGTAGTGAATAATATCGGACTGGGTATATCTATGAAGTTTTGTTTTGCTATCGCAGGAACCAGTCCTGTGTCCTTTCCCGGAGGTCAAACTATCTTGGTTTAACGGTTGTTGATTGTCTTCACAAATTTTCACGCCTCTTTTCAGGAATTAGAACTATTTGTGGTCCTTTCCCGGTAACCCTTATACTTATCTCTACTGTAATGTACCTAAACCTAAGTTAAATTATAATTATTGGTTACCAATTTCTCACACTATCTTTCTCACGACTCAAATCAATTCTGTGATTCCTGAATTCCCATTAAAACTCTGACTCTCCTTCCTCCTGCCTGTAATACTGATTCTCCCTAATAGTTAATTTCTGACATAAAAACTATTCAATAACTTTCCATGCAAACGCTTTTCGGAAATAATTCCCGTTCTCCTGGGAATTTCACAAAATCCCTCCTTATTGGTCGCCTACGTTATATTAAGAATACGTTGACCAAATTTTAGCTAAAACGAAGAAACGGCTACCGATTTCCTACACAAACTGCATCCCCCCCCTTTCCTCCCCTTAAAGGTTGATTTCTGGGATAAAAAGTGTCTCGTATCATTTTTTATGACTCAAACTAAAGGTTGTATCAAATTTTAGCGTAATAGATAGAGTCAACGGTTCTAAATTTCATTTTGTTGCAGCTATTTCGAAATTGATTTGATTTCCATCCCCGCGGCGTTGAATTAGTATACATAGTTATATTTCCTCCCGCTCTGGATAGCGAAGAAAATCGAACCAAGTATTTCTATGCAGTTTTTTTTTCGCTACCACAGGAAACAATCCTGTGTTACTTTCCTGGAATTCAAAATATTTTAATACAAAATTACAGCTAAATCAATTTAGCGGCTATTGATTCCTTTTTCCAGAATTCCTTATTCCATAAAACTATTTGTTTTCCTTTTAACTATCTATATTGGGAATTTAAGCTAAATCGGTTCCTCATGCCTCATACTATCATTCCCGAGACTCAAATCGATTCCGTGGTTCCTGTAGGTATGCCATAAAACTCTGACCTTAAAAGTGAGGGAAGGTGAAAGGCCCTTTCACCTATATGCATTGTTGACTTAAGGAACTAAGACTAAGGGACTATCTCAATTATGTCCTTTCTTTTGGCTCAAGCTGTATCTATTTCGAATTTCTGCAAAATTAGAGCTGCGGGTACTAATTTCCCATAAAAACACCGATCCCCCTTTCTCCCTTTAAGCTTGGTTTCTGTAATAAAAGCTATTCCAGGCCTTTTAAGAGTCTCCAATTAACAACAAAATCACAAAAAGTAAAGAACAATTTTATTTTCTACAATTTTCAGTTTAAATGTTCATATTAGGGATTTAGAATTTAGATATTTAACGTGCCTCACGATTTTATTTTTCAGCTTTTTAGTACACTGTATTCAACATGTCAACCCCATTCATTTGATACCCATATTGATGAGATTAAAAAAATTGGTTATCCGCCATTTTGTAGCGAGTGCCATCTTTGATTTTTATTTTGTATAGTGCACTGTATTCTAGTTATCAAGTCCTTTCATTTGATACCCATATTGATTGGAAAAAAAAATGTAATCCGCTTTTTTGTAGCGGCGGCCATCTTGGATTTAAAATAATTTTAAATATACGTAATTATATTGTCACCAGAACCAAAGGCGTACACCAAATTTCATTTGAATCGGTTGACAGGAAGAGGGCGAAATTTCAAATTTGCGATTTTTTTTTTACTAAATTTGACCCAAGAATAAAAAATAATAAAACAAACGGAGTGAGCTAAATAAAACCGTTTAAAATAATAAAAAATGATATTAGAAACCTCAATAATTGAAGACCTATCCGTAATCCGTAGATACCTAAAACGTATGGGTTTGATGAATAAAATGAGTTTTAGTTCTATGGGGAGCCCAAAAAATATTTTTTTTCTATTTTTGTGTGAAAAACTTAATGCGGTTCACCGAATACATCTACTTACCAAGTTTCAATCGTATAGTTCTAATAGTTTCGGAAAAAAGTGGCTGTGACACATGGACGGATGGACGGACGGACAGACATGACGAATCCATAAGGGTTCCGTTTTTGCCATTTGGCTACGGAACCCTAAAAACCACCTCAACAAAAAAAATAACTTTAGAACTTCCGAAGACTTTTATTAAATAAGGCATGCAAACGAATTTACTCACATAAAGTTAATAAAATAATGATAATTCAATTAGACAAACTCAACATAAAATTAAGGACAATGATTTTTCTGATTATGTGATGGAACTTTAAAGTGAATATATATAATATATCTAATATATAAAATTCTCGTGTCACAGTTTTCGTTGCCATACTCCTCCGAAACGGCTTGACCGATTTTGATGAAATTTTTTGTGCTTATCCGGTATCTGTGAGAATCGGATTTATAATAAAATTATATATTTATAATAAAACAATTATTATTTTGCTATCTCAGTGTAACTCTCATATTAACTTTTAATCATTCCTATTAATTATTTATATGGCAAAACAACGTTTGCCGGGTCAGCTAGTTATTTATAAAATTATTCAACAAATATGGTATATGGTATGTAATAAAATAATTAATATCAGGTATTTTAAAGTTACATTAATTTTATAGTAATTATTAAGTGTTAAATTTTTGACTCGCAGTCTGTAAAACTCTAGGATTCAGGAATAACGACATGGACTGTTGACCGCCCTTTGGCATAATTTATTTATTTAAGGACATCCAACGCAGGAAACACATTACAATTAAAAGTCTTAAGGCTATTATGTCTTTAGTCTGTGTGATCCTACAATTATAGGATGCCACAGCATGCACAACTAAACATAATACTAATAAATAATACTACATAATAGCAAAAAGGTTTGGTATCATAAGTCGTTTAAAAAGGTACTCATGTCCAACAAATCGCTTGCGAGTTTTAACGACGAACAGCGCCATCTAGTTTCATAATGGGTAAAATAGTGGCACATCGGAAAAGAGTTTGTATTTTGTATGTGTTCTTTATAAAATATGTTTTTGAGCATTAAAAACTATTCAAAATCAATAAATAAATGTCCTTTTTGGAGTCTAACTACATACATCCATATCAAATAGGGCTAGCGGTTACTGATTTCCTATACAAAATTTGACTTCCACTCTAAGGCCAATTTCAGGGTTAAAAACTGTCCCATATCCTTTTTAGAGGCTCAAGCTATATCTAAACCAAATTTTAGCTTAATGGGGTCATTAGTTACTGATTTTTCATTCAAACTTTGACCTCCTTTATCCCGCCTTAGAGGTTGATTTCTGGAATAAAAAGTATCCCATATCATTTTTTACAACTCAAACTACCTTTGTGCCAAATTTTAGCTCAATAGGATCAGCGGTTCTAAATTTCCCATACAAACTTCGACCCCCCCTTTACCCCCCTTTAAAGTAAATTTCTGACATAAAAAGTATTCAAAGTTTCTAATCACAATCCCAACAATCATTTCACGAAATTTCAGCTCAATCGGTTCAGCGGTTACGGATTTGCATACAAACGTTTTTCGGGAATAATTCCCGTTCCCGGGGGAATTTCGCAAAATCGCTTCTTATTGCACGATGAAGTTTTCCAAAAAATACGCTGTCCAAATTTCAGCTCGATCCGTCCAGCCGTTTGGGCTGTGCGTTGATAGCACGAAAGTGTACGAACGATTTTATATAATAAGATAAGTAAATCTTTAGATTGATATAACTCTTTTATTTAAAAACCGATTTGACTAAAACCAACACTAAGGTTCAAGTAGAGAAAACTGCAACGTATTAGTGAAAATTTTATTCAAATCGGTGGTGTTGTTTCACCTCACCAGTGACACAAACTATTTACAAATTTAGCCCAAATTAAACTAAAGGTCTACTTTCGTTTACAGCCACATCGATAGATGGCGTATTTTTTAGTTTGTCGCACTTTTTGCTTTTTGATTTTTTTGAATTGAATTTACTTTGTAATCTATTACTTTTACTTCAAAATTTTGATGTAAATTAGGGGCGATGTGTCCGATATAAATGATTATTATTTATTTTATTATTTTATTTTACGTTTCCCTAGGAAAAATTGACAAAATGTTTTACGAATTAGATCGCGCAAGCGACTTTTTCGCGTCGTTTTGTTCATATGCGTATTTTCACAGTTCACCTTAGTAAAGGATCACAATGAATGGGGAGAAATTTCCATTCTTATTATATGTATATGGATATGGATTTGCGTGAGATATTTAGTTTTAGTTTGCATGGAATTAGTAATGTGCGTCTTTATTGCTGTAGTTTGAATTTTATTATTGTTTTGACCTGCTTTTGTAATTTGCATGTCAACTTAGGTAAGTTAGTTAAAAATCTGGTAAAAGTATAAATTCATGGTATGATTCAGTGGCTCCTTTTTGGAGGTATTATAAAAAGAGATTTTTATTGTGTTCATTGTTAAGAATCAAGAATTATAATTGCTGTTGTACTAATTGAAAAATTAATTTTAGATTAAAATTAAAACCTACGGCTACTTAATAATAAACAATTTCACCTACACTTTATTCATCGAATGATATCAATAAATTTTAAATGATCACATGATCATTTAAAAGCCAGATGGATGGACGATTTGATAAAAGTGGCGGGTCGCACATGGACAAGATTGGCACAGGACAGGGTTGAGTGGCATAACATGAAGGAGGCCTATGCCCAGCAGTGGGATGTAGAAGGCTGTGGATGATGATGATGATGATGATCATTTTCATCAGATCAAAAGATTCAACAGATCATTTGAAGCAGAATATTGGTTAAGGTTTGTGAATGAAGACCCCACCGCTTGGTTATGACCGTTTGGTACTAAGTCAATTTGTTAATTAGACGATATTATAGCGACACCAGCGAACGAGCTTAAGAGGCTTTATACAACCAGACGCTCTCTCGCTCGTACTATTTGATACATTTTGCAATGTAAATTCACAGAATTAACTTTTTGGAAATTCCTCGGGGGTTGCACTCGAGGAATTTTCACAATATAATTAAATGAATTTATATTTAAAAATGTATAAAATAGCGCGAGCGAGAGAGCGCAGCGTCCAGCTGTATATAAGCCCTATTATAGGATATTTTGCTTTGGTGGTCATTATTATTATTACGAGCCTATACTGTTCACGATCCAGTGCCGCCTCTTGCCAGCCCGCGTGGTATGTGACTAAGTGGTCATACAATTATTAATATGTCATTCCTATACGAAAGGATAATAATGTATACTGCTTGTATAATAATATAATAAATAAGATTATGTATGCTATTGTTACAGCAAATCCAGCACCAATACAGAGGTCGAGGCGCGCCTCGTTACTGGGGCAGCATGTCGGAAGGGGGCGGAGTGTCAGCGGCCGGCGGCGACTCGTGCCGGACCAACCTCATAGTCAACTACCTGCCGCAGACCATGACTGAGAAGGATCTATACGCTATGTTCATGACCATTGGACCGATTGAGAGCTGCCGCGTTATGAAGGATTTTAAGGTAATTGACTTTAAGGTAGTGGGAATATTATACATTAAGGGAGTAGGAATAATATAGTTAAAGGTAGTGGGCATTATATATTTTAAAGGTACTGAGTGTTGGGTGGCTTAAGGTTGGGTCATTATGGACTTCTAAGGTAGTGGATTTAATATTATAAGGTAAGAGTCAATGTAGGACCAATCTGACCAACCTCATAGTCAACTACCTGCCTCAGACCATGACTGAGAAGGATCTATACGCTATGTTCATGACCATTGGACCGATTGAGAGCTGCCGCGTTATGAAGGACTTTAAGGTAGTGGGCATAATAGATTTTAAGGGAGTGGGCATAATAGACTTTGAGGTAATGGGCATAATATACTTTAAGGTAGTAGGCATAATAGGTACTATGTACAGTAAGGTAGTAGGAATTAATACACTTTAACATAGTGGGCCTAAAACACTTTAAGCTAGTGGTCATAAAGGTTTTGAGGGAAGTGCCAATGTAGGACTAACCTCATAGTCAACTGCCTGCCGCAGACCATGACTGAGAAGGACCTATACGCTATGTTCATGACTATTGGACCGATTGAGTGCTGCCGCGTTATGAAGGACTTTAAGGTAAGGAGCATGATAGGTAGTGGACATAATACATTTTAAGGTAGTGGGTATAATAGATTTAAAGGTAGTGGGCATAATAGTTAAAGGTAGTGGGCATAATGTACATTAAGGTAAGGCATAGACTGAGGTAGAGGTTGATAAGAGAAGAGTTTGATATCTGTCACTCATATCGATTCTGTATATGGATCTGATACAAGGAATTTGCTACATTTTACCTATTATGACCATAGCTATTTGTTTTCTGGCACCTAAGCTAGTGAAATTACTGGGGTTAAGAGTCTTAACATTTTATGACACTTGAGTAAGAAGCGTTAGTGCAGTGCTCCTAAAATTTCACATCATTGTGAAATCCTAAGTAGCATTGTACTGATTATAATGGGCAGCGCTATCTCTTAACATCAGGAGAGCGTCTTGCTCGTCAAAAAAAAAACTTGCACTGACCCATTTCTTAGGAAAAAAATCAAAATGACTGCGAATTAACCCAAATATTACTTATTTTCTAATGAAATAACTGATTGTTTTCAGACTGGCTACAGTTATGGCTTCGGTTTCGTAAACTTCACCCGAGAAGAGGACGCGGCGCGGGCCATTGACACTTTCAACGGGTACCAACTCAGAAATAAACGGTTAAAGGTACTTATAACACTGTTTAAATGTTATTAGTTGTAATATTCTGAGGAAACATACACATAACACATTTTGTATTTAGATAGCTTAGACTCCTCAAGTCAAATTTCAGCTCAATCGGTTCAGCCGTTTAGGCGACGAACATCATAGTTATTTTCCCATTTATAATATTAGTAGGATGCTTATTCCATGGGCGAAAGTGGCGTAGAAAAGGGATAAGTGGAAGAATTTGGGGGAGTTCTTTGCCCACCAACGGGACAGTAAAAATATAGAAGGATTTTTTTTGTTAGTTTTGTTTTAATAGATATGGATTTGTAAATAAAAACATAAATATATATAATATGGTGATTTAAATAAAAATTATTTAATCGTGACTTCCAATCATTCTTTCCTTTTATTCAAACAAATCTATATAATTCCAGGTATCATACGCGCGGCCGTCCGGCGACGACATAAAGGAGACCAATTTATACGTGACCAACCTGCCGCGGGCCGTCAACGAGGACCAACTCGAGACTATATTCGGCAAATACGGCCGGATAGTGCAGAAACACATACTGCGGGACAAGAACAACGGCTCGCCTAGAGGCGTCGCTTTTGTTAGGTATGTGTTGTTAGAGTTTTGGCGCTCTGCCGGCCGCTACTGCGACACATCCTTTCGTCTGGTAATTGGTATCTGTTCCAAATTAAATCTTGATCTGTTCAGTGGTTTAAGCATTTATAGTTCTGTCACTGTCAGTCACGCATATAAAGACTTTTACGCAAATAGTAAAAACTAATTTTCTAGTGATAAAAAGAAAAGTTGTACTTTTGGTTAGCTTTTACCATTTTAAACACGAAGTTGAATTTCCTGTTATCTTTTATTGCAAATATTACAATTAATTCTTGTGCAGGTGTTCGACGGACTTTATTTAATTACTGTGCCTTTAAGCTGCCAATCATATTTCCATAATCAGATTAAAGTAAGGGTCAATATGTGTTTTTTGGAACGAAGTTCCTTATCGCGCGTTGTGAAAGGGGGCTAGACGGAAAAAATTCTTACGAAAAGTTGTCACGACACTTTTTGCTATAGTAAGCTATTGTAAGCTGTGCGGCGTGCGCATGTTTCTCTGTCTGTCTCTCTCTCTCTCTCTCTTATAGAAAGCAAGCCAGATATTTTCATTAATCGAACTTCGTTCCATCCGGGTGTCCCTTGACACCTCTCAAGTTTTTTTTATTTATAATTATTTAATACAAAAACTGTGTGTTTCAGATTTGACAAGCGTGAGGAAGCACAAGAAGCAATAGCCGCGTTAAACAATGTTATACCCGAGGGAGGCACCGAAGCACTCTGTGTTAAGGTACTTTTTTTCTCGTCCTATTTTTTTTTATGTGATGAAGTAGAAGACGAGCAAGACGCTCTCCTGATGTTAAGAGATAACGCTGTGTTAGTGCTACTTAGGATTTCACAAAGATGTGAAATTCTAAGAGCACTGCACCAACGCTTCTTAACCCAAGTGTCATAAGTTGTTACTCTTTAGCCCAGTAATTTCACTAGCTACTTATCTTATCTTATATAGGGGGCTGAAAAAGTCAGCAACACATCGACCCATTGGGATCTATTGTGTTCACCCCTTGCCTACCGTTTCTTACTCCTCGAAGAAGTGGTTTAGATCCCACTAAGAGAAAGAAACCTGTACTCCTCCGGTTTGGGGTACGCTGTCCCAAGGAGGCTCATGCGTTTCGTAGCCAGTACGTCGCATTCGCATAAAATATGCTCCATGGTTTCTGTACCCTCGCCACAGGCTCTACAATCGTTTGTTGTAGTGAGCCTCATTTTGAACAGCATGTCGTTGGTTTCATAATGCCCAGTTAAGGCACCAATGATTGCTCTTCCTTTTTTTCTTCCATTATTCAGAATGAATTTAGAAGCATCTTTATAGCTGTTACCTAGGAATTTCTTCGAATGTCTCAGCCCTTGACTGTTTTCCCACTCTTGCGTGTGTTTTAAATCAGCATATTCCTTAATGGCCATGTTGATGGTGCATGCAGGCAAGCCCATACTAGGTTCAGGTCCATGCATAGCATTTGCTGATCCCCTTCTAGCAAGCTCATCAGCCTTCTCATTCCCTTCTATACCTACATGGCCAGGTACCCAAACTAGTCGTACTGTGTTGCTGCGGCCTAATTTATTAAGGGCCTTCACAGCATCCAGGACCAGCTTCGAGCTGACTCTGCAGGAATTTAGGGCCTTTAGTGACGCTTGACTGTCACTGAGAATGTAGATGATTTTATCATTTACATTCCTCCTTATGTTTTCTTCAGCGCATGCTATAATAGCATACATCTCTGTCTGAAAGACGGTTGTGTATTGACCCAGACTGTTCCAGAGTTGGATATTTTCCGAGTATATACCTGCCCCTGTACCGGATCCGGTTTTTGAACCATCCGTGTACCATATGCAGCATTCTGCGTCTTGTGTGCGTAGTTGCTGCTTCCAGTCTTCCCTTGAGGGAACATGTATTTTGAAATTTCTTTTGAAGATTTTAATGTGCGGCATTACGTCGCTGATCATGTTCATCTTCCTTTGTAGCTCTTCATTGAGCTTCATTTTTGTGTGCCTTGTTGTTGGCCTATTGAAGTCATGAACTCCTATAGCTTGGAGTCTGTATAAGGCTTTGATCGCCTCCTGTTGAATGACTAGATGAAGAGGTTTAAGGTTTAGGATTCTTATCTAGCGCCTTACTGGGCGTAGTCTTAAACGCTCCTGTGATAGCCACAGTGGCCATCCTTTGAATTTTGCCTAGTTCCCTTTTACAAACCGTAAGTTCGGTTCTAGGCCACCATACCACGCTGCCGTATGTTAGTATTGGGCGCACCATTGAAGTGTAGATGAAGTTAAGTACCTTGGGCTTAAGTCCCCAGATCTTGCCATATGCTGATCTACACATATTGAAAACTCTCATAGCTTTTTCTGTCACCTTTTTGGCGTGCAGATTCCACGTGAGCTCCTTGTCTAAGGTCATACCGAGATATTTTACTTCGGTAGCCCATTCTAGCTCTGTGCCAAATAAACGTAACTTTTTCAAATTACCTAGCTTCCTCTTCCTTGTAAAAGGAAGAACCGTAGTTTTGCTCGGATTTATGGAAAGATGGTTAATATGACACCATTCTTCCACTATCTTTAAAGCCTTTTGCAAAAGTTCCGATACAATTTCCGGAAATTTGCCATTGATCATTACTACTATGTCATCTGCGTATCCTACAGCATAGCAGGCTCCTCTGTTTAATTTCGTAAGAAGGGAGTTTACCACCAGACACCAAAGTGTTGGTGACAATACCCCTCCCTGAGGACAGCCTTTAGTAGTTGTCGCATGAATTTCATCCCCTAGTAAAGAGGATCCTATTCTCCTTCCCCTCAGCATGAAATCAATCCATTTGCATAGGGTACGGTTGATGCCGTGTTCATTGGCGGCCTTCATAATCGATTCAAAAGTTGTGCGGTCAAATGCTCCCTCAATATCTAGGAATGCCGCCGCGCAAATCTCTTGACCGTCAATAGCTTGTTCTGCTCTAGTGACTACGTAGTGCAATGCGGTTTCAGTAGACTTCCCGGATTGGTACGCACATTGTAGCTTATGAAATGGTTTCTTTGCCAGAGGACCATCCCTTATGTATTCATCTACAAGTTTCTCCAGGGTTTTTAGTAGAAAAGATGAGAGACTTATTGGACGAAACGCCTTAGCCTCTTCATAGCTTTCTTTACCTGGCTTAGGAATGTATGTTACCTTTACTTCTCTCCATATCTTTGGAATAAACCCAAAGGCTATGCAGGCCTTAAAGAGCCGCATCAGATGCGGGCCTAATGTGGGAAGACCCCGTTGTAGTAGTATTGGGTATATGCCATCTGGTCCCGGTGCTTTGAACGGTTGGAAGTTTTGCACAACCCAATTAAGTTTTCGTTCTTCTACCACCTTTTTAGCAGTGTCCCAGTCTGCCTTTACTGTTCTCAGATTCTGTTCTGATGCAGGCATGTGATCATCTGTATCCGTAGTATCATGAATTTTGCAGTCTGGGAAATGCGTCTCTGTCATGATCCTTAGAGTTTCTATACCTGTTTCCGTTAGTTTCCCATCTTTGGTCCTAACAGCATTTAGAGTTATGCTCTTGCTTGCAGATATTGCCTTGACTAATCTCGAGCTTTCAGGGACTGTATTAATGTCCTGACAATGAGATTGCCACGATTTTCTGTATGCCTTGCGTACCGCCAGATTGTACTCAGTTAGCGCTCGTGAATATTCTTTGAAGCACTTTTTAGACTTTGCTTCATTGAAGACTTGGCGAGTAGTCTGTCTTTTCTTTTTTAGTTCTGGCGTCCACCATGGAACCTTTGCTCCTTTTGCTACCTTCTCTGGGCAGCTTGCGTACCATGCTGTTTTGATGGCTCTGTTGATCCTTTCAGCTTCAAGCTCTATATCAACCGTAGTGTTTAACTTACCTTTGACCGATCCAAGTTCATGTTTAAGTTCTTTAGTGTACACCTTCCAGTCAGTGTGTCTGGGATTTCTTCTGCGTACACTAGGGATCGAGTCCTCTGTAACATATCTAAAGCAGATATACCTGTGATCAGAACCACTAACTTCGTCAGATACACGCCAGTTAGCGATTCTCTTGTATATGCCATTAGTGGCCATAGTTATATCTATAATTTCAGCACGCCTTGAGTCCACAAAGGTAGGCTCATTGCCTTTGTTTAGTAAATGAATTGAAGAACTTACCAGGTATTCATATAGTTCTTCTCCTCGACTATTTGTGTCCGAGCTCCCCCAGATGATGTTGTGCGCATTTGCATCGCACCCCATCACTAACTCCAGGTTCTCTCGACCGCAAAACTCTACGAGTTCCTTCAATGCCCTCATGCAGGAGGGCCTTTCCTCAGTAGGGTATGCTAGATAAACCGAAGCCATTACGACGGCCTTCCGATTACCTCGCCCTGTAATTACCTTGACAGCTGTAAGGTCCCTGGAACATAGATCAGGCAAGGGCATGACGTCGATTCCATTTCTGACATACACACATGTCCTTGCCTTTTCATTAGTATAGTGGAAAATAGATCCCCCTTTACCTAGACCTGAGACAACACCTTTTGTACTAATATATGGGTCTTGTATCAGGGCAATATCGAAATTAAGTTCCTTGAGCTGACGGCTAAGTAAGGCCATCGCCGCTTCACTAGCTACTTGCCCTCCGTTGTTATGGACGGAGGCCTGTTCTACTCTGTCCTTTTATACTAGTTTTCGCTTTTGCTACTTCTCGTAATATTCGTTCTGCATACTAGTTCTTTCTGTTATCCATCATATTATTTACAATTCCTGCAAGAAAACATGCTTCGGTAGGAGAGCACTGTAGCTAGGGAAATTACTGGGCTAAGGGCTCTTAACATCTAATAATTCTTGAGTATGAAGCGTTGGTGCAGTGGGCTATATTCCCACTGCACCAACACTTTTTTTACATTTTCAATTTTAAAAGGTCCTTATTAAGATAATAACACTTAAATAAGTACAAACACCGGTGTAAATGTGATTCTAGTGCAGTAAAAAATGTAATAGATGCAGTTTTTTTTAGTAAATTAACAGAAATATTATACTTTTTCAGGTGGCGGAAGAACATGGGAAACAAAAAGCGGCCTACTACGCGGGCTGGGCGGCCGGCTTCCAACAAAATAGAGGTAAGAATAATAACAATATATTAAATATATCGATAAAATATAGGGTATAATTAACACGAAGCAGCATCTTATGGCCCACAGGTGATCAGGATGAGTCGATATAGATCTTAAAAACCTTTAAAGTTAAGCGGAAATTGCAATCAAAGATCTAAGTGATGTTGCTTGAAATTTAATAAATTAAAATCATATGATTTCTTTTATTTATGTACAAATAACAGCTTGAAAACAGCAAGATGATTCTAATAATAAAAACATACCTAAACATAAATTACGTTTCTATTTCAAGAAGTCTGCCACTCGTAGAGAATCTCAAATAGCTAAGCAGAATAAAATGTATGTGATTTCTCAATCTATTTCAGCGTAATATTTCTTAATCGTCAAATTTGATCCATCCACAGTCGATTTTTAATTTTGATGCTACGGTTACTTTGATAATTTCTTCCTTCACAAAGGTCCATATCGACTTATTCCGTCGATTGTTCGATATGTGGTCTACTGAAAACCATAGAAAAACTCGGATAAACTTAGTATTACTCTATAGTTTATAGCACTCACGCACTATAGTTAAGAACTATAGTAATAGTTTCTATTATGGTAATTTAAAAAGAGAACAATCATACGAATTTATATGATTTTTCTCTTTTTTTGTATACTTTAGAATCGGGGCCACATCTAACTGAAGATACGCTGACAAACGTAAATTGGCTAACGTTTTCAACAAAAAAATCAAAGCTGCGCGTACGCAAATACGTCAATAACTGAGTGGGAGAGGCAACGTACGAGCATCTAATGGTGTGGCTACACTCATCGTGATAGCGCGAACATTCGTGTTATAGCGATGTATGTAGCGGAACTATACGCGAATATTTCGTCACTGTCGCTCCGCTATCGAGTAACTGACGCGTATCTCGTTCGCACTCAATCGATGCTCAAGTATCCTGCAATACAAGCTTTATAGATATGTAATGTGGCAGGCATATTCGTCGTAGCCCGAAGGTGAACAATGAATGTTATCGCTATGAGTGTAGCAGGGTAAACGGGCTTGGTCGGTCAGTACGAATGCTCAACGCTGAACATGTCCAGAGGGCCTATTGGCTATTGCCAAAAGACATGTAAAACACTAAAATCCATAGACAATTTCGCGTACATTACTTGCTTAAACCTCCTTATTAATATGAGTAAAGTAACAAAAGCAGCAATGTATATTGAAGTTGCCATCAATCGTAGTGGGTGAGAATTAGCCAATAGCCCCTCAGGAATACAAGATGGTCAGTCGTTGTCTCGCCCACTCTCGCCCAGTACGGTTGTTTCGGTTGTGAGCCTCATATAATATCGGTTGCACGCTGCCGGACAGTGCCGCTGCTGGCCCAGCGGCACCACAGCCTCGACCAGCTGGACTCGCTGCACAGCCGCCAGGACTACACCAACCACTTCTACAACAACTACCGCTTCACGCGCCGCGACCTCTATAACCAGTCCTACATGACACACCATCGCCCCTTCTGAAAAGGCCTCTACTGCAAAAAGTTCCGACTCGGCGATTCTAAGATTTAGGAGCGGAACGATCGTGTGGCGCGTTCTTTTTTGTTTCGGGTGTTGCGGACGGTTGGCGGGGATTTTTTTTTTTTTTTTCGTATTCTGGTTTTGTTGCCATGTACAAAAGTTCAAATGGTTTTTGGTAGTTTTTGTAACTGTATGTTTCAAAAATTAATTAACCTGTATTTATTGATTTTAAAAGTTCATTTAATATATGTTCATTTTAATGGTTTCGTATTCTGTTCAGAATAAAAATGTGAATAATAAATGTATAAAAATCAGGGCTTACGGAATGCATATACAAGTACCTGGCGCCTTAAAATGCAATAATCTATTTTTAAATAGCATTAAGTGCACGAACACGCCCGGTTTAGAAATTTAAGCCTAAAATAACAAACTAAAATATGCCTAAATAACACTAGCCATAGAGTCGTGCTTTGCTTGACTGCACTGAAATATGAAATCCCCAAAAATCATGCCTGCAACGCCTAGTTTTACATTTATTTGCGAATTTCCCCCTCCACTGTTAAATTCCTTAGGCTTTTTATTAGTTTAAATAATAAAAATTAAAAGACTCGATGACTAGAACGTACTAAGAAAGGTTAAGAGTGTTGCCATTCTCGTGGGCAATTTTTGTTGTAATTGTAAAAAAATGTCTACGAGAATATAATTGTTGACTGAGGATTAAAATGACCTTTAAATATTGGATGTTAAAATCTTCGTCGTTATAAAAATCGTGTTAGATTAAATTTAAAATTAATTACTTGAAATGGCAAATAGGAAATTTTCATAGTAAAATACAAAAAAGCTATTTGTTAAAAAAAAAAAGGATTGACTATCATAAATTATATATTCTATTCATTAAAATACATGTGTTGCCATAACTATCTATTCAAAAAAGTTTAAAAAATAATTTATTATGGATATAGATTATTATAATAGATATCTATCTCTCCGTCTAACACGATACTAATTATAAGAACTAAGGGACCCCGTCTCAGCACAAAATCCAATGTTATTAAATAAAAAAAATCTATAAAATTCTATACAGTTCTTAGTATTTTTGTAGTATGTTCTATTCATTCTTGTATTTAGGCGACCATTATCGTAATGACCATGCAGTAAATAAGAAGTTGCGAAAACTAAATCGTAGAAATTCCAATCATTGACAATAATTGTCGATCACTTGTACTTAATCGAAATTTTGAAGATAGACAGAAATACGACAGACATGACAAAAAAATCTGTCTCAGTTTAAACGAGTTGAGTTTAAATATCGCCATCTTGTGTAATACCTTCGCCATACATACGCCATCTTAAGGATTTTGGGACGGTGTATTAACTTTAATAACTTATCGTTGGTTCCAGAAGTGTGATTTAATAACAAAAATCTTTATATTGTGTTGATAAAGCTCTTTGGACCTGTTTATATATTATGTGGTCATTATGATCGTGGTCGGACTGGATTCTGGATTATTACACGAATATTGTGAAAATGCTGAAACTTATTGTTATAGGGGTTACTTTGTTTAGGTATTGCAAATGATTGAGCGCGGTCTGTGTCTTCAAAATGTATACAAGGTCATTGTTTATTCAGTTAACCAATTAAGGATAATGGTTTTATAGAGAAGCGCTTAATATGACTGTACTGAATTATCAATAACCCTGTATACTGTAGAGGATTAATATATGCCTAATGTGCACTTACCATGCGCACGTATCATTTGCAATCAACTGTGCTAGTCCTACTATAGTTGTGTAATAGTCAATTTGTTCATAACTTAGGTTAAATCATTCACACGGGAATGGTTATAATATACAATACAATACTCTTTATTGGGACAAAAAAATAACAAAATACACTTAAAACTAAATTCAAGTACTAATATTAATGTCCACAATGGGCGGCCTTATCGCTTAGAGCAATCTTTTCCAGGCAACCAACTTTTTACGGAAAGTTATAAATAATATCATTATGTACCTGTAAGTTTTCTAAAGAAACAAAAACGGGACTATGATAATATTATCAGTGTTTTAACGGTGGTTGGGTTTCTCGTCACCTACTCATAGTCCTCTGTTGATGAACCGAATCTGAAGACCCTCATGAATACTTGCCTCTGGACCCCAAAGAGTATCGGCGGTGTCGGCATGAGGATAGAAGCGCGGGGTTGGTGTTGAAATCCCGTCTGGCGGCCATCTTTTACCTTTCCCAATATTTCGCCGCGATCCACTCTGAAGGCAAGACTCTTGGCTAGGGAAATCAAGTAGAATTAACATTTTATGTCTCTAGATGACTGGTGCAGCGCAGTTTTGCGTAAGACTTTGTACCTATTGAAGGCTGCAAAATACCGCAATTCGCGTTCGTCGTAATGCGAATACAATTTACCGATCTCTCTACGGATTTTTTGAAATGGCTTCTTTTGGTTGGATTTTTTTTACAGCAAACTCATCACATATCCAAAAAACGATTTATTTTTATTTTTTTATCATTTGTTTTTCATTCATTTAGGCCCAAACGAACCGCCCATGCCGTTACTAGAACCGCCTCCACCGCCACCGCCTAGTTACGGGAACCAACAGCCGAGACAAAGGAGGCAAGGCGGGAAAATGATGACCGGTGAGAATTTTTTTATATATTTTTTTTAACTTTTAAAAAGGAATGATACCGGCAAATGCATTACACTTTTGGCACCGTTTTATTGCAATAATACAGTTGCCTTTAGTCTTTGATGACTGTTATTTTTATTACTGCTGTTTTTTATAGGTTTATAATGCATGTTAAAAGAAATACATTTAGTAGGATTCTATTATAAAATAACAAACTAAACTAAATGAATGGAATGAACCAATGGTAGGACGGCCATTAACGACATTTTATATGTCAAAGTCATGTCAGTCATGTGTCATTTAATCTGTCACTGTTTTAACACATTCACTGCCATTATTATAATAATAAAATTCTATACCTGATCATTTATTACATTACAATTTTTCCCGAGAAAAAAACTAGTATGAAATAAAGTCATCATAATATATTATGGGATTTCGGTACTTTGGGGGTTTTATTAGTAATATGTATCTGATTCATTTTTATAGTTTTTTTCTAGTCTGGGGTGCCTTTTTTATAGTTGACTTATATTTATTATACGTTAACGTGTGAACGATTTAACCTCAAGCAAAAAAATATGCTCAATAGTCAATAAAAAATGTAGTTTTTACAACTCTTAGCACTGCTTACAACTAACGAAATAATATTTTACTGTACAACGCATATTGGTTGTGTCTATCAATTATTATTGCTTGTTCTTATTGATAATGATGAAGTTTTGCATTCGTATAGATTTAAACATAGTTTTTCATATAACTGTGTAAGATTATGATGTATGAACTTGGAAAGTACCGAGCGGTGTCAATGCTTACTATTTAAAAAAAAGAGAATATTTAAAAAGAAAAATTTAGATAATGATGATAAGGTAATCAGTAATATGTTTATATAAAAAGAAAGCGTTCTGATTGACTGATTATTCTGTCATCACACAGATCAAATCGCTGAACTAATTGAGTTAGTTTTGGCATAGAGAAAGGTATTGTGGTAAGTGGTCAGTGGTCTAAAACTAAAACCGTCGATTTCGTTTCATAGGTCTACTTCAAAAACTGGCAAATTTAACACTATCAACGCCGCATTTTAAACAATGTTTTTCAAAAGCAAAATATATGAAATAATTTTCCTAATTATTAAAATTTAAGTTATTAAATTGTCTAATCACGGTCTATCAAAGTCTTACAAAGCTGCCGATTTTTAAGATATTGTCTGTAATCAGTAGGTCTGGGAATATGTGGTAAGCTTTTTTCAACTAGACGCAAAGTTCCGTGAGTGAGATAGTATTATAAAACTAATTATTATTTAATAAACAATAATAAGCATTGACACCGCCCGTGTGGTTACAGTGACAATATAAACTCGGTGATCATATGTTCAGTAGTTTCGGAGTCTACGGAAATGTTATATAAGGTGGTACATATGCTCAGTGGGTGGTACGTTCCGTTATCTTCCCTATTGTATACTAAGTGATGGGTATATGGTAATTAAAAAAAGAAATCGTATGTTTATCGTATGTTAATTATAGTCTATTTTTTCATGTTTAGTTACACCAGCACACTGTGTCCAGGGTCAAATTCTCAGACCAAAATTGACAAAAAATACGAATCATAGTTTGACGTGGTGCGGTGTGTATTGTGAGCGTTATAAATGAAATTACTAGGTCTCCATGTATTTTTACAAAAAGTTTTTCATTTTCTTCTTTATTTAGAACATATTATTATTTTTACAAAAAATATTAATCACTTTCTGAAAGTTATTGAATGTGTCATGAATTTAACACGTTCGCTGCTTGCAGCAATAAGTAGTGTTGTTATTTTTGAATACAATTTGTAATATTTTTTTGATACGACTTATAATAATAATTATTAAATAAAAACAAAAAATAAATTCTTTATACCCATTGCAACATCTCTCGTCCCTTTATAGGATAGTTTAAATAAATAATATTATTATAAAAACTGTACCTATATTGATCTAATTTGGAACATAGATATATTAAGCGATACAGTTTCAGTGAGGATATATTATCGTTTTCAATGAAAAAAATGCTTTATTATAAATAAATGTTTTATTATTCAATTATATGTAGGAAATACGTTATTATTTTAAATTAATAAGAGCGTGCTAGTTATTTCATATAAATAATAATATTAGTAAGTTGTATCTAAGTGTGTCGATTATAAATATAGAAGTTTTTATATAAAAGTACTTATTTCCAAATAACAATGTTAAATAATGATAATATACTTCATTGGATAGGTTTTAATTTTTGATTTTGGGCCTCGTCTTTACGTGTGACTTTCTTGGTCACATAGTATGAATTTTGAAATTTAAATTTGTAGAATAATTATCCTTTAAAAATGTTTCGTAGTCAAGATCTAGTTAATATTTTTTAATTATTTTTTAAAAGTATTTTCAGTTCGCTATCTTTAATAACAACTTTATCTATACTATTATATAAAGAGGTAATTCTTAATATGGAGAACATTTGTACACTAGTAGGATTAAAAAGTGGCAAAAGGATTTACCAATTTTAAAAGAACCATACTGGGAATACTTTTAAAAATATATTTCAAAATATTATCTAAAGCTTAACGAGCAACAATTTCAAAAAGTAAATTATATTATATGAATATATATTTCAAAATTCATCATATCGTGCAAGCGAGGAAATCTCATGCAAATACCAGGCCCTTAATTATTATAGTTATAGGTAAAATTCCTCACTGAGTGTACTAAGTAGGTCTAGAATGCTAGAACTAGTTTCCAATATGTGAATTGTGCCTAAATAATGAGTAATTTCTAATTGTGATGTAAATCTTGCTGTTTAAAGAGTTTTTAATCGTTGACCTGAATTGTTGAATAGCAAATATAGCACTTTATAAAACGGGTGCTTTACATACTCGTATGTAGCCAGTGTTGAGATATTCTTTCACTGTCATATATTATTTTTCTGCTTTTCGTCGAAATGGCTATATTTCTTTAATTAACAGTATATTATTATGTTAAAGCCGTTTTATCCAGTATCATGCCAGTTCGGCTCAGGTTTCAGTATTTTCGTTTGCCTCCAAAAGGTTACCAAATGTGCAAGTATTGAGGCATTTATATGAGTTTGACATTTTTATTAATATTTTGTTTAGATATAGTCCGTTTATCATGTTCATTTTTCTGTGCACATATCTGCCTTATTGATTTTTTTCTAACTGCGGTGGCATTACTATAAGTTAACAATATAGTTAATTGTTCATAGTCATAAAACAGTACACATCGTACGGTTTCGTACCATAACGAAAACTATTGACGGACTCCAGCAATAAATCAAAACAACGCAAAAATACATAATGCTATATAGTTATTTTTTCTTCATAGATATTGCTCAAGCTGTTAACGAAAATAACTTTAATATTCACGTTATTAATTCCATTTTAAAATTATTTTTATAATAGAAATGCGTGACTAAAACATAAAATACTAATATGTGTATTTAATTTAGAGTTTGATTAAATATAAGAAATTATAATTTATTCAATAGAGTTATTTTATCAGATAAAATTTTATTATGCCTTATGATATTCAGTTTGACACATATAATCTTATGAAATTGTATCAATTACTGTAATATATTTTAGTGTTTTAATAAGGTTTAGCAGTTTTTATTCGTGCTTATATTATAAATATTTGATTTTTATTACAAATATATTGGCATAGAACGTGTTAAGATTTTTGTAGATCACAATAAAAAAAAAAAACTGCACGCAATGGTGATACGGTGGCCATGATGCCAATTTCTATGGAATAAGTACAGTGCTACAAATTTATCTGAGTCCATAGCCAAACTCCAATCGCTAGTGGTACTACTAAACTAAAAGTACTAGGATGACAGTAGTTGTTAGTTTTTTCCGTAACGACTGTCACATCAGCAGGGCTATTCACTTATCCGTCAGGGAACCAAACCGAAGACCGAATTGTCAAAAATGTATGAAATGACGTATTAAGTCGTATCATACATTTTTGACAATTCGGTCTTCAATTCGGTTCCCCGACGGATAAGTGAATAACCCTGCTGAGCGTTTGTCATAAGAGATTGACACTTGGCTACGAGCACAGTTAATTGTTTTGTTGCTGAAAGATTTGTACAAAAAATAGGATGGACACTGCGCTCACCGAATCACATTTGTGTATAGCTTATATGAGTAAATTTAACGAACATGAGAACACTAATATTTTGTAAATCGTAAATATAAAAGACATATTTTGTGTAATTTCAGATACAAAAAGAACAAGTAGGTACTTAGTAGAAATATATACCTAGTAAGACATTTCCAAATAAGATATTAAAGAAATTTAAACTAATTTTATAGAGTTCTAAATAATATTCCTTAATTTTGAGTGACATAAAAATAAATAAATTACCAAAAATACGTTTGACTTTGAATAATGTTTAGTATCTTAATAATAAAGTGTAAACTAAAAATAGGAGAATTGTGAAAAACGCAAAGTATTCTTCCAAATTTAGGCCAAAGATACTAGTCATAAAATAAATGATAACCATTAATTATTGTATTTTTTTATTAACTTCATATTGTATCGTTGGTTATAAATGCGAAAGTTTGTGTATGTCTGTTACTTCTTCACTCATAATCGGCTGACCCGTTTGAACCGAAATTTGGTATGTAGGAAGCTTAACTCTAGAATAAACAAATGGGACATTTCAGGGAGTAAAACTGCAGCTTATCCTACTAATATTTTATTAACTAAATTTCTAAACTAATATTACTTATAAACCGTGGCACGCAGCCAGTTAATTAGAGTCTGCAGAAAAAGGTCGCGGTAGGAATGGATCAATCGTTATAGATTTATACGCGATTTTACAAGATAAAAGTGAATAACACACAGGGAAAGGAGGCTTTGCCCAGTTGTGTGCTAAGACTGCCAATAATGATGATACTGTGATCTTTTTCTGCTAATTATTTTGTCGGGTGTTTCCCCATCGTACACACACGTCGTTCACACTGTTACCGAACGGGAAAAAAGTTTTTCTCGGTCTCGGTTGACGATTTATAGCGTCTTTACTAAACACCACAGCTAACAATTCATTGGATATATGTACGAGTGGCAATAAAAAGTAGCGATCGTCAACACTGTGACTGAGCGAAACATTTTTTCCTCTTCGGTAACAGTGTGAACGACGGGTGTGAACGGTCAGGAAATACCAATTTTGTCAAGTTTAAAAATTAAACAAATTTTAATTTTACAGGAGATTACTGGGGCTGCGGTAACTGCATGTCAGAACCGTGGGAACAGTTCCCCAATGCCCCCCTAAATGGGAATCCCCCCACCCCTCGGAATGGCTGTCGACCGGGGGCCTGCGCTAATAACCCCCGCGGACCTTACCCTAACTACCTCCCTGGTAAAGGGGGCCCCCGGCCAAACAGGGGCAGGAACCTACCATGGGGTCCTAACTTCCAAGAGGAAAGATTCAAAGGGCAAAGGTGTAGAAACGGCCCTGCGCCATATTGGTAAAGTACGTCATTTATTCCTTTATTGAACTGAGTTGTAATTGTACATAACTTGATGTTTTTTGATGTGTGAAAGGATTTCTTTGTGAGAGAGTTAGTCTTCATTTGAAGATCGTGTCTTTTAAGGTCATTTTAGGAGAAAGTTGCTTCGGCGTACACGTTTATAGCCTGTCAGACTAGGTCACTTTGACGTCCCTAAGCTGGCATTCCACTTCGCGCGCAGTGTCAAATTATCATTCAATAAGTACTTTGACATTTTTTTGACAAATCGACACTGCGACGCTGTCAATTAGTCGCAAGTTTACCTATAATATTCTTCGAAGTGCTTTTCACACTGTGACGCTCAGTGTGACACATGAGGGTTGAATTTTTTAAATCTGGCTTGACGAGTCTGACTGACTGGTTTTTATTATAACTTGAACGCTGGTTTTGTTGCGTTCTCATCATGGAGTAGACTTTATGCTAGAATCTAGCTGCTAGATGTCCTAAACTGTTACTGAGCATAATTTTACATTCTGTTTCATGTTTGGGGCTTACCTTCGTACACAGAACTTAGTATCCTCGGCGTAATAGTTCTAAGATTTGTCAGTCGTTTTTGCTAGTCAATGGTCAATGCATTTGTATTCTTTTCTCTTATATTAATTAGTACGCGCTTCGGCAAAAAATCTTTGCGAAGCAAATTGAAATAAACGACTAAAACTCGCGGATATAAAGGTCGTTTGGTCGTTTGTTTACACAGTAATAGGGATAGCACTCACGTTAGTTTTCAAGAACGCATAAATTGAAATAACTCTGTAAATAGCAAAAATATGCTTATATCGGATCAGAGAGATCAGAACAGATCTAATTAACTGTAAAATTGACTTGCAAAAGTGCTCCATTGTAGCCTATTTGAATAAATGTAATTTGAATTTTAATATTTAAATAATAATATAATTTAAGTACCTATTACGATTTTGCTACGATCCGTGTGCGAAGGTTCTTGTATTAGGATTTCACCAAACCTTTTTTGAAGGTCATTTATATCCTATAGCAATAGTTTAGCTGTAATTGTTCTTGGTGAAATTCAAGCCCCAAACAACTGTACATAAAATTGTGTGATTTTTCAAATAATAATATGAAATAACAAATATACTTTCTTTTATTCATGTCGTAACGTCTGTAAAAGTAAACATATTTTAGTTTTTGCATTTTTCAACAATATTGAGTTAGTTTTATGTTAATTTAGTAGTTTGAGTTATGTACATTTTGGTTTGTTTAGTTCGGTCTGTGGTAAAAATGAATGTAGGTGGCGCTGTAGATTAGGACATTTTGATAGTGACTCAAATGATATTGGAACTTTATATTTATGAAAAAAAAAAATGCGAAATAATATCTAGTTTCTGAACAATACATAAAAAACCGGTTTATATTTTGAATAGATTTAAATTGCACTTTAAGGCGCAGCTAATAAATTTCGTAGTGCGCGTTTAGCCTCGGCTGAAACCTACCACTTGTATAGTTAGTATAAATCCACACAATATCTCGGTCGCATCTGATTTACCCCAATCTCACATTCTCCACATTCGATCTAAGTGAACAGCTATATAAGTTACTGAGAGTTGTGGAAGTTATGACATACCTACACTGCATTCATTGTTATCATAGATTTAGAGTGCTGTTGCGCTCTATTTAATTTTTTTAAGTTTAAAGTCAATTTGTGCGCTGATTTAAATATGAGGCAATATCCTAAGATATACAGAAAATGTGATTTAACGAAAAACACAATTGCATGGAATTTTTAGTGTTGCAATCTCACAAATATTATAAATGCGAAAGTTTGTGTGTATGTTTGTTACTTCTTCACGCCTAAACGGGTGGACCGATTGAGCTGAAATTTGGTATAGAGATAGCTTAGATCCTGGAATAGCACAGCGAGTAAAACTGTTGGGCGCAGTTCTAAATACACAAAATGAGAGCAACACAATATGAAAATGATATTTTTTTTTTTATGTTATGAAGTAGAAGACGAGCAAGACGCTCTCCTGATGTTAAAAGATAACGGCTGCCCATAATCAGTACAGTGTTACCTAGGACTTCACAATTATGTGAAACTCTAGGAGCACAGCACCAACGCTTCTTACTCAAGAGTCATAAGATGTTAAGACTCTTTAGCCCAGTAATTTCACACAAGCTAGCTATACACAATACACAAGCAACGAAAGAGTTTAAAATAATAGTTGTTACAGTAAGGTAACTTGCAAAATCGTATAAACTTAAGTTATCAACGGGCCTAGCACTGAGTGTGCAGTTCTTGTCTTTCTGTCCGTAGAAATTAACATTACCCATGAAACAAAGAAAGAGGCGCTTCCAGGATTTATTTCTGGAGCAAGCAAAAATAATATCAATTACATTGAATTTGTTTTTTTTTATGTGCCGCCTAGGCTTACACAATGATGTGAAATTCTAGGTGCACTGCACCGACGCTTCTTACTCAAGAGTCATAAGATGTTAAGACTCTTTGGCTAGCTAATTTCACTAGCTACAGTCCCCTCCTACCTAAGCACAGTAATGTTTAAATATCACTGCTCAGGCGGTAGAATAACTGGCACTGTTGGGGTACACACCCGGTAAAACAGTAATTTGTGACAGATAAGTAAGATTTCTAAAGGTATTTTAAATAAATGTTGATTTTGACAGTCAACGGCTGTCGTCTGGTTCTCGCAGTCGCGTTTGTGAATTTGGTCCCTGTGATGGAAACTTCACAACACGTATGAGGGGGCCCCACCCTCGCCCCCTTAAACCGCCCCTGGGCTTGTCTATGGCCTTATAGGGGTCTATTTTTATTTTCTTGTCTGTCTTTCGCGTTTTTTGAATGAAAATAAAATCGCCAAGACATGGCGCGGACCCTATATTTGAGTCCTCTGTGTGTTAGTAGGCCCACTGATTTTATTTATTGTCACAAATCTGCCAAATATTTAAATCAGCCATTTCATATTTTTTTTCATGTCCTACTTTAATTTCTTTGTAAACTTTAAACGTGGTTCATGTGTACGATTTTTTGTATATAATTTATTTTTATTTGTTTTAAGTGTATGTGTAGTTTTTAAACTACTTGGTTCTTTTATGTAATATAGAACAGTTTAAAGTTTTTGAGTTGTTTTATTTTTTGTTATACCTAAGACCTAGACCTAAAATAAGCTCCCTAGACCTAACTAGTATAGCTCTAAGATCTTAATAAGCTCTGAGGGCTTATTAAACACTTAACACTGAAGACTATCACTGTTAAATGACAAAAATAATTGTTTTACAGAGAAGTTCAAAAGGCGTTTTTCAACTTTGTCGCGTAACCCACTATCACATTACGCGATAAATTGGTATGTTCTCATCGAGTCATACCAAATCCTGTGACACTGGTTGAGAAAAATATTCGCATCGAATAACAGTGGTGACTCGATGCGTTTAATAAACGTCTTATAAGTTTAGCACCACCAATATCTGTATCTAACTTTAAGCACAGTTTTAGAATAAATAATATTCTTACTGTTACCATAATAATATAATGATTATGATATGATTGTGATAATAAAGAATAAGTAGTGACAGTTACCAGTGCGTGATAGCTAATAGGTCTACTAAAGCTTTTATAGTTTAGCTTAAATCGTCTACATTTCTACGATTGGATTCATGGAAGGTGTGTTAATGTAAGAAAAATGTAGAATAATAAAACAAATCATAATATTTAGCCATTTATTATAATTATTATGAGCAAGATTTCTTATCAGTCTATTAAAAAATATTCAAATATAGTATTTTCACTATCACATCATAATTTCAATATGTTTTATAGAAGTTGCCAGGCTACTCTAAGCACGAAAGATGAATTAGTTACAAGTGGCGCAAATCTTTTTGACCGATCTGAAGTTACTATTTACTGAGTATTCATTAAAAGCTTATATTAGTTTTTTTTTATATTGTCATAAAAATATAGCTGATAATGCTGGTACATTCCCAGTCGCCCCACAACTATTGCCCCCAGGTGGCAATTACCACCAAATGGCGGTGGGGAAGTAATTGTTCTCACTTCGAATCGCTTTGAACTGATGTGTAGATTGCCAATCCACCTCCTCCGGCAACCGAGAATTTATTCCCAAATGCCACCAGCAAGCCGACTACACCGTGGCCATCGTGAGCTCTCATCCCGCTGTCAAGAGTAATTGACGTTTGTAAGATACAATAACATTGCCAATGCTGCAAATTGTGTGCAATGACAACGCGAATAGCAAGAGTAGCGTCTTGATATATTATGTCAGTTTACTCTTGACTCTTGGCAGTGGGACTGGAGTTTCTACTCTTATATTGATGTCTTACTATGTTAAAGGGGCTGGGGGCAATGTGAGGGCAAGTGGGAATTATACCATAATGCTCATGTGTAATTTGTTCATATTTCGTGCCCACGTTTACATAAAAATTGTAAATAATAATATATTATCTAGTTTTTAGAAAGTGAGGACGGATTAAAATCTCGTATTTAGGATATGTTCACCTTCCAATTTGTTCTTTTTCTTAAATCTCCCGACCGTGATGTTGCACACACTAAATATAATTAGGCACTAGCTAGTAGTAGCTAGTCTGTCACATTCACTCTTACAAACTTTTCGCATTTATAATATTTTTCACACATTCAAAATCCGTAATTTAGTGGGTCTGGGATGCGCACTTTGCTTTTAATTTTCGTGGTCGAGACGAAACAGCTTATTACGACTTTATTCGTGTGAAGAATCAATGCATATAATATGCACTCTTTCATACCCCGCTCGACATTCGTGAGGTTGCGCATCCTAGACCCACACACTTTTATACAACCTTATATCCACACTGTTTAAAATAAAAAAAGAATAATATTATAGCTTATGCTCACGACTTTCCTCGTAATCCTTTCTGAGTAGATGTCTATGTAAAACTGCTATATTTGTGTGCCAAATTCAACCCACTGTATTCGGCAGTTTATCAGTCAGTCAGATTTTCCTTTTACACTTATACTGACATATTATCGCGGGTTTGCTCGCATTGACATTTTTTCATAACCAAATGTGCCGAATTTCAATTAAATCCTAAAAATGGTTGAATTCAGAAATTTGAAATTCAATTAAATCCCGAAAAATAGACTGTGCGTTGATTGAACAGTCAGTTACGCTTACGTTTTTATAAATGTAGACTTATTCCTAATAATCATTAACATTCTGTCGGATCCACGGCAAGAACTTGGCTAGGTCGGTGAATATGACGTAATGAGATGGATCACATCGGTACTCGTTCTCCCTCGCCACGGAGACAGACACGAGGCCGCGGACGTACCACGTGGAGCCGAGCTTGAATACCATGCCGCCGCCGCTGTCGCCGTTGCACACTGACGTTCCTGGAATGTGGAAGTATTTAGAACATAATATATCCGTGATATATGTATCAATCGTTTTATTATCCAGCTAATTTGTAGACAATAATTATTACAGTAGGTGCAAAGCCCCAATCATAAGTTGGCGGTGTATTTTTAGGAACTGTTTTTTTGTTGTAGTTAAAGTAAGGTAATATAATTTAACAATAGGGATGTTTACTAAAATGTTTGACCTTGTCAAAATCCCTATTAATTTCATTCAAATAAATAATTAATTAGTTTTTCAATTTTATTTTCAAACTCAAACTCAAAATTCATTTATTCAAATAGGCTACAATGGAGCACTTTTGCAAGTCAATTTTACATTTTATTTTAATATTCTACCGCTCATTCGCAAGGCACCTCTATGAGAAGAATGAGCAAGAAACTCATAGGGATTGCTTTTTTTAAATATGGGTTTACAATTATTATCTTGGTTACATAATTTATTTACAGGTGGTTGAAGAGGTTTCCAGGCATCTTTGTCTTATATAGGTATGTATTGGCTAATTTTATAATAGGCTTTCTTTTGTAATACTTATGTCTTTAACACGGCTTTTGAATTTACCTTCTGTGAGCCCCGTTATTTCATCAGGGATTTTTATAATCTTAACAATTTTCCCGTTACAATATCTAGGTTAAAAGTTATATGTAAGTCGGATAATTTAGTTATGTAATAAAATTGTTAAGAATTGAATCTTTGAAAACATAACTCACGAGTTAAACGCGTTGGATACCGGTTCGTTACAGCCTGATGAATTTCTAGAAGAAGGAGCATTCTCATGTTTATATTGTCCCTACATTCTTCATGCTTTAGTAGAGGGGTCATGGTGGTTATTTTAAAGAATAATACAAAATGTAAATAAAACTTGGATACATACCGATTTAGAGATTTACAAATGAGTGGGCATATTAGCAAATTATATAAAATGAGAGCAAAACTAACAATAGAATACCTATCTAGGTAAGAAACCATGCCGTGATGTACGTACATACGAGTATTATGGCTCTACCTAGATAAAATTAGTTATAATGTGGGATACTTAAATGTAAGATGATTAGCATGTTACCAAACCGATGGGTCTGGGATGCGCATTTTGAAAACATGCTATGCTGTATGTTGACTATCAACCCTACTTTTAAGTAAGTTACAGTGTGGTATAGCTAAATGTAAGAAGATGATTAGTACATTACGAAACCATTGGGTCTGGGTTTGCGCATTTTTTCGAGTGTTGCGAAAAAGAGCGAGTTGCGAGGTATGTGTGAAAATAATTTCGACCAACGAACCAATGCGCATCCCAGACCCACAAATTCATTGCATCCATAAATATTTGTTATTGTATTATTTTACACATTTTAGAACACATAATATAAGAAGGCAATGTAAACATACTGTCCCAATTTCCGGTATTTTCATTGTAGACCCCTGTAAGCAATCAAGCGTTTACATGTACTTGGGTACCCCATATGCACTTAAATACCTATCTTGTTTACTTTTATAATAATCATACATATTCAAAGTTCAAAGCTTGTTTACGATATTTATTTGTCGTAAATATTATAGGTACATATGCGTATAAAGATTAACACACAGGTACATACAGAAAAACATAGCACTCTCCAGCGCCTGTTTTGGTTCAAACATTCAACACAAACATCACAACATTAAAAAAAATCTCGGCGATTTTGATGAATATTGATTTTATGTTTTGTTGTACGTGCTTTCCATATCCGATGGAAAAAACAAAAACATTGTTGGAGCAAACAAAAAGTAGAGTTTGACAATGTTTTTGTGAAAAAGTTTGTGATGTTTGTTTTAAATGTTTGAACCAAAACAGGCGCTGGAGACGCGGGTTTAGGCCTTACTACACGAGTCTTAAGGCCTGTTTAAACCTCTGAGCGATACGTGTAGTAGCGAAACAATACTGCTTAGAAAATTCTATGCAGTTTTCTCAGGTTTGAACGGGACTTTAGCCCGTCATACTTACTGCGTCAGTGCGCGTAGCACCTTAAATTATAACTCTTACGCTATACATCGCGTGTTTGGAGTATCGTGCTCATATACAAGTCGAAGCCCATTAATTTCCTATACTTAATTACCAAATGACTTTCACACAACGGCAACACACACCAACAACAACATTTTTTTAACCAAGTTAAAAACGCCAAAACCAAAAAATACAACATAATTTGTACTAACCGTCTCTGAAACCGGCGCAGAAGGTGTACTCCGAGGTGAACCGGACGAAGAACTCACTGTACGACCTGATGCAGGTCTCCTGGTCAACTATCGGCATCTCCACTAATGATAGCTCTTCGGTCGCCACGCCGGTATCATCGTAACCCCAGCCTACCACCTGGAGAGAAAACAAATATCTTATGTTAATGATAATTATAATTAGTGTTTAGAGTTAGAATGCGCAGTTGTGAGTAATATACGAGTACAAGCGTAAAGATTTGAGCAGAAATTGTTCAGATCGATCTGGCTGGGCATAGACACGCGGGCCGCACCCAGTCGCTGTGACTATATAGCCAGAACAATACTGTTACGTAATAGCTTAGCTGTTATTATAGGCACTTGGTCTACTTACTGAGCCTCTCTTCCCGACGACATTATTCAGATCGATCTGGCTGTCCGGCCACAGACACGCGGGCCGCACCCAGTCGCTGTAAGTGACCGGCTCTCGTAGGGTGAGGATGGCCAGGTCGCGGCTGAAGATGGTCGCGTTGTAGTCCGGGTGGACGGTGATCTTCTCCACCTGGAAGATAACGTTAATCATTTTTTTTATGATTACACTACTTGAACATAGAAACTAAAGGTGTGACGTGTTGACACTGGCAGCGGCGTTTTTAGTAGGTGCTATCCATAGGACCGGAAATTAAGTTCCTTTAATCAGTTGACAAAAGACAGACGTTTTAAAAGGTGTGCAAGGTGTTTTTACACACGTATCTACGAGTAAGTAGGTACTTAATAAACACGCCTTTTTCTCCGGCACTCCTTACCATACTCTTTAAAAAAAAGCGTACCATACTATTTAAAAAAAGCAATCCCCATGAGTTTCTTGCTCATTCTTCTCATAGAGGTGCCTTGCGAATGAGCGGTAGAATATTAAAATAAAATGTAAAATTGACTTGCAAAAGTGCTCCATTGTAGCCTATTTGAATAAATAAATTTTGAGTTTGAGTTTGACTCTAAGTGCTGAATTTTCTCTTCTCTCTAAATTTCTACCTTTACACTATTACAAACTTGTAGAATAGGCACGGCAGTAAAGCGCTACCTGTTTTTTAAGGGTTCCCCATACCTCATTAATTGTGGAAGCACAAGATCATAAAAAAATTATACTAACAAATCGAATCTGCACGCCGTCGACGGACGTCCTCAAGTTGTGCTTGCCCAGGTACACAGTCAGGGTGTTCTTATTGACGGCCCTCCTGGATCCCTTCAGCGTGATGCAGTGTGCCGCCGTGATGATGTGCTTGTGGGAGACCAGGGTGCCGCCGCAGATGTACTTGTTGTCCACTGTCTGTAAGGAACAATGTTATTGGAGTTTACATAATATAAAATGCCTCTCTAACCTCCTAGCATTGATCACAATAGGCCAAGCATGGCCGCAGAGATACTAAGTATAGCCGCACCACATAAACCTGCTAGAATTAACAATTTATGCAGTCTCTTGCCCTTAATCCGAAGATTTAGCCTTCAAGCCTCAAGATCAACCAAAATGGGATTAGAGTGGCAAAATGAAGATGTGCTGAAGTCAAAGACAATATAATAGTGCTTATGTGCTTTATGAGGCATTACTACACGGTTGGGTGAACCCTGAGTTTTTAGAAAAAGATCTAAGGTCATGTATGCTGAAATTGAATTAAGTTTTAGCCATTTTAACACGTGTTCTTGTATCATGACCAATATTGTTCAAAATCACTATTAGTACCTAGCTACTCTAGCCTACGTGTGGTAGATATATCTATCTATAGATAATAGAGACTATCCGCTAAGGCCCCTGTCCCTTCAGAGTGGGTGAAGATTCAGGAGTGGATATATAGAAACATTGACGACCTCTGTGGTGCGGTGGGCTAATACCCGCCTGCAACGCAGAAGGTTGCGGGTTCAATTCCCGCATGGGACAAATGTTTGTGTGATCCACAGGTATTTGTTTCTGGTCTGGGTGGTTTTCAATATCTATTATAAGTATGTATTTACAAAAGAAAAGTATATAAGTATTATATCCGTTATCCTAACCACCATATTACAAGCATTAAGTTGCTTAGTTTGGGGTTAGGTGGCGCTGTGTGAAACGTCCTGAAATATTTATTATTATTTATTTATTATTCCCTAACTACTCTAACCTGCGTCTGGTAGAGAGCTATCTGCCAGGGCCACTGTCCCTCGAGCGTGGGCGTCCCGTTCACCACCAGTGGGATCACTTGTCCAGGGCCGCCTCGTGAGTGATATAGAAACATTCCCTAACTACTCTAACCTGCGTCTGGTAGAGAGCTATCAGCCAGGGCCACTGTCCCTCGAGCGTGGGCGTCCCGTTCACCACCAGTGGGATCACTTGTCCAGGGCCGCCTCGTGAGTGATATAGAAACATTCCCTAACTACTCTAACCTACGTCTGGTAGAGAGCTATCTGCCAGGGCCACTGTCCCTCGAGCGTGGGCGTCCCGTTCACCACCAGTGGGATCACTTGTCCAAGGCCGCCTCGTGAGTGATATAGAAACATTCTCTAACTACTCTAACCTGTGTCTGGTAGAGAGCTATCTGCCAGGGCCACTGTCCCTCGAGCGTGGGCGTTCCGTTCACCACCAGTGGGATCAGCTTGTTCAGGGTGACTTTCCCGCATTGTGGTTGCTGAAAAATGACAAATTTTTAGGATTATTTGGTTGATTATTTGGTTGCAGTTTGTTCCTGATCATCTTGATAGAAGTTTTACTATAGGATAAGTGTTTGCATTAGTGCCAAATTCGTATTTATAATTATTATTATGATGCTCTAAAGATACCCTAGACAAGTGCAAAATACTTGTGGCTAAACGTTTAAAAATGAACAGGGATGTCTGATGACAGTTGTTCGCTTTTCCATCAAAACTGTAAATTTAGCGTAATTTAGCGTTAAAGGCTTATTACACCTGGCTAAATTTAGAAGCCTAAATTCAGTCGCCACTGAATTAAGTCAAGTGTAATCACATTTAGCATCCTAAATTTAGAAGAAAGTATCGTTCATCCTAATTTAGATTCTGAATTTAGTGACTAAATTCAGCCAAGTGTAATAAGCCTTTTATAGCTACGAGCGTTTCTCATTTGCAATAATAGGGGGGTTGATTTTTTATAAAGGCCGTTAGGAAAATAGTATTTCCCTTTTGCGCTTTTATAAAACTGTATCTAGTTGGATGAATCATCACCAGTGATTCACGTGTTTACGTTAATAATAAGCAGATACAACTATACGTAATAAGAGCCCGTAATTAAAACATACTTCAAGATCAGTTAATTTAATAATTATAATTAATTGAAAATGGTCCTTTACATACTTGATAGAAGAGTTCAGTTATATTTTAATATGTATTGAGAAAGAAAAATCTTTTAATCAAAGAAAAAATAAAGCAGGAACAAACTTCAAACATTTTAAAGTAGATCTAGCACAAATAAACAACAACTAAAAATAACAAGAATCTAGAAAGTTCTGGTTAATTATAAAGAAGTTCAGAAGGAAAACATAAAGTTTTAGACTAATTTACAAGTGCGGAGTTCTATCTACTCGTGGTGTTAGCCCGCGTTTACACTTGGACACATTTTTTGTTTTTGTCCCGATACAAAACAATGGTATAGATATCGACGCAGCCGAAGACAACGCGTTTATGTCGATATCAACGCAATCCCTCGAATGAATACATTCAAAGAAACAGATACATTCAATTTCTTTTTTTTTTAAATCAAAATGAGAGAAAAAAAACATTAGATAAATACTTATTTTTTCAGCAAAACCTGTAACTTACAATTCGTTGCAGTGTCAAATAAAAATTTGCAAACATAATAAATTGTACTTTGTCCAAGAATAAGACTCGACGTTAGAGCCATAGGGTTGGATGTCTGATTTCTTCAACAATCAACATGGGACCTTATGTGTGACCTATATATCCTATAGGTACCTATAGGACCTATAGGTCTGAAGTCGATAGCCGAATTAAATCGGACATTTGACCCAATGCAAATGGCTCTAATGTCGAGAATTATTGACACAGTGTTAGAAATGGAGCAGACTATTAGTATTTAGGATTTGTTTGAAAAGTAGGTACTTATTTTTTAGGTATTTTTTAATGTGTCGTAGTGTAAACGAGCCTTCAAATTTTATTCACTACAAAACTACTTGCTTGGTTATGGTTAACTTCTACAAGTTTCTACATTGTTAGGAATCAGTTAAATACTCATAATTAAATAATTAATAATTGTTTTATCATACTTGCTTGATTGGACCTATTGTAAAGTCTAAACTGCGGGTAAAAAACAGGTGTAATTATATATTATTGCCAAAGACTAAAATATAATAGAGATATGACACGGGAAAAATATCTACCTTACAACTTCCTTTTTGTATTTATAAAAAAGTGAAGAATAACAAAAGTGTTTTGTTTTATCTTTTGTTACGCTGTTAAATCGTTATTATAAAAATATAATTAATATAGTTTAACCACCCATGAATTGCACATCGCTTACACCTCCGACAAGGCTCAAGAATATTGTGTTTGCCTAAAAAGCACAATTTAAAGTGGTTAACATCAATCTAAAAATTAGGTACCTACAATATAATAAAAATAATTTGGGACCTAGTAGAAATCTTAACATCTTTTACAAAATGTAAGAATAGAACAAGAAAGCTAATTAGCTAATGGAAATATTCTCACACGAGTATTAAGGTTTGCGCAGACTATAGCTGGCCGCACCGTATCGTATTATAATAAAAATGTTCCTACATTTTTCTATCGTATCTACATTTTGTGTTTTGTGACTATCGCAATCTGTACTCTGCAGTCTGTACGAGTAAGTGAGCCACATCGTCCGCAGTAGTCAGTAGTGTGCAATCCTTATATTTTTAGCGGTTACAACCACTGCTTACAGCATCAGCAACTTAGTATCAAGTGAAGCTAAACATTTTTGTTATGCGGTGGGGTTGTAATCAGCACCAGCCTTAAAAGACACTAACACTCGCAGTAATTAGGCAATTTTCTATGTTTCCAACACTTAAAACAATCAAATGATTGTCCCATCTGCACGCAATACCTACTAACTACTCACTGCTCACATGGCCAACATTCTTCAAAACCGGTTCATATTAATGATACTACACTTTTATATTATACTTATTATATTTGTTTACATTCTAAGAAACGCCAGGGATTCCCCTCGTACTAAAAACCCTGATATTTTTGACAAGTGACTAACGGAATTTTGGTGTTACGTACGTAGGACGAGGACGTAGAGGTCTAAAAAGAATATAAGTGGGAATGATTGGGAATGCCATTTTTTTTGAGATTAGCAGCTAATGGAAATCTAGATATTTAAGTGTTTGACGTCATTAGAAGCCTTTTAGTTTCTAATTTTAGGAGTCGGCCAGGTTTGACCTCTCATTTGAAGTTGAGTGACGAAATTCTATAGAATATTCTCGATAGTACAGGTTTAACGGCTTATTCTGATTGTAAAACCTCAAAATATTATGATCTATTCATTTAAATAGCTAATAAGCCAGATAATAAAGCCTCCAATCTGGCTGCTGGTTGTATTGAAAGTAGGCGTTTGAAGATTTTTTATTATAATTATTATGGTATAGAATTTTTTTATATTATGGTCGCACTGCAATTATTAGGCTTAATTAGAATGCAATTCCTAAAACACCAACTTAAAAAAAGTTACCGATCATTATTGATCCGATCATTTTGTTTTTTCTTCGTAATTGTCCAAAACCGTGTTTGAGATATTCTCGACTCTCGACAATAATAGACATGAGTTGTGCCGTTTTGTTATTTTAATTAACATATAATTTTTACAGTATAAAGTCCTTTTAGTAACAGGCAAAATTTCACGATAACCAATGTTTTCTTTACAAATAAATGAAAAGTAGGCTTGTTCCAATTATCTACAGGTATTTTTTAAGCGTCATCAATAACACTTTCTAGAAGGAATTTATTTATATCTTGAACTTTTAATGAGTTGCCGTCATCAACCAGTTTTAATTCACCAATTTTACATCTCGGACTTTGTTCCGGATGTCGAATGCAGAAGGCATACCTCAGATATTCTCATCTTTATTTCAGTGCATTATGGTTGAAAATTACATGTATTTTAGTATTGTTTTTGCATTTTCTTTTTGAGCTTTCTTAGCTTGAAGGACAACTAGATTCCGATACTAGGAAACTTTCTAAATGATGGACGTAAGGACAGCAGGTTTTGGATGCATAATCGGTTTTTATGTCCGTGAAAATAATTGCGTTGTTTTGAACGTTCGTTTTAGTAGGAAATAATTGGCATACGTTTTTGTGGAGGTTCCTAGATATTTTTATTTATAGACTACAGTCGAGTATGGTGCATATTATATTTTGCCTTATTGTTTTTCAGACAGAGATAAGTTTTAAAGCGAACTTTTTAATCGCTATCCTATCTACACTTTTTTATTAGAGCAAAAATAAAAGACTATTAAAACAATTTTAAAATTTTGGGAAATGCTATTTATTAGCTTTATATGTGACTACTAGACATTAGACATGGTATTTTTCATGCGTCAAAAAGAAATAACAAAAAAAATAATCATGGCGTCCACACTGATGACTTTCGGCGTATGATAGGTATAGCATTGGAAAACGCCATGCAGGGATTCTTGAGTACCATTTTCCCATCTGGGCGCTACCGTGTTTCGGAAGACACTTAAACTGTGTATGTACATATGTCCATATCTGTATAGGGGCAGTCGTAAGTTTTTTTTTATCGTTTAATTTTTTAACCCCCGACGCAAAAACGACGGGGTGTTATAAGTTTGTCGTTTGACGTTTTGTTTGAAAGTAGAGTTAGTCGAGAGTGTTCTTAGCCATGTTTGGTGGAAATCGATCCAAGATGGCCGCCGCTACAAAATGGCGGATTACTTTTTTCTTCCACGACCCCATCGATATGGGTATCAAATGAAAGGGCTTAACGAGTAGAATACAGCCCACTATATAAAATTTAAAATCCAAGATGGCCGCCATCATAAAAATTTGAATTACTTATTGCGTTGGGGGTTTTTTAAATTTTTAATTTAATTCACTTGTTTTAAAGCCTTGTAGGAATCTTTGCGATCTGTAACTGTTGAAGTTTAGAGAGTTGGACACATATTGGTCGGCCACAGAACCTATAATTTGT
Source organism: Hemithea aestivaria (assembly GCA_947507615.1). Classification (NCBI taxonomy): domain Eukaryota; kingdom Metazoa; phylum Arthropoda; class Insecta; order Lepidoptera; family Geometridae; genus Hemithea; species Hemithea aestivaria. The sequence continues at coordinate 3,147,937 of OX382343.1, forward strand.
GATCTGTGAGAATTACTGTTGTGAACAAAGTGTAAATTGTTCTGTTGGAGTATAAACCTCAATTTTATTATAAACCCCAATTATTAAGTTAAAGGAACCTATGTCTAACTTAATTGGTTATTCGATAGGCCTTCAAAGTTAAATGTTGAAACATTGACTTTATATTAACTTAAAGAATAATTGAACTTGAAACTTTGCATGAAAATTTAAAGTTAATCTCAACACATTTGTTAAGCAAGTTACGAATGAGAGGCGTAACTTTTGAAAGGGTTTCTTGTAATAAGATTTTACTTAGATTTATATTATACAAGCATTCAAGTTTTGGATTAATACCTTAAGATTTTAATGGCCTCTGATTTATAAATAAACACAATATTTATAAGTTATAAGCTTTCAAATCGAATTCGGTTGTATTTTGTATGTTTCCTTACAACTTTGACGTTTATGAATTGATTTGATTTTTTTTCTTTAGTCAAACTTTAGATAATGTTTTTTTTAATTATTATGGAAAGGATTTTCAATTATATTACCTACATTAAATCACAAAAAAAAATCAAAAAATACATAGGTATTTAGTAATTCTTTGCCATTTTTGAAGTTTCGAACTTAAAATGACCACCTCTCCTCCATAGAAAGCTCTTTTTAATATTTTTATTTATTTTCATTAACTGCTCATCAAAGCTAATATTTCCATATTAAAATAGAGAGACTGAAGACTGTAATTACAATATTTCATATTACCATATTAATATTTTTTAAATAAATGATGTCCGTGTAATATTTCATTTCGCAATAATCTACGAGGCAATAATTTATAGCCAATTTGAATAATTCAGTATGCAATAACAGGAAACAAAGGCATTTTCCATATATTTATTCACCTATATTCCCACCTGGCGCTTCGCCAATTGCATCTCATTTTGCTGTGTTATGGTAATAAGGCCTAATAGGAAATTACCCGGAATTTCTAAGTTTATCAATTTTGAACTTAAAATAGGTCAACACATGAGTGTTGTTAAACTGGAATTTCTAAAAAAAGCTGTTGTAATACTACCAGGTACTGTGTCTAATTGAAATGGAGAATACCTATTAAAGCCTACATTAAAATCTTAGAAAAAAATGGTTTCAGAAAAACACTTCAGTGTAACAATCTGCTCACAAACTGTAATCATATGTATAAGTAAAAACTGGTAAAACTACCTAACACGAAAACCCGCGCATTTATATTTCGAAGAAAATAGTTTAATGAAAACATGAAAACGGTTTTTTCAACAAATAGGTAGACAATAACTGGATGCTATGGTCTGCCAATTCCCAGTCCTCCGTCACAAAGACGACGCGGAAGTGCCGCCGGGTTGTTTTAGTGGGTATACCCGTGCAGTCGCTCTGCACGGGGAGTACGCGTAATGCATTTTTTCCCGGTGAAAACAAAAAAAAGGCACTATGGGTAAAGGTAATAATATGTTAAAAACTAGTGGTATTCGTCACTAAGTCTCAAAATCTCAGTGCCAAATTTCACCATCCAATCTCTTTGTACGTTGATAGATCATTCAATCAATCATGCTTTCATTTTACATATCTAGACATAAGTTTTGCAGTAAGTAGGTTATAATTAGATGTTAGTAGGTGCAACACTCACCTGCGGTCGTTTGTTAGAGTTATTGGTGTCAGAGTGATTGGGCACTGTGAATGTGATCGAACCCCCCTCCCAGTACTGGGGGGACTCGGCTTCTTGGTTACTGGAAATCAAAGTTCACGTTAGGTCATCGAGAAAGATTATAATTAATTTCGTTTTTTTTTAGTTTAATCGACAACGAAACAAAGTTAAGACAAGGAGTAGAATTGCCTTGGAATTTGCTATATCGACGCAATCAGTACCATGGCTCTTGTCGTATAGTCGGATTAAGTAATTATGAAAAGAAGTGGTGGAATTCGTAATCTGTATATCGTAAATCGTAACAGTAGGGAAATACAAGGATTTTTTTTTATCAATTTTTGAAAATTGACAGAGGCGACTTTCAGGCGACGAATTTTTTGAGTTCAGATGAGAGTTCAATTGAGGATCACCCTAAAGTCGCATTATTCGGTTCCCAAGTGTCTGTATCTGGTTAGGGCTTCATAATTAAACTCAGAAACTCCCTACGAACACGAGTTTATAGCCTGACAGTTTATAGCCTGACAGTTTATAGCCTGACAGTTTATCATGAAATTCTGTTGCTGGTTCATCGAATCACCAATTCAGCCTTACCTTACGTTATCGTTATCAAAGTCAGGTATAACAGGCCTGGAGGTGGTCCTCCTGTTGTTGGGGGGTGCCGTGGTGAAGTAGTTCTGGTTGTATCTTATAAGCTACACAAGTAATGGTCCTTACCTTACGTAATGGTTATTAAAGTCAGGTATAACAGGCCTGGAGGTGGTCCTCCTGTTGTTGGGGGTGCCGTGGTGAAGTAGTTCTGGTTGTATCTTATAAGCTACACAAGTAATGGTCCTTACCTTACGTTATGGTTATTAAAGTCAGGTATAACAGGCCTGGAGGTGGTCCTCCTGTTGTTGGGGGGTGCCGTGGTGAAGTAGTTCTGGTTGTATCTTATAAGCTACACAAGTGATGGTCCTCACCTTACGTTATCGTTATTAAAGTCAGGTATAACAGGCCTGGAGGTGGTCCTCCTGTTGTTGGGGGGTGCCGTGGTGAAGTAGTTCTGGTTGTATCTTATAAGCTACACAAGTGATGGTCCTCACCTTACGTTATCGTTATCAAAGTCAGGTATAACAGGCCTGGAGGTGGTCCTCCTGTTGTTGGGGGGTGCCGTGGTGAAGTAGTTCTGGTTGTATCTTATAAGCTACACAAGTGATGGTCCTCACCTTACGTTATCGTTATTAAAGTCAGGTATAACAGGCCTGGAGGTGGTCCTCCTGTTGTTGGGGGTGCCGTGGTGAAGTAGTTCTGGTTGTATCTTATAAGCTACACAAGTGATGGTCCTCACCTTACGTTATCGTTATCAAAGTCAGGTATAACAGGCCTGGAGGTGGTCCTCCTATTGTTGGGGGGTGCCGTGGTGAAGTAGTTCTGGTTGTATCCTATAAGCCACTCAAGTGATGGTCCTTACCTTACGTTATCGTTATCGTTATCAAAGTCAGGTATAACAGGCCTGGAGGTGGTCCTCCTGTTGTTGGGGGGTGCCGTGGTGAAGTAGTTCTGGTTGTATCCTATAAGCCACTCAAGTGATGGTCCTTACCTTACGTTATCGTTATCGTTATCAAAGTCAGGTATAACAGGCCTGGAGGTGGTCCTCCTGTTGTTGGGGGGTGCCGTGGTGAAGTAGTTCTGGTTGTATCCTATAAGCCACTCAAGTGATGATCCTTACCTTACATTATCGTTATCAAAGTCAGGTATAACAGGCCTGGAGGTGGTCCTCCTGTTGTTGGGGGGTGCCGTGGTGAAGTAGTTCTGGTTGTATCCTATAAGCTACCCAAGTGATGGTCCTCACCTTACGTTATCGTTATCGTTATCAAAGTCAGGTATAACAGGCCTGGAGGTGGTCCTCCTGTTGTTGGGGGGAGCCGTGGTGAAGTAGTTCTGGTTGTTGGGGCGCTGCGTCGCTTTGTCGATACCCTGGGATGACGAGCCGCCGTCGCTAAGGAAAATGCGTTATTTAAGCGACAGAACAATAAACCTATTAAAATGTAGCCTTCGTGTTATTGTAGTATATAAGATAAAGATAAAATAAGTATTTATTGATTCTACACAGAAAAATAAAACTTACAAAAGTTAATGATGTACCAATACGCGGTTTTACTAAGCTATCTTCATCATCATAGAGTCTGTAGATAATATTATTATGGGAAATTACATAACTATTCACATATTATATAATTATACCTACTATAAGGTTATTTACATAAACACATGTTTTGCACGCATACATAAAGAGGCAATTTATAGCTTTATAACATTCTATAATATCTCATTTAAGTATTCGATGGAACAGGAAAATCATCTTGATATCACATAATATTATGTAATATAGTATTAATTATAATAGTTAATAATAAAAGGCAGTAGCGGATTTAGGATTTAAGTTTGGGGGCTGAACCTTAAAGACAAGCGTGGTTTTTAACCGATTTCAGAGAAAGCGGAAATAATCTCAAACGGGTCTTTTCGACTTTGTGTGAACATGCATATTATTCCGACTACTCGAAGAGGACTGTAACTTTTTTTTGTTTTCAAAAGTATACTTTACTGATCTAATTATTTACAGTCTAAAAGCCGTGGTCCCATTTATATTTTATTGAAATCGATCGAGCGAGGTTTCAGGTTATGCATTAAAAATCTGTGTTTCCAGCGAGATGTAGGGGCTTACCCCATCTCCCCACTTGTTCGACGATACGTCTGCCATGACCGACACCGTGTGGGCATTGGGCATCACCACAATTTATTTTTTATTTTATTTTTTTTATTTAGCAGATCACATTGTAGTTATTTATTCTAGTCTTATCTTAATACGATACTTAAGTTCTACTACAACCTCGTTGGGGCACTTGTGATTACATTAGGTAATTTTATTTGAATATTTCTATAATAATATTATGTCACACGCATCGGTATCGAGAGCAAATCGGGCGGGTCATCAGTTTGTGTGTCGATATCTGATAAATAAAATATGTGCACAGGGGGCCATGAGCCCCTAGTCTCCCTATATCCGCCCCTGTACGTAGGTATCTACGTATTTAGAAGTAGTAGTCACCTCATTAAGTATGCTAATACCTACGGTTGGTTTGAACTTAGAATATATAAGTTTTTGCACATTAGGTATATTTATTACTCGTACATAGGTATACTTTAATTTTAATGCCAGGAAGGTCAGTGTGTGGGCCATTTGCCGGCTCGTTCTTATAGCGGATACTAATAATATATCCTTTTTCATTTGGTCATAGCTTTAGATAACTTTGTTGTTGTTTAAGTAGATATTTCTAGTAGGCGGAAATACTATAAAAAATATCATTTTTTAATGCAAAGAAGTAAAAGACAAGGTAAACGCTCTCCTTCAAGAGATAACGCTGCTCCCTTAATTTTTTAAATTAATTTTTAACCAGTTATTGTAATGTAACCTTTTCTTGTAGACATAAATAATATGTATGGAAATAATAATAATATGGGAGAAGCCATTGGCACCTGACATACAGTACTTAACTAGTTCAGGAGCCTATGGATTCAACAATGAAAATGTTACAAATTTATGTCCAATAAAGATTTATTGGTATTATTATAATAATTATATACTCAGTACAGTGCCACCCAGGATTTCACAATGATGTGAAATTCTAGGTTTACCAACGCTTCTTACTCATAAGTCATGAGATGTTAAGGCTCTTTAGGCCAGTCATTTCACCAATAAAAATATAACAAATAAAAAAATTCCTATTATAAGTGAATGTTAAGCGGCATTTTACCCAAAATTTTCTTTCACACGAGTCTCGGACATCAATTTAGATAACATAGGTACAAATTATATAGGCATATTCTTGGCACGCAACCTTTAGTTTTCGAGCCCAGTGAGCCGCATCTTTCAATATAGCTGATAACTGGGATATTTCTGGAATTTTCAAGGAAATCCTTAATAGAAAGGTTACAGGTGATATTGGATAATTGGTCTGGAAAAAGATCGGATAATATACGAGTCTACTATGAGAGCAAATATTAATATGAAAAAAAATACTTTGAAGATGAGAATTAAGAGCGTTTATACCGACTCTCTCACATACGCGCTATTTGATACATTTTGAAAAATACATTCATAGAATTCACTCTTTTAAATTTCGTCAAGAGAAGCCCCCGCACATTATTATTGCACACATTTTAAAAGTATTACAGTTTGATATTAAAAAAAATGGCAAAGGAGTATAATTTAAAAAATTAAAAAGCTTCCCGTTCCTTTTTTTAACATATCAATTTTAATTCCGAAACACGATAGAATCCAGGCGAAAATTGCCACACAATGTTACTCACATGCTTGAAGGGTTAGGTTGATTGGCAGGTCGCACGTACACCGGCCCTTCTCCGGCCGGCCTTCCTTGCACCGGCCTCGTATGCACTTCGGACCCTTGAACAGGCGCCTGAGTTTGAGGCCGGGATGTCGTCGCCGGCCTCACGGGCCTCGATGGCCCTTCCTGCCTGTCGACCGCTGGTTGAGGCGTGTTCGCGTTACAAATCTCTCGCCCATTCAACCTAAAAAAAAAAATGAAATCTTTAATTTACTGCCGAAGTTAAAGCTAAGATTAAAATATATGCACGATATGCTCTCGCTCGAATTCAATATTGAAAAGTAAAAAATAATTCTGATGTAACTTGCACTGTGCCTAGGGCCTAGCCTTAGGCCCTAGATTATTGTGTTTTGGGTCTAAAGTTTTCTGTATATTTGTGGTGTTTCAATAAAGTGTTTAGAATAGAAACTAAGTTGGACTGTAAGACAATTAAACAAACATATGTTTATTAAATTTACATAAAATTTACACACTTAAAGCACACGGAGGGGGGGTTGTCATGACATATATTTTTGCGTAGATCTGTAAGTCTGACGTAGCGTGTTTACATCCAAAAATTTTATGCGCGTTATTTCTCAGCCATTTTATTGACAAACCAAAAAATAAGTATATCTCCTTCTTTTATTACAATTTCTTATAAAAAGTACTTTAAAAACTTTATTACCTTATAGCTTGCAGTTTAGGCGTCTTATTCAAAGGGTTGTATTGGACGAAGAAACGCACAGCAATCGCTGGTCCAGGGTTGATCTTCATCTCTGTATTCTCAATCTTGAAATCGATGTTATCTTGGGTCGATACATCTCCTACCCAGTTCTGTAAGACATTGAGTTTGATAACTTCTTTTATCTAAAGAAAAAGAAAAAATAGGTGTAGGTACCTATACGAAAACAATACCCATGTTATGCTAATAACTCGATTTTACGGTACTTATAGGTCATCAGATCAATTCTAATTATGGTAGTTTAGTAGCACCTAAATTAACGTTCTACGTAAATACAATAAATTAAAATAATTTAATGAGTCAATTAGAATGGTATTTTTGTTAATCTATAGTCTATAGGTACTAGGCACTGTCACATTGCATTGTTGGCTGATGGCCAAAGACCTTCCCCAAATCTTTATACGTATCTCTTGCCACCTTAGGCCTACAAATAAATGGCGTGCCATGGGAGGCCTATGTCCAGCAGTGGACGAACATAGGCTGATGATGATGTCGTTAAAAACTAACAAATAACTAACTTAACTATATTAACTAATATTATTTAATGCTTGATTTTGTCTATTGCAGCTTTCATAATATTTTAATAATTACTTTGCCGTATCTGTGTAAAAATAAACTAAATAAGACCCTGACATTTCAAAAGGATGTTATTTGACGAAGCAAGCGCCACATTACAATAATAATATTTTAACCTGTTATTTTATACAACTCATATTATTTCCTCTAACACCTCTATCATAATCTTTGAAGATTCGAGTCGAATTGTTAATTTCTATAAATTATATTAAAAACATTTATATAATAATATATTACCTTAGTAAAACTACTAGAGAATGAAAGAAATTTAAATCGCAAAGTGCAAAAATATTATAATTAATTCTTATTGCGGAAAGAGTGTGTTTAGTTCTTTCCGAACGGTAAGAAAAACTATAAAATATGTGCGATCAGCTTATTCCGCCCCCACTTGGGTTCGCCCCCTTACATATTTTTTTCTGTGGCTATACCTATTACCTATATACTCTTGCGTAAGGCTGTGGGAGAAAACATACTTTATAGAAAACTGTAGGTTAACTCTCTTACCCCAAATATATCAATCAGCCTTAGAGTCCAGTGAATGTAAAGTTCTGTCAGTAAAAGGTTGACGACTCCGTACCACCGACTTAGTTCAGGGACCAGTAGGACAATACCTGAACTGTCTCTTACCGCTTACCCCAAATATATCAGCCTTAGAGTCCAGCACAATATTCAGCCATAGAGAATGTAAAGTGCTGTCAGTAGACAGGTTGACGACTCCGTACCACCGGGCAGGTTCAGTTCCTAGTAGGTTAATATCTGAACTGTCTCTTACCCCAAGTATATCAGCCTTAGAGTCCAGCACAATATTCAGCCATAGAGAATGTAAAGTGCTGTCAGTAGACAGGTTGACGACTCCGTACCACCGGCCAGGCTCAGTGCCAGGTGGTTCGTAGCTGAAGACGTTTGGGCACGGTGAGATGGGCGTGCTCTGCTCGAAGCTCGGCGCGGCTAGTGCGAAGACCAGGAGCAGGATCTGGAACTGTTGTAATCATGAGAATATTGTTGGGTTCTAGAGAATAAGAAATGAGTCTTGGCTTGTATTGTCCATATATGCTCATAATTTCATAATAATGTAGCTTTTTTCTTTATGTTACAGACAGACAAACAAGCAAACGGCCCGCCTGATGTTGAGCGGTTACCGTCGCCTATGGACGTCTGCAACACCAGTGGCATTAGACGCGTTGTCGGTCCATTAACGCCTTCTTTATCCTCCTCTTAAAGAGCCTAATGTTAAAGGAAGTAGTAAATATGTCACTCGGAAGGCTATTTCACAACCTGCAAGTGTGTGGGAGAAACGATCACAGCGAGTGATCGAGCTATGTAGTAAGCTCATGTACTTTGACTCCTAAAATCAGTAAGTAGTAGGTACATACCCTGTGCAAAATGTTTTTAATGGGAACTCGTGTTTTTCGTATAAAAGAAGTGACATGTTTGGTACTTATTCATGGCAAAATTATTGAACTGTTAATTAAAGTCTGACCATTATGTATTTTATCATTTACATACAAATAAATAGTATATTGGGTAATTTTAGCAAGGAGTAGGTACCACTTAAACTCAATTACATTCTACCCACAATATTCAGAACCATTGTTACTTTAATTACCCTAATACTTTCACAAGGTTTCTAAAGAAAAAGAGCTAAAATCAGGCTTCACCCAGCTCAACCAAACCTAAAAGTAAATTTGAAAAACCTCATAACCTTTGATCCGCGCCTACTTTTCTTTGGCTTATTTTCAAAGGCTTCTGTACAGTTTCATTCCCTCCACTGGGAACCCCACTCGACCTATTTTAACATCTCTTTACCACTGGCAAGCTTGTAACTCGGGTGGGAACATTACTGATTAATTAATGGGGAATGGTTGTGCCATATTACATTTGAAATGAAATAAAACCGGTCAAGTACGAGTACGACTCGAGCACCGAGGGTTCCGTACAAACCTACGGGTTTCTACGGAACCCTAAGGAAAAGTGGGTATAATATTATATACTGTAGGTTTTGATTCCCTTGCGAGTACTTGCGAGTTTGTAAATATGCGGCTAAAATTGCTGTTTCTTTTGATTGCGTTGACATAGATGTTTGATTTTTGTACAGCTTAAAGTTATTATAAAGCTGAGTATTTGGTATGAATTTCAATTTAATACCTGTACGCGTTCTTGAGGAAAGGGATAGTAAATACAAAATTATTAAAAATATTTTTCATATGATGTAACTAAAAATTTACAGTTTTCGCAATTTTTCCTGTGCATGTGATTTAAGACGTTGCTGCGTACCAAACTCCAAGATTCTGAGTGAACGGCAAGTACCCTGTAGGTTTTGATTCCCTTGAGAGTAGTCGCGAGTTAAAAAATACGGCTAAAATTGCTGTTTTTTTTAATGCGTTGAGATAGATGTTTGATTTTATTACAGTTTAAGGGTATAATAAACTTTAGTGTTTGATATAAATTTCAGTTTAATACCTGCACGCGTTCATGAGAAATAAGGTAGAAAGTATGAAATTTTTAAAAATATTTTTTTGTATGATGTAACTAAAAATATACAATTTTCGCAATTTTTCCTTTATCTGTGCTCTAAGGAATTGCTTCGTGCCAAATTTCAAGATTCTAAGATCACGGGAAGTACCCTGTAGGTTTTGATTTTTTGAGAGTATTTGCGAGTTTAAAATTGCGACTAAAATTGCTGTTTCTTTTGAATGCGTTGACATAGAGGTTTGATTTTATTACAGTTTAAAGGTATTATAGATTTGAGTATTTGATATGAATTTCAATTTAATACGTCTACGCGTTCATGAGAAAAGGGGTAGAAAGTATGAAATTATTCAAAATATTTTTTTCATATGATGAAAATAAAAATTTATGGTTTTCGCAATTTTCTCTTTATCTGTACTCTAAGAAGCTGCTTCGTGCCAAATTTCAAGATTCTGAGTTCACGAGAAGTACCCCATAGGTTTTGATTTATTTGCGAATGTCGAAAATTTGCTGAAATTTGCGACATATTCGACTTTATCTTTTGATTACGTTGGCCTAGAAGTTTGAATTTTTCACAGCACCAAGAAGCAATGGACCTTAGTATTTTGTATAAATTTCAGCTTGTTACGTCCACGCGTTCCTGAGAAAAAGGTTCTTGACAGACAGACAGACAGACAGACAGACAGACAGACAGACAGACGGACGGACGGACGGACGGACAACAAAGTGATCCTATAAGGGTTCCGTTTTTTCCTTTTGAGGTACGGAACCCTAAAAAAGGAGCCACGTACGTATAGGTACTCGTATTTTTATGGATTAAACATGATTTCTCACTAATGTTGTAATATAATAGCAATAGCCTTTCTTTGTGGCTTTTTTTGTATAATTATAAAAAAGTATGGGGATCCTGTGTTAATTTCATCGAATTTTTCACAGTAGATTAACCAACAATGACTGGCTAGACCTAAGATTAGCCGGCTAAGCCTAGCATTTCGGTTAATCCCGATTACTCGAAGTCGCTTGAAACGATGTGAAATATTTTATTCGATCTTGGTTTTCAGGTTATGAATTAAAACATTTGTCTGGCCCATGCTTATTCAAAAGTGAGTTTGAAGTCCGTTTATATATTTTTAAATTAATTTGTAATAATTAATTTAGAACTCGTATCAAAGCAAACGTCTGCTAGTAATTATATGCACGTGCTGATTACTCTGCTATACAATGATACATAAGTACATCATAGTAGTTACACTAATTACTAGGTAATTGGCGCAAATACAGCTTGTCATTTGAAGCTGGTTACATTGGCTGAAATGTTGTTTAGAAGGGGCGAATTTACCGCGATTTGCCGCAAATTCAGCTGGGCATTGTTTGCCTTTTTACTGCCTTTTTAGGTTTCTGTAGACAACAAGGAAGCCGTATAGTTTCGTTTTGTCCGTCCGTCCGTCCGCGGTTTTCTATTTGCCAGTAGCTAGTAAATACTAGTTACTAGGTACTGCGGATGCCTAAGCTGCGCGTAGCCCGACTATTGCTTGGCCTATTTTTTTTTAACTTTTATGATACGTACGAGTAGTATTAAATAAGTAAATATAAATAATAATATTCGTAATTTCAAGTATTTTCAAATAGTATTTAGTATTTGTCATCTATAAATCAAATCGACAAACAAAAATATCATTTTAAAGAATTGTATTATTTTTTCTAATTTTAATATTATAATCAATTTCTAAGAGACAATTAATGTATTCTGAGTAAATAACATTGGTTTTAATATGAATTATTATGATAACAACGCGATAATATTATAAATGTAGTATAAAATTAATAAACAAATAAGTGTCGATTCGTGGATACGATAAATTAGATATGCGACAGATCGGGTCAATTCCGGCTATAAGATTCCTCTACAGTATGTGGCCTTTTAGTTATTATATCATCTGCCTTTTTGCGAATAACAATTTATTTATTAATAGTTTATTGTAACAAAAAAATACTTAATTGTTTGTTGTCTTTGTTGTTGTTGTTGTTAATAATACTTTATTGTTGTTGTGTTGTTAATTTTGCAATAACAAAACGAAACTTTTCGCTTGTAACAAAAATGGAGTTTATGCAAAATTGTCTTATTTTATTTAAAAAATAACACGAATATCAATTAGTTCATTACTTAAAGTATCATTTGACAAAAAATCAGATCGATTTAATAACATCTTCATACATTATTATTTTGCAGTTAAAACATTTCTTAGAGGAATTTTTATGATTTTTTTCTATCAAGTGAAAATAAGGGAATTGTGTTTTGAGAACGGCGCAAAAATAAAGTATATCCAGTAGAAAAACATTTCTTTTTTAAATTCACTATTTTGCATTAGATCGAATACAATAAGACCTACAATACTCACGTAATCAGTCTTCTATGCCTGTTAAGGTTTACTCGTATGTGGTATTTTCGTGTAATAAAACTTTACCTCAATAATAATATGTCTGCCTCTCTAGATAAAAGTGGAAAACGCTGAACTGTCCCAGTAGCTAGAGGCATACATTTATTAGCGTTAGTAACAAGTGAAATTTTAAAAAACTTTTTAAAAACAAGCTTTTATTATTATTACCATCTAGCACCATAAAGTATTCGTCAAGACGAATAAAATGAGCCCAAACTCGATGGCGTTGCATCGTTTAATAACAGAGTTCCTATGGCCACCTTCCTCCAGCTCCATCGTCAGATCAGCTCGATGTCATAAAAATATTGCATTGTCATCCGATTTATGCATGCATGCAAATTTTCAACTCAATCGGACACCGGGAAGTGGGTCAAATTTAACTTGCAAGATTTGATTACACACAGACAGACAGACAGACAGACAGACAACAGACAAGTGAAAGTAAATAAAAGATTGTAAAAAAGCAAAGAATGTGTGCCCAATATTTTTTACGATATCAGTACTTTTTTTTGACAAATTCCTATTTTGGCACAACGCACATAAATCAACTTTTATATTTTGATCGTTATATAAATTTTATATACATTTTGTTTGTCTGACGGGTGTAATTTAAAAATGGTCAGACTCAACCTTTGTATCTCAAAATATATTAATTCAATTTATTAAACTCGAGGTACACGAAGATGTATTTTTATCACAAATTGAATATCTTGAAGCGAATTATAATTTAGGTGCGCATCAGATCGGAACAAAAAACCTTCGGGTACTTTGAACTGGTTTGATGCGGGTTTTCACCTCTACTCGTGTACCAGTCTAATATAGAAAAACTAGCACTTAAGTTTATTTTAGTCTTGACTAAAGACCTGTTAGTGTTTTCGCACAACGTCCGATCCCAATCGTATAGGGTTTAGCGCGAAAGTTCTTATTTTATTCTTCAGCACAACGTTGGGGCTAACTTCATCACTACATAGTACGAGCCAGTGCCGGCGTTAGGGTAGGGCGCGGTTGGGCGACCGCCCAGGGCGCCGGATAAAAGGGGCGCCACAGGCTCTATAATGAGGCGCCCGTGGCGCCCCATTCGTTCTGAAAAATTCAATATTTCTCGGTGCTCGTAGCGAGCTGCTCGAGCATTTATAAGAACATTTAGTTTCTTTGTCACTCGAAGGAAGATAAACGCACATCATTCGTGCTGAAAGATTCAAAATTTTCTCGGCGCTCGCAGCGAGCTGCTCGCGCTTTTATAAATGAGAAAATTTACTTTCTTTGCCATTCAAAGCAAGCTAAACGCACACCATTCGTGCTGAAAAATTCAAAATATTCTCGGCGCTCGCAGCGAGTTACTCGCGCTTTTATAAATAAGGACATTTAGATTCTTTGCCACTCGAAGCAAGCTAAACGCACATCATTCGTGCTGAACAAAATTTAAATTTTCTCGGCGCTCGCAGCGAGCTGCTCGCGCTTTTATAAATAAGAATACTTATTCAGTTTCTTTGCCGCTGGGAGCAAGCTAAACGCACAACATTCGTGCTGAATAATTCAAAATTTTCTCGGCGCTCGCAGCGAGCTGCTCGCGCTTTTATAAATGAGAACATTTACTTTCTTTGCGACTCGAAGCAAGCTAAACGCACAACATTCGTGCTGAATAATTCAAAATTTTCTCGGCGCTCGCAGCGAGCTACTCGCGCTTTTATAAATAAGGACATTTAGATTCTTTGCCACTCAAAACAAGCTAAACGCACATCATTCGTGCTGAAAAATTAAAAATTTTCTCGGCGCTCGCAGCGAGTTACTCGCGCTTTTATAAATAAGGACATTTAGTTTCTTTGCCACCCGAAGCAAGCTAAACGCACATCATTTGTGTTAAAAAAATCTAAATATCCGCGGCGCTCGCAGCCAGCTGCTCGCGCTTTTATAAATAAGAATACTTATTTAATTTCTTTGCCACTTGGAGCAAGCTAAACGCAGCTCGTGCTTCGTGCTGAAAAATTCAAAATTTTCTCGGAGCTCGCAGCTAGCTGGAAAGGTGTTTTTTTTTCTAGATAAGCCCATGATTTTGCCCATCGGATTGGGCCCAGAAAAAAATCCTGGAATTTTTTCCTTTTTCGTTTTTAGTATGGAATTGCTTTTTTTAGGGGGCGCCGTAGAAATCTCGCCCAGGGCGCTGGTAATGTTAAAACCGGCCCTGGTACGAGCATATTATTATAATTAATATTAGTATCGCGGTTTAGGGTTATTGTTCAATGGCTATGCGCGCCGAAAAGATTTGTCTATTCCATATTTGTCATTTGTATATGCCAAATTTGAATTTGCCACCCTGACCATATTCGATGGTCCCAGATTTTGTTGCCCTGCCAATTGTCCGGTCTTTCATTTGGCCGCCCGGGCCACGGGCCTTGAACTGCCCCCCCATAGATCCGGTCCTGTATCAGACACAGTGCCACCCAGTGTTTTTAAATTTAAATTTTAAAATTCTGCGCAACTCTGCATTGTCATCCTGACACATTAATTGTTGTATCTCGTCCTGCTCAGTATTTCCCAATTATTTCCTACTATCGGAGCGGTTTTACCCACTGATAGCATGGCTATTCCTGTGTATAAGGTACGTATATACCACACCTAATAAATGACTGGCATAACTCATAAATGAACTTATAATAGTAACAATCTTAAAAACGAGTAAGTATCGCAGGTAGACTTCCTTTTCAGGAGGTCGACTAGGTGGGCACCCCAACAGTGCCAGTTATTCTACTGCCTGAGCAGTGATGTGCAAACATTACTGTGCTTCGGAAGGAGGGCACTGTAGCTAGTGAAATTAATGGGCTGAAGAGTTAACATCTTATGACTCTCAAGTAAGAAGCGTTGGCGCAGTGCACCCAGAATTTTACCTTTGTAAAATCCTGGGTAGCACTGTACTAATTATATATGGGCAGCGTTAGCTCTTACCATCAGGAGAGCGTCTTGCTCTTCTTTTTACTTCGTTGTAGTATAAAGTAGAGATAAATCTGTTGTTCCAATAATATTATAACTTATTGGAGTTTAGTTCAACGGGTTTTGTCGCTTTGACCATTTCTGATCTATTGTGACGCCCTCTTGAGCTATAGTTCACTCCCTAATCCTGTAGCTTCTAAGAACTTCCAGATCTTCAAGGGGGTGATTTATTGTATCTCATCGAGGAGCATCATATGTCGTCCTAGATGGATACTTCTGTTGAACATGAGTGGGCCGTACAGAGGATGTGCATTGCGGTTTCCTCCTCTTGGCAGAATCTGCAATCTGCCTCTTGATGAGCCCCATGTTCATCATGTGTTTGTTGAATTTGCAGTGACCGGTTAGAAGTCTAGTTACAGGTTGCTAACAAACTTTTTCGATTTGCGAGTAGCCCAAATAGCATTTGGCCTATTAGATATCATGACGGTTTGGGACAGGACGTAAAGTTTAATTTGACAGTTTCCGTTTTCAATGTGCTCATGTGGCCTTATTATTTCTTCAAGGAAAATAACTGTAGCTCTCAAGAACACATCAAGATGCATAAGAACCTAATATCCCGTTACATTCTTATTTTAAAACCCAACCGCCAATGACGTAGCAAGGGCAGATCTGCAGGGTTATTCACTTATCCGTATTTGGGAACCGAACCGATGGTTAAGGAACTTAACAACGGCTCCCGATTTTGAGCTATTCAAGTATCCGTCAGGGAACCGAGCCGAGACCGAACCGATTTGATACGCTATAAATGTATGAAGTGACGTACAAATCGGTACGATGGCTATTCACTTATGCGAATTTTATACCGAGTCGATGGTATTTGACGTTGATTAAATCAGTACAATGACAGACTTTCTTCCGACGCTTATTCGCTCCCGAATAAAAAGTATTCGTTTGGGAACCGATTCGCGGTTCGCGCCGTACCAATTTAAAACGTCGAAATGAAATGACGTATCTATCGATATGATGGCTATTCACTTATCCGTATTTGAAACCGAGTCGAGGATTTATGACGTAAAAATCGGTGCAATGGCATATTTTCTTCCGGCACAAATTGATCCGCGGAATGCTTTCGAATCAAAGTTTTATACTTAAAAAATACATATTTTGATGCTATTCTCGCTTATTTAATGCGGTTTTAATATGTGTGATAAATTAAAAATATCGTACTATACTTCAATTACTATTTTAATGAGTTAAAAGCATATTTCACTTTTAAATGTCGTGTAAAATTAAATACGCACTTTGCAGTTGACCGCAGTGCGGACCAATGTAAAAAACCGCAGTCTTTGTACGCACGGTAGTGCGGACGTCGTACAGCCGGATGCTGCGATATCCTACACAGTACCTACGCGTCCGGCTAGCCGCAATTTTACAACCGTGTCCCAAGTCCCACGGACAGCCGGACAATCTGCCGTCTGGCTAGCCGCAAAATGCGTATTACATATACATACACACACTAGCTGCGCCCAGTGGTTTTGCTCGCTTTACAGTAGCCTATGTGTTATTCCAGGGTCTACGCTGTAACAAATTTTAGCTCAATTGTTCCAGCCGTTTAGGCGTGAAAGTGTAACAAACACACATCTATACAACCTTACATTTTTACAAACTTTCACATTTATAATAATATAAGTAGGATAATTGTAACAGTTAACAGTACGTACGTACTATAAGTACAAATGAAGGACAACAATAAACAACAACAGCAAATAAAGAGTGTTAATTATCATTATATTATTTTTAATTAAATTAAAGGGATACATTATAAATAAGTGGGTTTACCTAATTGAATAATTAAAAGTAAAAAACTTGCAGTTATTAAAGGGGCACATTAACATAACACATGCACAGTAGGTATAAAACAAAGTTGTTTGTGTGGTCACTTGTCTGTTTGTCCCTATGAATACATAAATTTTAAAAATACTGCAACGGATCTTGATGCTTGAACGGATAACAGCCTTTATAAAATAAATGCGTCCATTCCCAAGAGTCAAATGGTTCCTATAGGGAACGTAAGAAATTTGTTGTGTATCACACTCGTCTTCTGCTAGAATCATTTCCTCATCCTCTGCGGCTGTGCCGGTCACCTTTGATGCTTTTGGTAAATGAGCGGACGCTTGTATGTTTTAACACAGGCAGCATCTCACAGCACTCCAAGGAATCAAAATATTAACAAGACGTATTTTATTTCTCTACTAGTCGTCCAACTTTATTTTACACGTCATGTTAGAGTCCGAAACCTCGGCCCCTTGCAAGATTAGGATGTTCCAATTCAATTATTACTCTACTGCTCTTTTTCTCTTAAAAAATCTAAATTTCTTTAATAAATTGTACATTCTAAAATTTCCAATAAAATTGGCTGAAACTGACATTTATTATTCGTACTGACAATCAATGGCACTGATATGTCATTAAAATAATATTACCTCTTTATATCACAATTTTACTGCCGAAATGCCGTGTAAGTGGTGCCTTACTCGGTAGGACCCGAAGATTGCCGATGATCCTTACCAATCGGTTTTGTGAATTGCATTTGACGTTACGATCGGTGCCTTTTCGTTTCGGAAGAGTCATTTTGATAGATTCACTTGATTCGATTTCGAAATCCTGTCATTCTTGCTTTCATATTTACGTTTATATGTATAAATAAACGTAAATATGATTTTTATCTACTTCAATACCTGAATTTAACAGTAAAATGGAAATAAAGATCAGTGAGCCGGAGAGGGAGAGTCACCGCTCTTTTCTGAGATCCTCAGACCGATCTCCTTAACGAAACCGCGCGCTTCACTGCCCCAACTGCCCATGGTCTCTACGGCAACGTGGACGAAATGCCATGGCGTACATAAGCCTCTTCTTCAAACTGGCGTCTTCCGCGGCTGCTGACGGTGAGTGGCTGGCGGCGACAGTGCAGGCACAAGTAGCGTCCCACATTAAGCACTTCCCGTTCTTCCAAGGCACCAGAGTCAGCCCCTTCGGCCTCTTACTGTCGGATCTACTCAGATCCGGAGGCTCGAGCACGCAAGAGACGTTAGCCGATATTAGGGCTATACGTACGATTATATATATTTTTTTGTTTTATTAGTTTACATTTTACATTAAATTAGTACTTTGCTTTCAGGCTTGCAACTCAGTTGAGCGGTGCTTTGGAGTTTTAAAGAGCCGTTTTAGATGCCTAAACAAAAGTCCCGTGCTGGAGTATGCACCAGAAAAATGTGGAAGAATTGTTATTGCATGTGCAACACAATGCATGGCATATTGCATTGTGCATATTATTGTCCTACACAATATGTGCTTAAAAAATGGCCTAACTGCGAATATGATACCAGCAGTGATGACTCGATCGCAGAACCTATGGAAAGCCAAGAAAATAATTCCCTATTACAAAGAGGATTACAGGCCCGAGTAGCCATAATTAATAGATTATTATAAATTATCAGCAGGGTTGTATACGATATAATATTCTACTAATATTACAAACGCTAAAGTTTTAAAGAATGTATATGTATAATGTATTTTTGTTGCTCTTTCACACTTGAACGGATGGTCATCCGTTCAAGTACCGACCCGATTGAGTTGAAATTTAGTATATAGGTAGCTTAGACCCGGGCATAACATAATGTAGGTTAGTGCGTCAAACATGTTAAGTATTGTTACTTTGCGTGCGTATAAGTAGTAGTTTTAAAACTCAGTAAAAATTAGGTACCTACTTGCATTTTGTTGCAGTAAAAATAAAAGGCTAAGAATTATACTGAGGTTTTATTGGCTTATTTGAGGTGCTTTTTAAGGCATTGAACTGAGACAATGAATATTAATCTAATTTAAGACATTTACAAACAGCTTAATGATCAAAATGTAAGCTGTACCAATGTGTGTACCAATTTTCATTTTAAAGCCTCTTCTTGATAAGTCGCGTACGTTTTAATAGTTCTTGATATATTCCCTAGCGCATTTGCTAGATTTGTTGATAGATTATTGCACCCCTCGGTGATGGCCTTGGAAAGGTTCTGCACACCATCTGCCACTCTTTCGAGAGCAGCAGCTTGCCGCTCCAAAGAAGCTTCCAATGGATCTTCTGTGCAAAAACGTAGTAAATGAGAACTAAATTTATTTTATATATCAAACTAAACATTACTTTTACATAACTAATCCTAATACAGTAGCGCTGTAAAATATACCTTCAATACAAATATGGAACTAAATGCTTACGCATCACATCTAATTAAAGTAACTGAAATTATTAGCAAGTAAATTTAAAAAACTTTTTAAAACAAGCTTTCATTATTATTCATGCAAAATTTCAGCTCAGACAGACGGACGCATGAAAGTAAAGTGTGAAAATTAAGTGAAAAAACCATTATCTTCTCGTGCTTTTCAATTATACAATAACGAAAGAAATGTGCCTTCAAACCATAACTGTAAAAAGACCAAGTGTCGCAGCTCGCAGTTCATCTACCGTAAAAGTTGTGAGATCCATGTATTACCAAATCGATCAAATCTTTTATGTTTTATATTAATAGAACGACTTGGCCATCGCATGAAAAAACAATGTAGGTACCTGGTACCTATCTCACAAGTTATATACCGACACAATAATAGTGGTTACTCGTGTGCTCTGAGAATACGAACAATTTTAAATCAAATTAATACTCATTACGGATAATATGAACAGGAAGGAATTGTAGGAAATGTAACTTTATTCATAATTTTAAAATTTAGATAAAATAGCAAATAAAAATCCGTCGATTGAAAACAATGATGATAATTGACATAGACAAATTATAATTTGAGTTGACAAAGATGATTGATGCTTGACAATGAATGACTGGGGCTCCTGCCATGAGTGATATAAGTCGAAAATCGCCCTTTCCCAGGAGAGACAAACAAGATTCAAAAAAATATCGTGTACGAACTATATGTATATATATGCTACATTAGCTTTTACTTAAACTTTTTCTTAAAAGAGTTTTTATCATTCCGCATTACAGTTTTTCTTAAAATTATTTTATTATATAAGTAATTTATGAAAAACCAGTGAGTTGTATCCGCACCAACGATAATTTTATCCGATCAATAATCATCAACAATGTAAATATTAATACAAGTAATTTTTTTTTTCACTTCTAAGTATGGGGAGCCCCAAAAGTGTAATGTTTTTTTTTTCTATTTTAGTGTGAAAATCTTAACGCGGTTCACCAAATACATCTATACTTACCAAGTTTCAACAGCATAGTTCTTATAGTTTCGGAAAAAAGTGGCTGTGTCATCCGGACGGACAGACAGACATGACGAATACGAGTATATAAGGGTTCCGTTTTTTGCCATTTGACTACGGAACCCTAAAAACCATCTTGATATTATCATTTATTTAAAAAAAATCATTTACCTATTAAATTATGTTGTTAGTAATATTGTCCAAGTTTGCAGATCTCAATATTGAGCAAGTTGTTGAATAAATGTTCGATCTATAGGTTTACTGTTAAACTTTTTTAAAGAATTTTTTTCTAATTTTGGACTTTAGATGAAAATTGCCCAATTACACATTAGCCATTAGGTTTTAAGGTTTTATTAGGCCTGATATTGATTGGCGTTAAGACTTCAAATCTCACTATAACACATAGTACTTTTTTTGCTTACATTTAAAAAAAAAATCTATGTATTTTTAGATATAATTTAAATTGTTCCCTGGCAAATATTGTAAAAAATCGTGAAAAGTAATATATCAGTAATGTATAATGAAATTCAAGGAAAAAAGGTGTTTTTATGTGAAAATGATTATAATCACAATTGTACCTCCAACCACAAAATACTGATTATATTTGAGTAGATGAAATCGGAGATATAACTTGAAATATATTCATAACCACTTTGTTATTGCAAAAATAGTGCACTTGTATCACTTTTCACAAAATTATCTCCCAAACTATAGAAGATAGAAGAACGTGAGTAAGATGAAAAAAATCGTTATTTTGTTTCTCATTATTTAAATGTAAAAATCTCAAAAAGGCTAAAACTTAAGTTACATCACTCATCACTGGAGGCACATATGGGAAATGTTTACGAAGTGTGCTAGCTAAATTTATGCATATTAACTTTTCAACAGAATATATGGGTAAATATTTTTACTACAATAAACCACCAAAATGAAACTATCTTCGTAAACAGTTAGATCTGTAATCTATGCTCTATTTTACTGTCCAATTAACGTGTAGGTGGTTCCTTACTCGGTAGAGCCCGAAGATTTACGAAGATACTTTCCAGTCGGTTTTGTTAAACGGAATTGACTTTTCGATCGGTTCCTTTTCCTTTCGGTAGCGCACTCGGTTCGGTTTCGGTATCGGATAAGTGAATCACCCTGCTGGGCCCTTGAGGCCAATAACCTTAGTGTAATAACATTGATTGCCAGGTGTTCTGCAAAAACTGTTTTATAACATAAAATACGATTGATCCAAACCGGTCCTCCTTCCCACCGCAAAAACGACTTTACCACTTCACAAACACTAAACTTCCTTGATTAAAAATTGAAGGAAAAACACTGCATTAATTACACACATCACAAGAAAACAACTATAATTTCATCAAATCCTTACCATTTTGATTGCACACAAAAACAACTATCGTAAAAAAAATTGTTTTTCGTTTCACAAATCGCGCGCGTCTTTCTCGACGGATGCTGTTCGAATGACAAAAGAAAATGATACAATAATTATCAAAGGTCAAGTTTACGATAGCCATTAAAGCGAGATAAAACATCTCGATCTATAATGTGAAGAGGGATAGATATATTTTTGCATATTTCGTCGTAAAATTGAGGGTAGCGCATACGCAGAACTGGTTCAGAAACTAGTATTTACATCGAGTCTACGATTTATGTGCACGTGAACTTGGCGCTGGCGTCTATGAAATAAAGCATTTTTGTATGACATTATTTTAGTTCCAAATTCGGCCACACTAATATCATAGAGTAATTATTGGTGCACCAGACTTTTATTAATAAAACTATTTATATTGACGTAGAACATCGAATCTAGGTTGCTTAACCTTAAGGTATGGGGAATACCTACTTGAATATTTTATCAGTTACATCCGTTTTGATGATATACGAATCATTGACGCATAATTTGGGAAACTCAAGTTTTTTCTCTAAAGAATTAGTTATAAATCATGGACGAAGATAATATACTAAAAAAATTAGAAGAACCTTAAGTATGAATATAATACGTGTGTGCGTACTACGTACACGAATGAAATGAAATGATTGCCGCATTATACCTGTGCATTATACTGAATTATACACAATGTACAGTGCGCAAAATCAATGTTGCCACTTGGATCTTATTTTCATTTATTAAGAGAAAAAATATAAATTAATTATTATTTATTTATTAATACATACGTTTAGTTTTTAACACACCTACCATATATACATAGGTACCGTCCAGGTTATTGGTTTCATTTTCGTGACAATAGCTTTATATGGCCTTAAATTACAAAAATCTTAACGATCACTCTCTAATGTAACATACATACAATGCAACGCAACGTTTGAAAAAACAAAAACATTTCTTTAAAAACAGCCACTTAAATTGTCTCATGTGATACTTAATTGAAATTTCTGCTCATCAATATCTAAACTTTCACATCCCAAAAGCGAAAGTTAAATGTGACATTTGTTATAAATATTTTCGTAATATTTTTAAATTCTCTCTTTTGTAAACTTACTCGAAATACAAATATTATAGTGCTTGTTCACGCTGTAACACGCGGGCGCGGGCGCGGGCGCGGGCGCGACAGACTTTGCTCACACCGCACGTGCGTTGTACGTGAACACCTTCATAGCACGTCATATGTTTGATATTTCGCGCCCGCGCCCGCGCCTGCGCGTTCACGTGAACAAGCCCTTATAGTGATGGATAGCGCGAGTGATTAATTCACATACATATTTATGTATATTATGTCACGGCTAATGTCCGAAGTGCGGCTACACCTAGGTTTAGCCGGCTAAACCTAGGTGTAGCCGACCCCGTTTTAAACCCCAAATTCGGAGATACGCGGTTTTACAAGCTTTTATTTACTTTCACCAGTCTGTTGTCTATCTGTCTGTCTGTTGAAATCAAATCTTGCAAGTTAAATTTGATCCACTTCCCGGTATCCGATTGAGCTGAAAATTTGCGCGCACGTATAAATCAGATGACAGTGCAATATTATTAAGACATGGAACTGATCTGATAATGGAGCTGGAAGGTGCCCATGGGAACTCCGTAATTAAACGATGCAACCCCATCGAGTTTGAGCTCATTTGATTTATCTTGACGAGTACTTTGGTAATGGATGGTATAATAATAATAAAAACTTGTTTTTAAAAAGTTATTTTTAAATTTTACTTGTTGATCATAGCGCGCGTCCGCGTGTACGATTTACGATAAATTCGTTCATTTTTTACGTGGAATCTCATCATATGCATCACACATCTAAATGTAGCTATGAGCCAAAAATAACGAGTCCTGACACACAAAATGTATGTGTGTTTTTATGTGAAAAGTAATACCCCGACTTACGCGAATTAGACTTACGCGTTTATATGTATTGGTCCTACCTATCGCGTAAGTCCGGGTTATTACTGTATATAAAATTGTGAAATTTGGCATAGAGATAGACATCGCCTTAACCGATTCGTTGCGTATGGCACGTTTCAGTGCCATCACTTTTTTGAAATTACTTGATTATTACTACAAATTTTGAAAATACTGTTTTCTTTTCCGCATGCCAGAAGACACATGCGTGTCATCTAATCGTATGGCGCTGGGCACTGAACAGTGTCACGTTATTTTTGTTCGACGCCAGATTTAAAAGTTAGACGTCGCAACGAATCGGTTAACAAGAGCAAAGCGTTAGCAAAGTTCTGACCGTGTTTTAGTCTAAGATACATAACTATGTCTTACAAGATGTCTTTATTTGTATCTGGATGTAATCTGAGTGTAAAGAAGAAGAAGTAATCGTTACTAACAATATGAGGGTTTTTTTTTTACATTTTGAATCAGAGTTAATCTACAACAATATTATTTAATGTATTTTTACGAGTACTTGCACCTCCCTAAGTATAGCTTCACCATTTTACATAAATGACCTAGTTCTATCCACGCCAAGAAGCTGAAAATTGATTAATGTGGATGAGAGCAGCTTTGTAAATTGTCAAAGTGCAGAATTTCACGAAACGCTGTCTAGTATCAGACGTACGAGTAATTAGCACAATGGTAATGGTGCCCTTCAAACACATATGCACTGCTGTAAAGCTAGTAATATACTGGGATCATCAGGGCGGGTGGGATGTTAAACTATTTTTATGTGATAAAGTAGAAGACGAGCAAGACGCTCTCCTGATGTTAAGAGATAACGCTGCCCATAATCAGTACACTTAGGATTTCATAATGCTGTAAAATTCTAGAAGCACTGCACTAACACTTTTTACTCAAGTCATAAGATGTTAAGACTCTTTAGCCCTGTAATTTCACTAGCTACAGTGCCCTCCTATCGAAGCACAGTAATGTTTGCAAATCACTGTTCGGGCGGTAGAATAACTGGCACTGTTGGGGTTCCCACCTAGACGACTTCCTGCAAAGGAAGTCTACATCGGTGAACTCTCTAAACTTTTCGATTATTTGTCGAAGAATTAGGATTTGCTCTCTTGTCCCTCGACCCTTAACAAATATCGCTTGCTCAATAACTATTTCGAGATTTAGAAAAGCTTGCAGTCTGCTTTTGATGACATGAAGTAGCACTTTACTTTCGTGTGTGATCAACGCTATAAGACTGTAGTTGACACACTTTTTTGTTGATCCCTTGTGGCAGATCACCCTAAGAAACATCCTACTGTTCCGCGAAGCTGCAAGGATCAGTGCGAACTATAATGACGCCTATGGGGTCTTCTCACCCGCGCAATGGTGTGTGATTGAGCTGAAATTTGGTATAGAGTTAGCTTAAACCCTGGAATAACACATAGGCTACAGTGCAGTGGGTAAAACCGCGCAGCTAGTATAATATATACATGAAAGTTTTTAAAAATGTATGGATGTCTGGATGAATGTTTGCTATACTTTCACGCCTTGACGGGCGGACCGATTGATCTGAAATTTGGTATAAAGATAGCTTAGACCCTGGAATAACACAGGCTACAGTACAGTGGGTAAAACCGCTGGGCGCAGCTAGTGTAAATATAAATATAAAAATACTGGGATCATGGGGGTTAGACAAGCGCCAATATTATCCCAGTATACATACATTTTTTTAGGGTTCGTCAAAAGCGCAACGCAATGTGAAACTTTGGTCACGAACATAATGCATAACGTTGCGTATGCTATGCGTTGGGAACAAGATAATAATATGAAATCTAGCGAAATGGATTACGTCTCTGCTAAAGTTAATCCAATATGGGTTATATCCCCGACGGCTGACTAATATGTAAGCTGAAAACTCGACAATCAACATGGAGCAGTTCTATGTAAGAGTTTCAGCTTGACAAAGCTTCTCTCAGAGTATTATTCATCCGATGATAGAGCTAATGATGTCCAAAACTTTATTCTCTTGAATATAGAGCGAGCGTATCCTACAAATTAAAGCAAATTTGTCTCATTTTCAAATATTAGGTACCTCATTTTATTAATAGGTACCTTACTACCGTGCTATTTTTATTGCTATCGTGCTATTTTAGCATTAAGTTAGTCCTAGCGTTGTGCTGAATAATAAAATAAATAAATAACTAGATATACATAGTACACATGATGTAACTTCTTCGTTGAATTCATACGTAGTCATTCTATAAGATTTCATCTTAAATATGTAAAAAGGAAAGATCGATTGATTGACTGACTGACTGATATCAACGCTCAACGCACAGCCTAAACCGCTGAAAGGATTTGATTGCAATTTGGAACACAGGTAAGTTTTATGACGTAGATCCTCATTGAGAAAGGATTTTGCCACACAGGCAAAGTTAGTGAGCATAAGCTAGTTTCTCTATGCAAGCAAACTTGATTGTTTTCGGTATCATATATCTTACAAGCCTATGCTCGTGGTTCTACCTCCGTCATGTTATGTTTTAGCGAATGTCAACGTCATGAAATCTATCTATGTGCCAAATTTCAAACCAATTCGTTTACCGCTTTGAGCTGCGTATTGATGCATAAGTAAATCAGTAATGGTTTCTTTTTATTTAAACTAAAATTATGTACCTACTTGATGGTGGTATCCCCATCAAAATCCGATCAGCCAGATCGACGCGAAGTATAAAAAAATTTAAAAGTATAAAATTCCATGGCCGAAGCCAGGTCATACAACTAGTATAATAGTTAAGTAGCATTAATTAGTAGTCTCGTTTGTAGCGAGCCTTAGTCTGCAAATACAGACAAGCGAACGGTTCGTTAAATCAGAATTAGTAAGAATTAGTCAGTATTAGCCGCCAATGCGACGGCTCTACGCGGCTTTAATTCCAACAACTAATTAACGATTCCAACTGACTTTGGAAAAGAAGATAAAAAAAGTGAGCCAGTGAGCGTCGGGTTCTACAGGCGTGAACTCCTGATGAAGGACATCGTAATTGTCCGAAACCGTGGTCGAGATATTCTCGACAATGTTAGACGTGAGTTGTGCCGTTTTTGTTGTTTTAGTTAAGATAAAAAAAAAGTATTTTTATCTATATAAAGAGCCATTTGAGGTGTGCAATACTTCTAAAAGTATTGCACACCGCCCCTGTACATGTTCTCAACATTCCTTCCAACCAGGTTGTCTGTAAGAGATTACACTATGCGATAAGACCGCCGATTGTTTACCTTTAGCGTTTGTGTGCATTGTCTACTTATAACTATTTTCTGTAACCTGGTATGCAACAAATAGTTATTGTATTGTAAAAAGCTTGTAAGTATAAATTATGCTAACTTATGTTTGCTTCGCTCTTCGCTTTCGCCTGTAAACAAATCCTTAGCTGAACCGACGATGTTTTCCCGATTATATATACATCTAATATTAACAAATAAACTAATGAAGTGTAGGTGTATATTTAAAAAAAAAAAAAAAAAATGATCTACAACTTTTCCGAGCGACATTTTCAAAATGTTAATTCTACGAATATATTATATTTTCTAAATTTGTCATATAGTGCGAGAGAGTCAAGAGGAACACTCCCTTAAATGCTTGTGTTAGTTTTCCCTAACATCCCTTAAAAGTTTGAGAAAGGAAAGATGTAGTCAAAAGCTTAAAAAAGCAGAGCTTTCCTTGGTCACACTGTGACTGTAAGGTCAATGAGCAGGCGTTATCATTTTCACATCAGGCGAACATCTGCTGCGTCGTATTAATCTGCTTGCATAAAAAAATAACAATTTAACTAAACGTGTCGGAACTCGGAACACAGTCGATTCTATTCTATTATTTAGTGGGGAGTAGATTAGGATGCCGCCAACCATAGCATTTAACTGCCTACACCTACACCTTTTGTTTCCTTTTAACTTTTAATATTGCTATTTATATTCACTGAGGTACCAACGTAGCGGAATTTTCGCATACAAATTGTGGCACAATCGCTAATTCACCAACATTTAAGCTTTAAAATAAAAAATCCGTGAAATTACAGCGGCGTAAGCTGAAATCCTACGTGGGACTTTTCATGGCTTACCATTTACCATACGTTTTATAGACGTAACTTGGATTTAAAAAAATGTGTATTTTTGTGTGGATTTAGCCTGGAGCGTGTTTTATCTCATGAAAATGATAGTATTTAAAATAAAACCAGCGTAATGTCAGGTCTGTTTGAGTACCTGTACTACCTACGCTTTTGGGTTTATATAAAAGTACATAATTTTGTGTTTAATATTTCAGGGTCCAATTTTTTTTTTTATGTGGAGAAGTAAGAAGACGAGCAAGACGCTCTCCTGATGTTAAAAGATAACGCTGCCCATAATCAGTACAGTGCTACCCAGAATTTCACAATTATGCGCAATTCTAGGTGCACTGCACCAACGCTTCTTACTCAAGAGTCATAAGCTGTTAAGACTCTTTAGCCCAGTAATTTCACTAGCTACAGTGCCCTCCTACCGAAGCACAGTAATGTGCAATGCAATTTACCTTATCATAATATTATAGAGATTTAGCTTAAGTGAGAATAAAGTTTATCAACATGATGACAAGACAGACAGATGTAGATTCAGTGTAAAGAGGTAACAAACATGGATTTATAATAAAATATATCCACAATCCACACATTCAAACTCGAAATCGAACTCCAGACACAGGCAAAGGTTTTTTAGGTCTTTGCCAGATTATTATATTTCTCTCGATCTAGCCAATGTGCAGGCCGACACGATATCCCACAGTAAATCAAAATTTTTGTTAAATCTTGGAATTTATTAGCCATTTATTTTGATGGTTACCTACTTTACATAAAAGTCCGCTCCATGTTATCATATTAACACTAAATATTTTCGTATGACGTTGTACACTATCTCCATAATAGTTTAGCGGCACAGGCTGTGCAGTTATAGCTTTATGACGTCATAAACCTGACCTGTGCGCCATTCTACTGTGGATCCGCCATATTGAAAAATTCCATATTTTACGACGTTGTAGATCCTGATTTTGTCATAGTGTATAGCGTTTTATCTACTTCTAGTTTGTGGAGATTATAGTCGGCTCACTGGGGTACTAAATGTCCATGATAAGTTATGTCGACGACATTTTTATGCCTGTTGCAAACAAGTTAATGGGGCCGTGTACTGTGTATTTAACCATCACTTTACTACACTTATCGTACATGGATATTTCGTATCGCGCTACAGGCAGTAGCGTAATTCCCAATTTCCAAGGTTGTTCATATGTTTACTACTCAACCTGGTACTTCAAAAAAAAAAGACGACAACTCGACGATGACGACGACCGTCAGTCGATGTTAAAGTTGCCTGTCGTTTTGCTACGCTCTCAAGTTGACTTTCGACGAACAATATACAGTGTCATGCTACTAAATAGAATCCAACAAAGTCCAGCAACGTGCGACACATTGAGAAAAACTTTTAAAAAAATCCTTTTAACAATAAAATAATTGGAATTCAGTTTATCCATTGTGGAAAGTATCGGAAGGTGGAAAACGGAATGGGATGTTGCAAAATGTCGGTAAAAATCTGGAGAATTTGATGGGATGAGCCGTGATTTATATTGAAATGTGAGCGGCGGGTTCGTGACCAAAATGACAAATTTAATATTTATTTTATCTAGCACGAAACGCGCGTTGTTTTGTTAATATTCTTTTCAGCTTTTGAAGATAAAAATGTGATGAAACTATTGGTATCTACAGTTGCCTGTTCGGTTGGAGTGTAAACCCAAAATATTGCGCACACATAAAGTACAATAATTACATATCTAATAATAATTATTATAGTCACAATCACAATCACTCAGTGTTAGTAAAGGTAAGCTGTTCTGCTTCCAATTATTACGCACTTTATCTATAACAATTAATATTATCACAATAATTGTGATTTGATTCAGATAGTGTATAAGTAGAGTAACCTATTCCGTTGGAATACAAAACCCAACTATATTTTTTTCTTATTTAGAAAATGACATCTCCAATTCGATAAAGCTGTATTTCAACAAGGAAAAACAGCTGACAACGCCATAATATCAACGGCAAATAAACGACACAAGTATAAGAAATCGCCGCGAAAGCAATAGGGGAAAATATCCTTATCAATGGTCGAAATAGGTGTTATGAGGTCAGTGGCGCGGAGGGCGGCCACAAATCTTCATTGCTGTTGTGATTTATAAGGGTCCTGCCACATGCCGATATAAGATTAGTGGCGCTAACTTGTTGTTGAGTGCCACCACTGTGAAATCGCGTTAAAGATGTTATTGCAAACATTAGCCAAACACAGCATGTTGAGATGATAGTGCAATTCGTAGCAAAATTATAACTATATCAAAAGTTATAAAAACATCGCTATAGAAAGGTACATTTCCTCAAATTTCCTTCGAACCAAGATATTATATTATTTATTTATTTCCTATCTGCAAGATATTGCTTTATGCGATAAAATCGCCGATAGTTAGGAGCCTTAGACGCTTTGCAGATAAAGCAACTATTGCAGCAATTAGCACCGACACCTTGCTCACCACCCGGCTGTTTCATATAATGCTATAGCTCTATTGAACATGCTCTGAATTGGCAAGCTGTACCAATTAAAGTTAGACAGAAGACGTCAATTTATAAAACAATTGTAGTTGCTAGAAAGTTGCTTAGAAGTTGCCGAATTGCTGCAATAGTTACTCAGTCATAATTCAAAGTGTGCCATGTCATGTGCCAATGTTTGCACCAATATTTTGTAAGTACTTACAAATTTTGAAAGTGGCTACCTTTTGGGCTCGATCATTGACTTGGAAAGTTTTCTAGAGGGAATTTGTTCTAGTTACTAGTTCGTCTTTTTGAATAAGTTTGGGACCGTCCTTGGAAGATTTTTATTTGCTCATCCTTGAAATACTGCCCAATTTATTATGCTGTCTCCGGACTGACTTTATTTTAGCAATATTTTCTACTGGAGGTAATAAAGATTGCGCCTGCAATTGCTGGATTTTGGGTCAGGCTGGGCGCTTGCTGTAAATACGTTGGTCTCAGCTGTATACGTTGGTAGACCAGTCAGTCATTCAGTCACTCATGCCTTCCTATATAATATAACTAGTTTACGCTCGCGGCTTTGCCCGCGTGCCAAAATCCTTTCTTAGCGGATGTCTACGTCATAAAACTTATCGTGTTACAAATTTCAACCCAATCCGTCCAGTAGTTTAGTCAATCAGTCAGTCCTTCCTTTTATATATTTAGAGTTGAAGATTTTGCAGCGTACTACAAGTTAAAAATAAAAAGCTCATAATACAAAAAGGTTTTTACTGAAAAGTTCCAATAAGAATATTAAAGTATCTAAGCGCACTCAGCTTCATGCATCAAGATGGCGCGCCGCACGTAACGGAAGTGGTAGAAACTGAATACCACCACCAGGGAGAAGAAATAAAGCACTGTAACAAAATAACAGTTTTAGAGTACCGTGTTTCGGAAGGCACGTAAAACTGTGGGTCCCGGCTGTTTCCTATAAGATATGTAGGAAGTAGTCGTTAGGTCATGTTGCAGGCCCTGTAGTAATCTCGGCGACCTGAAACATATAGGTTGGCCATACAGCCTATAATTGTGATTTGACTAACAGTGTAAGTAGGGTAACCTGTTCTATTGGAGTATAAATCCCAATTTTTATTTTAAAGGGGAAAGTTCTTTTTTGAACTTTTTATGCTTAAGTTACATAAATCTTTTATTTAGAAGTGAAAATTGAAATGCTGTTTCATATCTCTACAAATATTATACCTAATAATAATTATAGTTTGTTTGCTGGTGTCTTTTTTGTACCGCCATTGTTTCTAGGCCTGCTGTGGCGCCGTATGGCTTTAATTGTCGATCAGTGACCACATAAATGTGATTTTAGCCCGAAGATTTTTTTACCAAAAAATATAATTCATAATAATAATATATTCATGGCTCATTCTCATTTTAGCTCAAATTTGATGGTCACACGGTTATATTTCCTAAACAGTTAAAGAAAGAAACATGAATTATAGATAGGTGGATAAAACATAATATATTAAGCTACAAAATAAATAAAGATTGTCATAATAGACGCAAAAAATAATACTAAAATTTAACATGAAAGGTCAAAAACGGGGCCATTTTTCGTATTCTCATGGTGTCATACTTTCCGTTGCAGTGAAACATTTGGGCACTACTTTAACAAATTTCGATGTATCTGTATATAACATATGTATATCAATATTTTCGCAAACAAATACACTTTACGGTATACAGTCTCAAAAAAGCCTTTCATTATTATTTTGAATTTAAAATGACATAATGCGGCGGTCACACGATTTTAGGTGTATTAAATTTGCGTAGTTTAACGGCTGCTGTTAAACACAACATCAACAATCTAATACAGAGTTTCATTCATTTCAATGATGACAATGTTCTGCAATCGTAGAAGTAGGATTTAGGACTTATCGAGCCGTGGAAAAAAATAATATTGCTAAGTTTCAATTTATTCACGGGTGTACCGATCACTTGCATGGACAACATTTTTAAGCATTCTATTTTAGTTATTTAAATCAAAGCTAGCTTTTCGAAACGCTAAAATGTGCGAGATAAAGATGTAGTATTTAATTTTATACATTATACCTAAACTTTCTAAAATTTCACTAAAAAGGTATATTTTCGTCACCAGCGTGGCATCACCTTCATAGCGTTTTTTTTTACCATGAAGGTGTTTTTTAAGCCATGAAAGTGATTTTTATGTATTGTTTTGTTTAGAAAGGGCCTTTTTACGAACTAAAAAGTATTTTACCTGTTATGTTAGGGTTTTAATACATACATACCAAATTTCTGACTAATAAAAAAGTAAAGTGATAGGTAGAGTAATATCTCAAATTACGCATATTTTCTTTTGTAGTGAGGTTTGATGTTACGTACGAGTAGAATGTCGTTTTATTGCACATTTTTGGTAGATTTAGTCTTTTAAAAGGGGTTTACTTGAAAAAGTTTTGAAAAAAATAATGACTGAATCACTTTCGTGGCGTCGAAAATTTTAAAACTGTTTTTCTTCGAAATGAAACGTACGATTTAAATTATTTATATAAAAGTTTACTCGTGTTATTCAGCTCTACACAATATTATGCATAAACATTACAAATAAGCAATAAATAAGAATTGCCATGAAGGTGACGATGAGAATCGATTCCATGAGAATGAGCCTCATAATAAATATTTATCCTTCATTGGTGGTCCAAACGTAGAAGGCTCATTCTCATGGAATCGATTCTCATCGTCACCTTCATGGTAATTCTTATTTATTGCTTATTTGTAATGTTTATGTATAATATTGTATAGAGCTGGATACCACGAGTAAACTTTTATATAAATGATTTAAATCGTACGTTTCATTTCTAAGAAAAACAGTTTTGAAATTTTCGACGCCACGAAAGTGATTCAGTCATTATTTTTTCACAACTTTTTCAAGTAAAACCCTTTTAAAAGACTAAATCTACCAAATATGTACAATAAAACGACGTTTTACGTAAAAACAAACCTCACTACAAAAGAAATTATGCGTAATTTGAGATATTACTTTACCATTCACTTTACTTTTTTATTAGTCAGAAATTTGGTTTGTTCGTATTAAAACCCTAACATAACAGATACAGTACTTTTGAGTCAAGTAAAAAGGCCCTTTCAAAAGAAAACAATACATAAAAATCACTTTCGTGGCTCAAAAATCACCTTCATGGTAAAAATCGCTATGAAGGTGATGCCACGCTGGTGACGAAAATATCCCTTTTTGGTGAAATTTTGGAAAGTTTAGGTATAATGTATAAAATTAAATACTACATCTTTATCTCGCACATTTTGGCGTTTCGAAAAGCTAGCATTGATTTAAATAACTAAAATACAATGCATAAAAATGTTGTCCATGCAAGTGATCGGTACACCCATGAATAAATTGAAACTTAGCAATTATATTTTTTCCCACGGCTCGATAAGTCCTAGATCCTACTTCTACGATTGCAGAACATGGCTATCATTGAAATGAATCGAACTCTGTATTGGATTGTTAATGTTTTGTTTAACAGCAGCCGTTAAACTAAGCAAATCTAAAGCACCTAAAATCGTGTGACCGCCGCATTATATTATTTTAAATTCAAAATAATACTGAAAACTTTTTTTTAGCCTGTAGACTTTAAAGTGTATTTGTTTGCGATAATTCTGGTATATATTACATACAGAAACATCAAAATTTGTTAAAGTAGTGCCCAAATATTTAACTGCAACGCAAAGTGTGACACCATGAGAATACGAAAAATGGCCCCGATTTTGACCTTTCATGTTAAATTTTAGTATTATTTTTTGCGTCTATTATAACAATCTTCATTTATTTTGTAGCTTAATATATGTTTTATCCACCTATCCACAATTCATATCTCTGTCTTTAACTGTTTAGGAAATATAACCGTGTGACCATCAAATTTGAGCTAAAATGAGAATGAGCCAGAATAGGTACCCTTAAGCCGGAAACGCATTATTAAAACGCGACGCGACGCCACGCGAAGACGTGGCGTGTGGTCACGTGACGCCACGGATCAATCCGGGTGACGTCACGAGGCGTTTTAATAATGTGTTTCCGGCTCTATACTTTCCAAAACAAAGAGATGTATTTTCCAAATTTAAATTATTTAAAAATATATTCACAATTGAGTCCTAAGTTCAACGTAAAAATAAACCTAAGCATCTGACAAAGATTATTTTTCTTTTTGAATTTGGTTACTTAGTCTTAGCATTATTTTATTATTTTCACTTGTGGAAGCGGCTGCTAACTTACTCAGAACTTGTCTTTAGTTATCAAGAACTTGAATAATTACGGTAGCACTAAGTTGAAAAACTTAGTGGTTCAGCGGTAAAAGCATAATTCTAAAGCTATCTAAGTTATCTAGACATAATTGATCTAGTGCCTACTTGAGACTGCGCTTTGTGTTGTGTTATGTAGTAAAACGTCTCGAAAGTTTAAAATTCTAGCAGGGTTGTTCAATCTAACATTATGGTGTCCCGCAGGAACAACCCCAGGTTTTAGTGGGCATCCCATATTGGGGAATCCCATTTACCGCCCTGGCGCAGAGTGACGATGCGTAATGCATTTTTCTGGGTTAAAAAAAGCAAAACTTTCTCAACATTATGGCTCTACGTATCGCCCAATAAAGTTTCGATAACAGGGAACCCTCAGCTTCCTACTCCCAAAAATAAAAGTCCTAAATTGAGTTTGGAATGCTTAATTTTGGACAAAGTTCTGACATCTCAAGTACAGCTGCTGTCTCTGCGTAAATCTTGTCGAGAACCCTCTAGAGGCAAATGCCAAAATTTACAAAACATGTTTTTATTTCATTCATTATAAGTTACATTTTGACCACGATCTCGCGTGATGTTAAACGATGATCCGGCCGTAGATGGTAGCCGACATAACCTAGAAGGCGGGATAATTCAAATCCCTTCCATAAGTTTTCATTTCTTCTATAAAAAATCTAAAAGCCCATAAAGTAAACATGTAAATTTAATATATTAATGCAATGAATGTAGCGCGAATGCATTACGGTCCAGCCGTAATTAGTAAATGGGCCCAATGCAAGCCGGGCTGATTGAAACGGCGCTGCATGTGGAAATTGATTAACATTTTTACACTTTATGTTGCCGTCATATTTTATGTTCGCTATATTTATTATCTGTAATGGTTTTACATTTTGTAGAAATAACTGAAGACTCAATCAATATAATATTAAAAAAATATGGATGTATCTGTGTGTGTTGTTACTTGTTCACGCCTATTCGGTTGAACTGATGTTGAAGTTGAGTTGAAATTTGGTAAGCATATAGGTAGCTTAGATCCTGGAATAACACAGTAAATTTTTCAGCGAGCGAAATTCATTGGCAAAGTAGTTATATGTTTCGATTTTGAATAAAAAAATTACGTAATTGGTGCAACGTAGCAAACTCCTGCTGGCTAATTTGGCGTCAGAAGATCAGTTAGTTATTCAACCAGAGACTCTTTTCTTTTAAATATTTAGATTAAAACAGAGGGGATTATAAAACAATTACCAGCTCCAAGGAAGGTCAAGAGTCCACTGACACATGCCAAGTTAGCCACTCGGTGCTGCTCATCTTTGATCTTGGGAGCTGGAAGAGAATTCAATATCAATGTCAATAGAAATAAAAAGAAATATACTCAGTGATAATTGGGGATTATATTAGGTAGGTACAAGAAATTTATTACCCAATGGCTATTATAGGTAAACTGGATGCATATTTTATTTACCATCTTTGAATCTTTGACAGGATCGGCTTATTTTCACGGCAGACAATCCAACCATTGTCAACCACACAAATATGGCCACCAGTAAATATACCTGAAATAATTGAATGTTATGTTCATGATCGTAGAGATGAAAGCGTTAAGCCGCGTCTCCAGCAGGGCTATTCACTTATCGGTTAGGGAACCGAACCGAATACCGAATTGTCAAAATTGTATGAAATGACGTAACATAATATGTCAAGTTGTATCTACGTAATATGTCATTTCATACATTTTTGACAATTCGGTATTCGGTTCGGTTCTTCCACGGATAAGTGAATAACCCTGCAGATCCTGTTTAGGTTCAATCATTCAACCCGAGTATGACAACATTAAAAAAAAATCTCGGCGATTTTGACTTCTTGTTTGCTCCGACAATATTTTTTGCTTTCCATATCCACGTACAACAAAACATTCATCAAAATTGCCGATATTTTTTTGGATGTTGTCATGCTCATGTTAAATGTTTGAACCAAAACAGGAGCTTGAGACGCGGCTTTAGTCTTTAGATAACTCTTGAGATAACTCTTTATTGAAACACCACAATTTTTATAAGAACTTAAAGCTATATGCTGGTTTTTGAAAGTTTCAGTATGAAA
Source organism: Hemithea aestivaria (assembly GCA_947507615.1). Lineage (NCBI taxonomy): Eukaryota > Metazoa > Arthropoda > Insecta > Lepidoptera > Geometridae > Hemithea > Hemithea aestivaria. Next base: position 3,184,727 of record OX382343.1, read on the forward strand.
GTTAAGTTTCAGGATCTCAGAATTTAAATCAGTGATTTCATGTGTATATTTTTTATGGATTAAAAGGTTTTTATGGAGTTTAATGTCTATTTTTTTAAAATTGGAGGACTTCATGGTAAGCGTTAACACAGTTTTAAAAATATGACAAATTAGAATAAAGTTCAGAGTACCAGCATGGCTCGGCAGTTCTCAGTGAGCGCCACAATGATGAGGAGGACGCCTGCCCCTGTCACACCAGTCAGCACTACGCCTGTAGCCATGCTAATACCTAAAAAAATGTACTTGCTATAGCCACATTATAAGGTCAGGAAACTGGTTTTTAGATCCTAATCAACATGGGTTGGACGTGGAACTACCCATGTTTTCCATTTAGATTCCTATGTCTTCAAGCAATTTTTGCTTGAAGGCATAGGAGTCATAGAGAAATTAAGTCTTGACACTAGGCTGAGTCTTTGAGCCCATTTTCTCAGCATACGAACGGACGGCCTCCGATTAGTTTATTTTTTCTCAAATGATCTGCATGTTGACTATTTATGTTAGATAGAAGAAAAAGTATTGTTACATTGAGTAGCAGCAGTATGATGCATGTCATCGTACTGCCCCGCGACAGCAGCAGGGTCAGTAGGACCGACCCTGCCAGCACCTGGGAGAAGGTAATCAGCAGCACTCCAGGGAACAAGTTGCAGACGCCGCAGCAGCTCTCGAAGTTATACGAAGGAACCTTACATTGAGTAGTGACAGTATGATGCATCTCATCGTACTGCTTCCCTCGCGACAGCAGCAGGGTCAGCAGGACCGACCCTGCTAGCACCTGGGAGAAGGCAATCAGCAGCACGCCAGGGAACAGGTTGCAGACGCCGCAGCAGCTTTCAAAGTGACATCCTTGTTTGTGCACCGCGAAGTGGAGAGGCATCTGAGGATAATAGCCATAAGCTTCCTTATCTGAATATATAAAAGAAAAGAGTGCGTTTTTGAAAACTAACGTGAGTGTTATCCATATTCACTATGTAAACATACGACTAAACTCACGGATATAATGGTCAAAGCTAGGCTCAACCCTGGGTTTTGGACAATTACGATGTCTTTCATCAGAACTCACGCCTCTCGGTCAAAACGCTAGCTTCGACCATTATATCCGTGAGTTTACATAGTTAAATTACAAACAAAAAGAATGTTGTTCTTCTACATATATGAAAAGAATAAGTGTGATGGACTGATAGACTGATCTAGCAACACAGATCTCACAAAGCTGTTCGAGCTAAAATTTGGCATGGAGATACGCGAGATCAGCTAGAGCCCGCCCAACTATTCCCCCAAAAATTAGTCTCTGAGACACGTGACATGCGGTCACGCAAGTGGCCCTGGCCTATCAAAAAGCATTCTGGAAAGCTGGTTAAGATATATATGTTTATGTGTATACTATATAGGTACATAATATAAATAACATTATATTATACCCGAACTGTGCTCCTACTGGGACTTCTCACTCGCTTATCAGTTGAGTATTCATCCGTAGTGCTTTGACCCATGTTTGTATTGTGATTCTTGACTATTATGTTATTTATTGTTAAATTTCTGCTACCATTTATTATGTAGTTTATTTTAAGTAAAGATTTTAATCTTTTTCTTGGTATAAATATTGATTATAAGCTTTCCAAAATAGCTGTCAGTTTTGAGTAGTTACTGACATTACAAAAGAATGTCTTTAATCCATTTATCACTGCTTTAATCAAAGAACAAAATTACAAAAAGAAGAATCTTCGATTTTCAGCAGGTTTTAATATATAAAAAGAATCTCTGTGATTTTTAATTAATTTGTCCTCAAAATATGCCGTATTTTTGAGTACCTATTCGCCGATAGTTCGCCCTATGTATCGTTTATAAAAATATTAGGACCGCGAATTTGTTAAAACTCGATACGCTGCAATGTTTATTTAACTCTCAAAAGGTGCAAATAAAATCCGTGTTAATTATTATAATTAGGAAAATAAAAGCAACAGCACGGACCACTATGTAAATAGGCACTATTCACACCCAATGACTAAGCAGAAACTGATAATTCGCTACAGGAATTCGATTTTCCGGGTAAATTGCAAGATTTTCAATTAAACGCGTATTCGGATCCTCGTCTGTTGATTCGACAAAATTACAATAAAGGGATTCTATTTGATTCTATGCTGTTTCAAGTTTATTCATATATTTGTTTGGAGGTATTTTACTAATATTATGAAGGGTGAAAGTTTGTAGTTGAGTGTGTGTGTGTTTGTTGCTCTTTCACGTTATAACGAGAGAATTAAACTGAAATATAGTATGTAAGAGTATGTAGCTTAGATCCTGAGTAACACATGGATATTAAGATAAATATACAATAAAACGGGATGATTAATATAGGTAATATAGGTATATTATAAAGCTACTTGTATTTAAGTGGGGAAAACCGCTGGGCGCCGTTTGTTTTTTAAAGCATCTTTTATTTATAAAAGCCATAAAGTTGGCTACACCGCTTTGAATGGACAAACTTATAAATTGCCGAGGTAAGAATAAGAGCCAGCTTTTTGGTATAATATTCTGAAATAGTGTTCTGCATGGTAAATCACAAAGTGAAAATTATCAAGGTATTCGGTAGCAAAAATGACAAGTTTATTCGTAGCTAAGCGATCGGAAAATCGGCTATCAATAACGTGAAACAACTTGAAAAATGTCCTTTTACGCCTACGCCGTAAGATTTATTAACCACTTGTTGCATACTACGGCTTTACCCCCTAAAAAGTGTGATTTTGGCTGCCTACATAGGTAAAAGGTACAAAACTTCAGCTTTTAAGGTTGTTTTGGGTTAAGAATCTTAATTAATGGATGTGTGTTTGTTACCCCTTAAATGGCTGTACTAACAGCCGAAATTTGCTATTTAGGTTGCTTAGACTCTGCAATAATACAAGCTACTTATTATCGAGTAAAATCGCTGGGCTGCTATAATGAAATGTTTTATCAGTCCTTTATACCTGCTGAGTCTAAGTGCTTGTTCACGCTATAACACGCGGGCGCGGGCGCGGGCGCGGGCGCGACAGACTTTGCTTACACCGCACGTGCGTTGTACGTGAACACCTTCATAGCACGTCATATTATGTTTGATATTTCGCGCCCGCGCCCGCGCTCGCGCCCGCGCCCGCGCGTTCACGTGAACAAGCCCTAATACTCATAAAATACTCATCTCATAGAAACCGAATCCATGTCTAAGCTACACAAAGATTTGGTTGAATAGTTTTTCCGTGAAAAAGTAATAAACAGCAAAACTTTCGCATTTAATATTTAAAATATGGTCAGTGCTATTAAAATAAGCTTCATCGATTATCTTTTTAAATCAAGGTATAATCTACATCATCTGATATCCATTACACATAATGAGTTTTTAACGAACACGAATTATTTTATTTGGCTAAGTGAGCCATATTATATGTTATAACACATACTCTGTCTGATCGGCGGCAATGAGACCAATTTTAATATGCACTACGATATTTTGGCTTGTGGGAGTAGTGATAGGAGCCAGATCAGTAAGTTTATCTTCTTTTCTTTCTAGGAATTAACCCACATTTGCCAGGATGCATCCGGGGCTGCTAACAAGTGCTTGGACGTACCCCCATCCCCGGAACTATGGTTCCCACACTAACATCGTCAGTTTTCCGCCACGCCCATCTTATACGGGAGATTCATACCGCATGTTATTTGTGGGTTAACAAGCAGTTTCAGTGCCAGTTTGCTCCTAAAATTGTTGAAAAGAAGAAGAAATAGCAGTTTTTTCAGAGGGAGTTATTTATTAAAATATGTATACCTTCTATTTACTCCAGGGTCCATACAAATCATCCTACATACGTATAATGCCATGCCCGAGCCCGAATTTGCCTGTAGACAAGAACCCTGCGTCCCAGTTCTTCGCTGAACTCTACAACACCACCACCGAGTTCAATCTCATGAGGGGGCAGGTGACCGTTGTCAGAGATCATAGGATTAAGAAGGTAAATACACTTTATTCTTTCCGCGCTTGTGACTTTGTGGCTCAGTAAACGCAAGAAAATAATTGTAGTATCAGTGGTCGTACGTCCAGCTTGTTATCCAGAGGCCCTGGGTTCAAATCTCAGTGTGGCAAATAATTTTCGCCTGGACGCTACCGTGTTTCAGAAGGCACGTAAAACTGTGGGTCCGGCTGTTTCTCCTACATATCTTATAAGAAACCAACAGCAGTCGTTAGGTCATGTTGCAGGCAATTACTAGGCTGAAGAGTCTTAACATCTTATGACTCTCAAGTAAGAAGCGTTGGCGCAGTGCACCTAGAATTTTACCTTTGTAAAACCCTGGGTAGCACTGTGGCGTATATTGAAACCCTACCTCTATTCAGCACCACGACCGAACTGAGATGCGGGAGCCTTTCCATACGTGAATTCTCAAAATGCGACTTTAATCCCTTCCGCTATTCAGCACCGCGAGCGATCTGAGCTACGGGAGCCTTTACGTGCATTCATTCTCTGATTGCGACTTTAATCCCTTCCGCTATTCAGATCGATCGATCTGAACTCGGGGATTGTTTTCAGAGTAATATTTAAATCTGTTTGATGAAAACGCATGTCTGTATAGTACTGTAGACTGTAGACAGTGATTCAAGAGGAAAGTTTACGTATAACTAGTGGACCCGCGCGCACTTCGTAGCGCATAAAACAGTCTACAAATACTACCTACCTTTAGTCATTCATTTATTTCTAAAATAAAAACGATTTACTTTACTCTTATTCTTACTACTCTTACTGTTACTCTTACTCTCGACTCTTACTCTTGACTTTTACTCTCGACTCTTACTCTCGACTTTGACTCTAACTCTTGACTCTGGATTCTTACTCTGACTCTTACTCTTGACTCTGGATTCTTACTCTGACTCTTACTCTTGACTCTGGATTCTTACTCTGATTCTTACTTCAACTCTAACTCTTACTCCTACTCCTATTACCCACCAACTACCGTCATCATCAGATCAACTCGGTGGTACCATAATAACGTATACACAACTCACACCTCTTTCAAATTTATCGATCTGAACTCGGGGATTGTTTCCAGAGTAATATTTAAATCTGTTTGACTAAAACGCTTGTCTGACGTATATTTGCTTAGATCTTTAAAACTACGCAACGGAATTTGATGCGGTTTTTTAAAGAAAGAGTGATTCAAGAGGAAAGTTTATGTGTAACTAGTGGACCCGCGCGCACTTCGTGGCGCGTAAAACAGTCAACAAATACTACCTACCTTTAGTCATTCATTTATTTCGCTAGTTATACCTAGCTGCTGCTTTTTTATTTTATTTTATTCAATTCATTTCAATTTCATTTAATTTTAGAAATAAATGAATGACTAAATGTAGGTAGTATTTGTAGACTGTTTTACGCGCCACGAAACGCGCGCGGGTCCAAACCAACTACCCACCTAATATCCACTCACCAATAACTACCGTCATCATCTGATCAACTCTATGGTACCATAATAACCTATACCCCAAATATGAGTGTGAAACTCAAACTGAGTCAAAACTAGTTAAAAATTGTATTGCAAGATCTGTACTAGATATACGATTATACCATATTCCATATTTAGTATCAATAATAAAAACAAATAAAAGTTTATACAATAATTATATTATTGTCGTATTTTTTTATTACATTTCCTTAACAATGCCGTCTCATTCAGTATTCAGAACTACAAGAATAGTAGCAAACAAACACTAAACATTCAATATCAAAAGTTTCCGCAGATCGAAAATACTTGAGTGCTGAATACTGGAAGGATTTCCAATCTATAATGGTAATATTGCGTACGTAAACCCTCCCGCATGTCAGAACTAAAAGTAGGGTAGCATTTAAACTCTCAAACTGCATGTTTTGTCGTTTAAAAGCTCCCGCATCCCAGATCCATACTGGCGCTGAATAGAGGAAGGGTTTCCATATACGCAGCACTGTGCTAATTATGGACCTAGCACTGTAATAATTATGGATATCTCTTACCATCAGGAGAGCGTCTTGCTCGTCTTCTTACTTCGTTGTATATTGTAGTAATTTAATTCATGGTGAATGACTGGGATTTTATGTTTTAGATGAAAGCCAAAGCCTTCGCTTGGGAGAACGGCAAGTGGAAGACGAGCTACTTGATGAACAACATTGGATGCAATCGTGTGTTCTTTCCGGTCCTGATTATGGCTACTGGAGTCAAATATGAACCCAAAACTTGCTTGTTTTACAAGGTAAGACCTTCATTTCAGTAGTTTATGGCCCTAACCACCACCAAGTTACTAATTTGTTAAAAGAAATGTCAATCTGAAATTATATTAGGTATTCCTGTGAAGAAGGTTCTTAATAAAGGTTAACCCTGCAAGCTGATGTTTTGTTGCCTTAAACCTAAGGCGTCATGTGTATCTTTTTGTCACACAGTTTCTAGAACACAGGCCACGTGTATCTAACTGTCACGCGGATAAAAATCCAAGAAAAAGGGAAAAAGGGGGTGAAAATCAATATATTATGATTATAATGTAGTTTTGAACACTTCCGAACAATGAAATGGATTTTTTTAAACGTTCACTTAGTGGCAGGCGCTAAGGGTGTTAAGACCACATTTAGACCATAACACTCAGTATTATATCGCCTCGACGAAAAGACCAGTGACAAGACTTTACCACGGTAAAGAGATATCTCTTTAACGTGACTTTTCTAAGTACTTAGAGCTTTTCATACATAATACATAGCGTAGTGCAAGCTTCAAGTCAGCGGAAACGGACCGTGGGTGGAATAACGATATGGATTTAAATTGCACGACACTAAGTGGGCGTCTCGCAGATATGCTAAACCACTTTGAGAACAAGTGAATTAAATTAAAAATTTAAAAAACCCCCAACGCAATACGTAATTCACCATTTTTTGATGGCGGCCATCTTGGATTTTAAATTTCATATAGTGGGCTGTATTTTACTCGTTAAGCCCTTTCATTTGATACCCATATTGAGGGGGTCGTGGAAGAAAAAAGTAATCCGCCATTTTGTAGCGGCGGCCATCTTGGACCGATTTCCACCAAGCATAGCTAAGAACACTCTCGACTAACTCTACTTTCAAACAAAAAAAAACTAAACCAAAATCCGTTCATCCGTTTGGGAGCTACGATGCCACAGACAGACACATACACACACACACACACAGACAGACAGACAGACAGACAGACAGACACGTCAAACTTATAACACCCCGTCGTTTTTGCGTCGGGGGTTAAAAATATTTTCATGCGAATCTTAGATCAAAAAAGAATATTTTGAGACAGAATTTTTAAGAGATAGGTAACTTCAAATTTAAGCTTAGACTATGAGAACCTTACAAATTTCTATCTCAACTGCTCTCTATACCTCGATATGGTCAAATATAATTCGTGGCCCCGCCATCTTAACGTCACACTAATATAATTTATCCTTTTAAATTTCAAATCGCAGGTAAATTGTAGTTTTTTGAATAATTAGTTATCCATTTATCTCCTCAAATTGTAACACTGTTCAATTTCAAATGTATTTAATGTTGTATTTTGTTTGTTTGTAATTTTTTGTGTGCAATACGGTGTTATCTATCTATCTATCTTTCTAATCTTTTTATAACTAACCTAACCTAACCTTCAGGTAATCAGGTGGGATGTAGTCAAACGTAGGCCTATTCAGTATAAAAAAAAAAAAACCTTTTTTTATTCCAGGGTGAGTATAAATTTGAAAATTTCGACGTGAACAAGATTCAGCATATGTGGATGACGAGCCAGGAGTTCGGCCGCATCATGTGGAGGATCGAGGTGTTCTCTCAGCAAGGGTCGGTCTTCTGCTACGAGTTCGAAACGCTTATCGAACCTGCTAAATAAATGGTGTTCTTGAGACTTGTGTATTTTTTGAACCTACCCTTCAGGGCAACCACACATAGGGTGACCACTTGGCACGAATAGCAAGCATCGATAAGCTGCAATTGAGGAAGCGTTGATCCTATATTTAAATTGTTTGCATTTTTGACATACTTTAATCTGATGATTTATCTATTCCATATTATGTCTATAGTAATATTCGAATCGAGCTACATGAAATTTTTAATAAAATGATGATTTGAAAGGACTCCCAAGCAATGTAAATAAACTAGAAGTGGTATAATTTTTATCCTTGATATCTCTCTTCAAAACTATTGTTTGAATTCCAACCATTTATTAGCTTACATCGGGTCCAACTTAGATAAATAGTAACTGCTCTAGACAATGGGAGTGCAGACAATGTTAAGTAAATGAAGCAACTTTAATAACTAGAATAAATGATTACCAAATTAAGTACTACGAATATTATAATATATTCGTGGGTAATAACATCTTTATGAGACATATTTATTAGTTAATGTAGCTTTTGTCCTGGAATAATACATAAGCTACGTAAAGCGCGTAAAACCGCTGGTACTTACCTAAACTGCCCTATCTAATATTATCTCAATTCTAATACCCAAAATTGGTAATTATGATTTCCAACCTAATGTAAGCTAAACCAGCTAACAACTATGATAACATAGTATAGGTACTTAATGGCTCATTACCCAGCTAATTCCAGCCGTTTGTCCATAGCATCGTGATTAACCATAACTTTGATATACTAACGATGGCCGGTCAACCAAATAATAGTGATTAGGTTTAGTTGAAGCATTGAAATAGACATGAAACTAGTTGGTGTGCTGTTTATGTTATGTTTTGGGATTGTATGTGCTGGTGAAGTGAAAACAGCTAATTCTGTAAGTAAAAAAATATATGTCAGAGATAGACAAGCAAGCAGATGGCTCGCCTGATAATGAGCGATACCTAACCATCGCCAATGGACGTCTGCAGCACCAGTGGTATTCTTGACAAGCACCTTTTTTATAGAACCACCTTCCTTTGTATAGAATTTATACATACTATAGACAACGATATATTAGTTGGGTTTTGCGCAATTGCTCATTAAAAAGTTCGTTAGGATATTTTGACTTCATAAGTATCCATATTCCACATAGCTTAACATGGATGTATTTCGGCCGAGTAGATAAAAAAAGCCATTTATTTGCCAAGAAAGGGTACAATAATCCTAAATATACTTCTTGCTTAGGCAATACCTAGGGGTACATTCAGCACGTGCTGGATGAATAACTATAACCGATGCCCAATAGCGGATGCTAAGAAACATTTCCAGGGTCCATATCGAGCAGTCCTGGTCAGAGTAAACAAATGCGCAAAGACCACATACCCCATGGACCCAAATCCATCCGTAGTCATTTCCTTGGAGGTCAACAATTCTACTAGAAAAAGCTTGATGAGGGGGAACCTGACCGTGTACAGGGAGCAAAAGCAAGTTCAGGTAAGAATGGTATTATAAATAAGAAAGATACTATTATAACTTACGAGTAGATCGAAGTTTTATCGAAATAAAATCCGAAACGATTTCTGGAATTCAATATGGCCTGAATGCAAGAATCCATTGATTTGTGATCCAAGAGATATTTGCAATGAAATCAATAAAAATAGTCCTTGATACTCAAAACAAACTACTCTAACTCAAAGCTGTTCCATGGCTCGTTGCACGAACCACATCAAAAAAGGGAAACTCCTTGAAAAAGGAAAAAGGTAAGCTCTTAAAATACGAGTTCGTAATATATAGAGCGTTCCAATAATTCCTCAGATAAAAATGAAGAGCTACATGTGGCAGAACGACAAGTGGAAGATGACGTACCTGATGAGCAACGTTGGCTGTCATGGCTTGCTGCTCCATATGCTCATCTCTGCAGTCGGGATCAAGTATGATCGAGAGACTTGTGGGTTCGTCAAGGTAATGAGATAATTTCTAGGAACATTGTCTGACTTTGATTCTCATACTCTTTCTCATAGCTCCAGCCGATAGTAGCCTGATTTTTCCGTCACTATTTCGATGTAGTTTGTCTAAAAGGACGGAACATTTACCATTATAGAAGGTAGTTCTTGATATAGAACAAGGAATTGTCTATCTGAGTAGATATCTTAAATATTAAGATGTGTTGTTTCAAAGACTTAAGTCCAGACAGTTTTTGTATTAGTAGCGGATATGGAGAGATATTGCTCAAAATTACAGAAGTGTCACTGAAGGATATTTGCTAAAATGTGCTTTTTAAAATATTGCTCTTTTTAATGAAACAATGTAAGTGGAGATTTTGTTCTACTTCAAGTTTACTACTTTTATAGTTATTTCCACTTTTGCTTTTGTGTCCAGGGTCAATACGTCTTCAACGACCTGGACGTGGATCCGATCCAGCACATCTGGGCTACCAAGATGGAGTACGGGAGGATGCTGTGGATAACCGAGGCCATGTCCAGGGCAACCACCATCTCCTGCACTGAGTTTGAAACTGTGGTTGAACCTTTAGATAGTTCTTAGAGATGTTATATCATTAAAAGCACCAGTTTCATACTTCTGTTTATTTTCATGATGCATTAAATTATCTTCTTTTTTTACCAGTAGGTATAAAAGTGTAAATTTTGTGCTAACTCACAAAATATAATAATGAAACGAAAGTCAACATGCTTCGTGGATTAACTAAACATTCTTGTGTAATTATAATTAAGTATATTAGAGAGGTAACTATATTTTGTGCAAAAGTTCTTTCAAATCAATTTAGCAAATTTATAGATATTCTAGTGTAAAACGTATGCTACGTTATCTGGTGAATTGAAACTGTTGCTGAATGAGTACTTTCACCGACAGTTTTCAGATTTCTTCTATTAATAGAAAAAATTATTTAAATCGGATCAGCTTCAGTGATAATTATCGACAACATACACATCACAGCTATACATACCTACATACAGTCTCTTTTAAATACTTTAACTCTATATAACACATTATAGAGAGGAAAGTTAAAGAGTTGCAGTCCATAAGTTTTCAACCCGTTGATTTTCAATTACGTAACAATGCATTCAAATATTTCCAACCAGATACATTATCCAGGGTAACTTTCAGTCAAGTTTGAGTGTTCGAGCAGTAATTACAGTTCGGCGGTTAGCACAATAGGGGGAGATGGAGGGGAACGGCTAATGATTAGTTGTATCTGGTACAAGCTACGCCAGACGGTGCTGCTTTATGGCTGTAGGGATGGCTCAGCGAAGTATATCTTTATTAAGTCCAAAAGTTAACAAAAAGACATACTAAGTATGCCATATAACCATGCCACCAACATAATATTCTAATTTTAATCCTCGACGCAGAAACGACGGGGTGTTATAAGTTTGACGTCTTTATCAGTGTGTGTTTGTCTGGCATCGTAGCTCCCGAATGGATGAACTGATTTTACTGTAAAGTAGTCTATATTATGTTATTATAGGGTCAAACTAATATACCAAATTTTAGCTCAATCGGTCCACTAGTTATTGGCATGAAGGAGTAACCAACACATTATTTCCATACATTCTTACAAACTTTTGTGTTTATAATATTAGTAGGAAGTAGGAACGGGATAGGATATCTCAAAGTGGCAGCCCTACCTGTCGAGTTTCAATCGTGAATAGGTTTGAGGTGCAGCGGAGTTTTGATATATACGTATAAAGCATCGCCTACACCGTCTGGGCTTCATTCAATAGGTATTGACTGCAAACATGAAACGTTGAGCTTGAATGAGCCTTAACGTATTTTATGTTCCTATGGATTGAGGAGCCATTTTTCGTAACTTAATGAAATATATTAATATTGCACTGTCATCTGATTTATACATCCATGCAAAATTTCAGCACAATCAGAAGTGGACCAAATTAAACTTGCAAGATTTGATTACAGACAGACTGGTGAAAGTAAATAAAAGCTTGTAAAAATTTAAGTAAGTTTTAGACTCAATCTTTCTATACTTATTTTCAAAAACAAAGATAATTTTTGCAGGGTTCGAAGGTTATATATCAATGAAAATATCATTGATATATTCACAAAAACTGTTATATATGATATAAATTATGATATATATCTGATATATTATGACAAATATCCGATATATATCGAATTTATGAAGATATTGATCTTTTGAACCCTGTAAAAAATATCTTTGTTTTTGAAACGAAGTATAGTACCATCTATCTAGCAACGTGATCAAAGTTAGTGATATATATTCCATTGATTATTCGTAGCATTGACGTCTGCATGTGTGCGGGTTGCGAGTTGCGAGTCGCTTTGCAGTTGGGAGAGGGATGAATGTTATACCTACATATTTTTTGATAGTTGTATATGTTTAGAGTACGATGGGACTGTCATGCCCTTAAGGGTAAAAGACATGAAAAATAAATAAGATTAAAAAAAGTAGTTTGAATAAACCCAAAAGGCAAGACAAATCCTTCCAAGATATTGGCAAAAACAAGGGTAAGAAAATGACACCTGAAAAAGAGTAGGTACATATTAATCCCGTAAAAGAATAGCACCACAGTTTCGTGTTTCCCCGCAAGTAATAACGTACAAAAGTAGGGAATATTGCACTGTTCCACTATTTCTATTGTTTAGTACCCACGTGTGCTGTATTTTCTATTGTTTAAAAAGGTCTTTACCACACTTTCTGACATATATATCAGTACGTAAACTTTGTTTAATTCTACTATATTTTGCACATGGATGTACTCAGCACTTTTAAGGAAGGAGATAAGGCAGAACTAAATCACCTAAGTAGTAAGAAAATAGATATTGTAAACGTGCTCTATTGTATCCTATTTAAATTTCAATTTCAATTTCTTTATTTAAGAATCAAAGAAAGCTTACAGTATAGATACACCAAAACGCTAACTATGACTAGCAATAATAGAAATTTATATAAATAACTTAACTATTACACTGATTTGACTTATTATTTTAGATACTAACTCTACTTAAGTACATTTTAATATGAACTATTATTTGCGGTAAACTGTCATGAAATATGTCAACATGCTGGTTCTCAGTGAGGAAGCCCGTCAACAGGGCAATAGCTCGCTGCGTCGGCATATTACTAGCGTGAAGCGACTTAGGCACCGGCGGACCCACCAATAAACGATGGTTTCTACGTCCTGTCCGCAAATAATTGTTAGGCACATACAGTCCAATACTGCTCAGGATGTGCGGATTATGCACTTTACCACGTAGTACTAAACAGTAGTGCACGAGGAGCAGCAGCTTCCATCTCAACTGCAGTGTATCCAGACCTACCATTCCCGACACAAAAAGCGAGGGGAAGAGAAACGGGTAGTAGCCAAAGCATCTTTTGTACGCATATCGTGCAAATTTTCGCTGAATGCGCTCTAACATCAGGGTATACTTGGCTTCTCGCGGGTCCCAGACAGTGGCACCAAATTCTAATTTGCTTCGAACAAAAGCGTTGTAGAGCATAACTGCGATCTTTACATCAGAGAACTGGGAAGCTGTACGCATTATAAACCCTAGGGTCTTATTAGCAGCCTTACACGTAGATATGACATGCTCACGAAAATTAAGACGAGAATCCAGCATGAATCCTAAGTCCCGAATAGAATCCACCTTCTCTAATACAGAGCCCTGCAGGGAATACGGTGTCGTAATAGGTGATTGTAACCTGGAGAATGTTATCGCCTTACACTTTGCTATATTGAAGCAGATTTTATTTTGGCGAGCCCATCTATCTATCGACTCTATATCCGTCTGCAGAGCTATACAGTCTGATATACTATCAATTGAAATAAATGTATTTGAATAAAAAAATCCAAAAAATACTCGTTGCTCCGCAGCGAGTATTTTGAATGCTTCAAGCTCTAAGGAGCAAAGATAATTTAAAAAATTCAGATTACAACGTTCAAATAACAAACGACTTTATATAAGTTGCGCCAAAATCGTAATAAATTTAAGTAGGTAGGTATATGATTATGAAAAATCACTAGTAGATTTTAAAATTTAGACTGATAGGTTCGGGTTATGTAATGTTTGCTATATTCACCACTGCTGCAAGCACTGGCTCGGCAATGCCACTCCCAACTGCTGCACGTCCACACTCGCCCGCGGCTCTGGTGTGGCTCTGGTATCACTGACGTGACAACATTGTTTGTGTAACCACCAAAGAGTTCCTAGGTAACCACATACACTACAGGTTAGACTACAAGATAGAACAGTTGTAGTTTTATTGTGGAAAATTATGTGTATGTGGAAATAGGCGCTCTACACCGGCGTCTCAGTCTCGCAAAACATTTCACAGCAAAATTCCTCTAGATTCACTTTCATTACGTACACTAACAAGTGTGTGTTAGTTCATGTAAAATGTTATTTCAATGTAAATACAATTCCCTAAGACATCTAAATATATAAAAGGAAAGAGTGACCGATTGACTGATCTATCAATGCATAGCTCAAACCGAAGAAAGGGTGGTTTGAAATTCAGACCACACATAAAACTAAACTTCCGCTAAGAAATTATTTGCCTCCCGGACAAGGCCGGGAGTATAAATAAGCTATACTTATAGAATTCGATATTATTTGAATAAAGTCTCAAGCTATGTAACTGTTTTATACAAGCCCCGGTGTGTTAGTTTACGCCGGTAGTAGAGTATGAAATTGTGCGGTTCAGAGGCTATTCATGTGGTAACCAAGAGTATACGCTTAAACGGTATTACGGTAACATAATTCTACGAGGGTCTAGCTCTGTACAAGCTGGGTATTGCAACACCGCAGATTTTTATTTGGGTTCATTTTTATAGGAATTTTGCTTGTTTTGTTATGTTGATGAGAAAGTGTGGATACTTTATGGAGCTTTAAGAGATTCGTTTTTGTGTGTGACTTTCTCGCACGATAAAATTTTAATTTAAATTTTAAAATATAAATTCGTAGATACAATTTCCTTTTTGAAAATGGTTCTCGGTAATGCTCTAGATATTTTTTTTGTTAAAATACCTACAAATAAAATATCAAGGGTTTATTATAGTTTGCTATCTTATAAAATACATATAATATGTAATTATTCTTAAAACGAAGAATACTGTTGTATTTTGTAGACCTTTTGCTATTTTTCAAAGTATCAATCACTGAAAATTTATAAAAAAAGAAAAAAACTTTAGGGTACGTTTATCGTATCGCGTTGCATTTTATTATTCCACAAAAATAAGCTATGATGTGTGGATACACCTAATGTTCTGCAAAATTATCTCTATCTGCAAATTTATATCTACAAGTAACGCCAAATCAGGTACACTATGTTTGTTGTCACCAAATTCCCACCTTTTGCTTAACATGCGTAATTCCACCCACATCTCCGTCCTAGACTAACAAATTAGTTCACTGCCAACATAGTGATGTACTGCAAACATGAGACACTTTGATAAGCCACGCATTCAAGTGATTCAATAGGACCTGCTTACTAAGCTAATGTTGTAAGTAGGGTGGTGTTACGTAGCTGTATAATAACTAGCTAGTAGTGCTTGTGTTGTGAATGTGTGTTTTTTTATTCATTATAATGAATAATTATAGCCGTGGATGGCAGCAGACTACCAAGAAGACGGGATTAATACCTTTCTGGCTTCACCGAATACCATGCCGGAAACGGTCACAATGAACGCTTGGCGACACGGCTTTGTCCAGTGGGTGGTAACCGTTTCGTCAAAATCATAAAATACACGACATACACACATATGTATAATCACGCCTGGTTCCCGTTGGGGAAGGCAGAGATTATTTCCCTCCACTTGGTACGATCCTGACACACCTTATTCGCTAAATCATAAAATAGAGATACATATACATAATATAATAGTAGTTTATGAAACCGACATATTTACAAAGGGATTTTTTAATGTTACCATACCAGTTACCAGCTGACGCTCCGCATAATCATTAGCTAGGTAGTTTTGTGTGTTTCGGTTAAATCATAAAATAGACCCAAACTATTTTATATGTACTGAATGATATGTAGGTACATCAACTTTTCGTGTTTCAGAAGGTACGATAATCTGTGGGTCTCGGCTATTTTGCTATAAGATATGTAGGAGGCAGTCGATAGGTCATGTTGCAGGCCCTGTAGTAATCTCGGCGACCTGAAACTGCAACTTATAGGTTGGCCACACAATTTTACAGGAATTGTGATTGACTCTGACAGTGTACAATATGTATGTAGGGAAACCTGTTCTGTTGGAGTATAATCCCATTTTTTTAATATGTCAATTCAAAAATAAAACTAGAATAAAGTTCAAAGAAGCCTGACCTTACGATACTTTGTACATAATAATATGTACGTCAATAATAATAGTAGGAAGTTGTTTTTACACAATTTTACACGTTTATTTTTCTAATGTTAACGTATTGTTAATTGTTTTAATAAAACAAATCATGTCGAATCACAGTGGTTGTATTTTTATTACAAGCTTTTATTTACCTGTCTGTCTGTAATCAAATCTTGAAAGTAAAATTTGATCTACTTCCAGATTTCCGTTTGAGCTGAAATCTTGCATGCATGTATAAATGCATTTTGTATAAACCGGATGACAATGCAATATTATTATGACATGGATGCTGATGACTGCTGCTGTTATGCTGATCTGATGATGGAGCTGGAAGAGGAACTCCGTAATTAAATGACGCAACCCCATTGAACTTGGGCTCATTTGTCTTGCCGAGTACTTTGTAGGTAACAATAATATAAATGCTTGTTTTTAAAAAGTTTTTTTTTTATTTCATTTACTACTAAATGTAAATCCTAGCCCTCTGATTGGTAAATTCTAGTCAGCCCTGCTTTGCTTCATTTTCAGTGAAACTTCTTAGCCACTCCGTAGCTGTCTTGTCGCCACAAGATCACAAAGTACAAGAGGTTTAAGGTGGTTTAAGATGAACATGACCACTTCGCAGACAGAATACTAGCTTCCTTCGTTAATTATGGTCTACAGGTGCTTTAAAGCAGTGGTGGATTCAGTGAGGAGGAGGGGGGCTAGAGAGCTCTGACCTTTCTTTTTGAAATCCTATTCATATCTTGCAGCAAGTGGCTCGCATGTCTTTCCAAATAAAAAAATATTTTTAGGTATTAATAATAATTCATTTATTTCCGGCAATAGTACACTGACAACAAGCACAGTGTACCAAAGGCCCATATCAATAAATATCTTAAAGACTAACATACATAAAAATAATAAACTTAAAGAATATACATAACACGTAGCGCCGGCGACGTGATTAAGTTATATAGTCTTTATTAAAAATCTAAGGCTACTCATAGAGCCGTGCCAGCATATCTCTTTAATATTTTAGGTTGGAAGTTATAATCATAAAAAAGAAGAAGAACTTAGTATTATAAATTGTTTAGTTCTAAGTTTTTGTATAACTGTGGTATGAAGGTGTGGCGTGAACATGAGGAGGCCTATACCCGCAGTGGGTGAATACGGGCTGAGTAGATAGATAGAGTGGTGTCACAATAAAGTGTTTTCTATTCTTTTCTATTCATACTTGTCAACGAGATTCCCCCCTCCCGATAACGATAATCCTGGATCCGCTCCTGATTCAAACGTATATGGCATGGTCTGCAATCTCTAGGCTGGCTGTGTTGCCGTGTGCCATTCATACTGTTTACGTTTAGGATTTATGTGACCTACCATCGGTACTCGAAGGAAATTCGATGTTTTACATATAAGGTAAAAATTCAACTCGTTAACTCTACGCATTCTGGAGTTAAAGGGTCTTGACAGACAGAGGGACACACGACTGACCCTATGAGTTTCGTTTTTTCCTTTAAAGGTACGCAACCCTAAAAACATACTATGTACTTAGGTACATGTTTGCTTGAACTAAATTATTTAGTGAATAATAATGCAGGAATGTAACGTTAACAAGTTCAAGGTTGGTTCAATTGATTTACCATATTGATTTCTGGGATATGTAGGTAGATACCTTTTTCACCAAGTGCATCCCACAGTTTTATCCCTGAAAAGAAACCTTTGTGTTATTAGGGTTCCTAAAATTAGTTGTATTTCGTGTTATATTTTACTAAGATAACTAGTTATTTTTGGTGAAAATGAGTATAACTGAAAACAGCTGTCTATGCTATCTATGGCTTTTAAAGCTTATTGCTTTCCTCTCCTTGCACGGTTGTCTGGAAGAGATCGCTATAAGCGATAAGACCGCCAATTGTAACACTTAGTTTTATATTGTAGTTTTAAGTTGTTTTTGTACATTTTTGTGATTCATTATAGGATTAAAGGAAAAGAAGGATTAAAGGGAAAGGGGGAAGGATTAGGTGTATCAATAAAGGATCTATCTATTTATCTACATGGCATGTGCCCATTAGTAAAAAGTAAAAAAAAAAAAAAGAATTATTCTAAAACGGTAACATAATTTAACAAATAGGTACATATGTTATTAGTACCAAACTTCCTGCCTTTAGAACGCAGATGTGATGAATACAGAAGGAAATTCTTAGAACCGTGTCACCAAGCCGTCATTACGACCGTGTTCCGACATGATGTTCAGTGAAGCCAAGGGGGGGTTTATGCCACCTTCTAGGTTGATCTGCTGACATCTACGGCCGCATCGTCGATTTACATTACGCGAGATCGCGGACTAAGGCTAACCTATTATAAATAAAAAAGACGTGTGGCATTCGGAGACTGCCGCGGTAAAGCTATTGCATAGCATTTTTATCTATAGATGGAAAAACTAAAAAGTATCACCGCTGTGCCGGTCGGAGTGGGGGGTGTTAGGTTTTTTTCGTTACGGAATTTCTGGATTCGGTCCCCACGCTCAAGGCCCGCGATAGAAGCTATGCAATAGCTTAAAAAAAGTGTGACGCGCAATATCGTTTACATCGTCAGTCTAACTTTAATCCCTTATTTCATAGGGGTCTAAATTCAGAGCGCAGTAATGGTTCAATCCATTCCTAGCAGGCGTCGACCTCGGTAACACGGCACTCCTCTCACCCAGCCACTCTACACGCTTGGTTAAGCTCTTCTCAACTGATGAGATGTACTAATTAATTTTCTAGAAGTCTATGCTTCGGTAGGAGGGCACTGTTGCTAGTGAAAGGTTTTTTTTTATTATTGGATTTTATACTCCAACAGAACAGGTTTCCCTAATTACACTGTCAGAGGCAAATCACAATTTATAGGTTGTGTGGCTAACCTATATGTCGCAGTTTTAGGTCGCCGAGATTACTACAGGTCCTGCAACATGACCTAACAACTGCCTCCTACGTATCTTATAGGAAACAGCCGGGACCCATAGTTTACCCGCCGGGTTAGTTTTTGTGAAATTACTAGGCTGAAGAGTCTTTAACATTTTATGACTCTTGAGTAAGAAGCGTTGTGCAGAGCACCCAGATTTTTGCATCTTTGTAAAATCCTGGGTAGAACTGTACTAATTATTATGAGCACTGTTATCTATTACCATCAGGCGAGCGTCTTGTTCGTCTTGTTACTTTTTTGTATATAAAAAAAAGTTCCTAAGCATGTTCCGAAATAAAATAGATTTCATAGTAAGGGGTTTAAATTCAGGGCGGAGTATAATGGTTCAATCCATTCCTAGCAGGCGTCGACCTCGGTAACAAGGCACTTCTCTCACCCAGCCACTCTACACGCTTGGTTAAGCTCGTCTCACCTGTTGAGATGTACTAATTAATCTTCTCTTCTACCTCTAGAAGTAAGCAAGTACTAATATAAAATAATATTCAGGGTTATTTTTAAAACACCAGAAACCTCGCAGGTTCATGCAGCCAACATCATAAATAACTACATTTATTGATGTGCTGCTTTTGATTATAATTTGTTACATTTTACTTTCATACAAAAATAAATACTTATTCAGAGCATTGAGATGGATTTATTTATTTTTTATTTAGTCTTTTCAGTCCCACTCCTGGGCAAAGACTAAGACCACCCCCAAGTCTCTCAACGTATATACTGCACCACCTCATTCAGATGGAATATTAAATTGATATTTATTTTGGTATGAAAGTAAAATGTAACAAAATTTAAAAAGTATTGTTACAATACAAAACAGGGAGGGGATTTACCCTGACTACTATTTTTCGGCTACTGGTTTTCAAGAACTGAAAAAATCAAATATTTGGTTTCAACTGTAATATTTACAGGAAAACTGACGGTGATAAATATAACTATAAGGGCTTGTTCACGTGAACGCGCGGGCGCGGGCGCGAAATATCTAACATATGACGTGCTATGAAGGTGTTCACGTACAACGCACGTACGGTGTGAGCAAAGTCTGTCGCGCCCGCGCCCGCGCCCGCGCCCGCGTGTTATAGCGTGAACAAGCACTAACGCTTCGGAGATATTTTCACTGAAAGATTAGGCAGTTATCACCTACATTGCGCGTAGCCTGACTAGCGATTTGCTTATTTATTTTATATTGACTGACCAAGTATAACACTTTCAGTGTTAGGTACCTATTTAAGTACCTACTTATAGTTACGCAACTTCTTCCTTTTTTTGTCAGAAACAAGTGCAAGTTATTTTACCTGTACATTTGTAGTATTTTACCTGTATTATCAGAGATTTTCAAGAAAATATTTCAAAAAAATCTCACGGGAGCTCGCCTAACTCTTTCACACTAAACATAACGAAATGATGTAAAGAGACCCCGCCGACGTAAAAACAGCTCCGGAAATGTAAATAAGTGATTGCAGGTCTCCAGCAAACATGGAGCTCCTTTAATTATGTAGGCCTACCCTGAGGCCGTTTGTTTGTACAAACGTCAAACGTGCTTGGTCAAGATCTACCAGACTCCTGACACTTGACTGATTAACAGAATTTCATTTCAGTTAATGTTAGGTAACTTACTACTCTGACTGGGGAATGGCTTTTTTGCAGGATGTCGATTGGGCGGGTACCCCAACAGTGCCAGTTATTCTATCGCAAACATTACTGTTACGTAAAAGTGTGGGTTCCGGTTGTTTCCTATAAGATATGTAGAAGGCAGTCATTAGGTCAATGGGTCATTTTGGTTATGTTGCAGGCCCTATAGTAATTTCGGCATCTCGGCGACCTGAAACTGCGACATAATATAGGTTCGTCACACAACCTATTAATTGCGATTTGACCTGACAGTGTCCAGTGTACGTGTAAGTAGGGTAACCAGTTCTGTTGGAGTATAAACCCCTAATTTTTTTTTTTTATTATTATTAAATTCGTATAAAGAAAGAAAAAGATCATCTACTGTGTTCCAGTTATGTACATTGTACATCGTAACTTTGGCCCTTTAAAGGTGAGGTATTGTTAAACCGTTATTTTGTGCCCTGACCACTAACGTTTGACGGCCCCGGCTGCCCCGGCTAATCTTTCATCTTTGCCGACCTTTCGTTTGTCCCTGAAAGGGCTACTTTTAACTAATTTTTGGGCCCTGTTTGATGTAATAATTATATTTTTAATCTTAAATTGTGGGTAGGTTGATATTTTAATTTTGTCCTGATTTTTCATAAGAGGCTTTCGGCATGGCCTTTTTGCTTGTATCGGTGAATTTCCCAAAACTCGCGTATAATGCGATAGGCATTATATTTTCAACTAGCTGGGCCAAGCGGTTTTACCGCTGTACTGTAGCCTATGTCTTATTCCAGGGTCTAAGCTATCTCTATACTAAATTTCAGCTCAATCAGTCAAACTTTCTTTTTGTGGTATGAACCGTATAAATAAGAAATGTATGAAAAGGTGATGATTTCAGAAAACACGTATGTAGTTAAGGTTTTTTAACATACTTCAGACCATAATACCATTCAATCATAATAATAGCCTAATTAAGGCCTGTTCAAACCTAGGCATGATTATTAACTCCTTTTAACAGCTTACTTTGTGACCTAGATAATAATACAATACAATACTCTTTATTGGGACAAAAAATAACAAAATAGACTTAAAACAAAAACACTCCAGACCAGACACTCCAGACTTAATATTCCTTGTGAAAAATAATAATGAAAATAAATTACATATTATTGATAGAGATTTGATTTAAAAAATACAGTAGGTACGAACATTTCCCCTGACCATTCACTAAACATTAGAACAATGAAGGTTCCCGGACGGTTCCCAGAGGCATTGAGCAGAGTGGACGTCACTCAGGCTAGACATTAGCTAGACTACCTGGGTCCGGCAGTCCGGCCTTGTACTGTTTAGTATTCCTCCGGTTACCTAGGAAACTGGTATACCTAACGACTGGATTAGTTTTTTTTTTATATTTTGGCAACACACGTGTTGTGTATGTTGCCAGTATTTTTTTTATGCCAAGAACATGACGCTCACCTGATGTTAAGAAATAGCACTGCCCATAATCAGTACAGTGCTACTCAGGATTTCACACCTTTGTGAAATTCTAGGTGTTACTCAAGAGTCATAAGCTCAGTACACTAGCTACAGTGCTCTCCTACCGAAGCACAGTAATGTTTGCACATCACTGCTCAGGCGGTAGAATAACTGGCACTGTTGGGGTACCCACCTAGATGACCTCCTGCAAAGGAAGTCTACCCCATAAACCTCCCCGTATGGTGTCCCAGAACATTCTTTTTTAGCTGAAACTATCGACATGAAATTTAACAAATATGTGTAAATAATATTAAAATGTACGTGTTAAATAACATAAAATTTATCTATTCGTAATAAGTGATTACATTGTAACATAGTCAACTGTTTGCCAATATTTAACTTACAAATGATGTGACCTACTTGTATTTCGTTGTCAAACGAATATTACGTTTTTCTAGTGGAATTAAATAACAACGTTAAGTAAATTGAATTTTATATTTATTTTAAATAGGTGCGTACCTATCCAAATATATAAAAGGAAGGAGTGACTGATTGATTGACTGATCTATCAATGCTCTGTCCCAACCACGGAACGGATTTGGTGGAAATCTGGAACACAGATAGGTTTTGTGACGTAGCGTAGACCTCCGCTGAAAAACGATTTCTCCACACGTGAAAATATCTGCTAATGTGCATATAAGCACGGTAAAGATAAGCTAGTGGAAGAATAATGTTAGGTATGCCTTTGACAACGATGTTAAGAGATAATGCGGCTTATGTCGTCCAACTTGTTTCGGCCAACGCGTGAATGAATTCGCGCAATTTCTTCTTTTCTAGGCCAGATCTAAATTTTGATAAGTCCTGTAATTTTCTAGGTCACAAAATAAATTGTACAGCCATTTTAAATTGTAAACTACAGATTTCCTTTTTTCAAGACGCTTTCCTTAAAAATGTTCTAAGATATAAATAAACCAAGATTTTTACCTTCACAATTATTCAGGCATTCAAGCGGGATCAAATCAAATATTGACATAGCCGAAAAAAGCTCAGAATAGAAAATCGTCCGCTTTACCGTTGAAGGATTCTTAAAAAATATCTTGAAATAATTTGAACCTTCCTTTTATGAGACGATATTAAAAACTTGTAGGTATTTGATATATTTCGTGTTCTTATTTCGGCTGAACAACGCTTTAAATTAAGATCTGAAATAAATAATTATAATAATAAACTATTTCCTTTTAAACGAGTCGTGTGTGTGTGTGTCGTGAGTGTGTGTGTGGAGTCGTGTTTCGGAAATTTCGAGGTCGACTTCCTGCTGACTTTGCGCGCAACACGTCACCGGCGCTACGTGTGACCTAGTTTTTAAGTTTATAAAAATTTTATGTATGTTAGTCTGTAAGGCATATATGATATGGGCCTCTGGTACACTGCGTCTGTGGCAGTGTACTATTGCCTGAAATAAATGATTTATTATTATTATTAAACCTTACCTTTTACCTATACTCTTTAAGACGCGGATAATCGTGGCACATTATTAGAAAGGACGTCCTTATCAGAAGAAAGCACAAATTGGTAAATTTGTAAGTGCACCGTAGAAAATAGGTGGAACTTCTCTCAAACAAAACAAACTTTCTGGCTGATCTTTCGATCCTTAACCCAACGCTACACTGACGGAAATGTGGCCGCGATCCGGAATTTTTTGTAACTTATTGTTCGAATTTGTACCTACGCATTATGACCCTTATCTTACTAATATTATAAACGTGAAATTTTGTAAGAATGTATGGATGTTTGGATGTATGTTCGTTACTCTTTCACGCTTAAACGGGTGGACCGATTGAGCAGAAATTTGGTATAGAGATTGCATAGACTCTGGAATAACATATAGGCTACGGTAAAGCGGGTAAAACCACTGGGCGCTGCTAGTCTTTAAAATATATAAAAGGAAAGAGTGACTGATTGACTGACTGATCTATCAACGCACAACCTAAACCGCTGAACGGATTGGGTTGAAATTTGGAACATAGAAAGTTTTTATGACGTAGACCTCCAAGAAACCCCTAAGAAAGATTTTTCCATGCGGGCAAAGCCGCAAATATAAGCTAGTTATATTATAAAGCGGGCTCGGGCCAGAGATCAAAGATCGGGACTGCTTTACCGCGCTTTCTGGCGCCTGTGTAACATCAGCTTTAGTCCACGTCGGTAAATTAAAGCAGGATAAATATAAAAATCATTTTCAGTGGTGAACCATAATTTGATTCACAGTTTACATCGGAAATTACTGTTGTTACAGGATATTAAAACGCCTCCGTAGCGGCGAAAACAGTGAAATTCCCTGAAATATAGCTGAAAAATCTGTTGGAAATGACTCCATAACATTGTAGCATTAATTAAGACTGTCTAATGAACATTATGAATAAAATATGTGCGTATGCGTACAGTTTTTGTGTACGCACTGCGGCGAAAAAACGTTAGGTCATGCTTAGGTGTATTCAGAGTAGTGGGAGCAGGTTTCTGAAGATATTACATACATATGACACATATACCTATAGATACATAGATATACACACACACATAGATATTATATTTACATTGTTAAATGATAAAAAATAAAATATACCTATCGTAACGTTTTTCGTCCGTAAAGCGGGCAACGTTATTGAGTGTGTACGCCTTCATTCAAAGCGTGAGTTACCAAAATGTGTACCAATTGTAACATCAATCTAGTTTAGCACATCTTAAAAGTATCATCCTAGAGCCGACCCCAGATAGGGTGACAACGACTCTCATCGATACCTCCGCGACACCTCGGTGTTGTTGACGCAACACTCTGGCGACTCTATTCTTTCTCTCGGCGCGGCATCTCTTAGACTACATAATATTTATATGTCTGATAATGTTTAAACCACTTCTCAGCCACTTATATATTTAACCCATTGTGAATAGATCAATAATATCCTTTAAAAAACGTCGCGTTTGTCAACACCTGTGCGTACACACCACCCTGTTTATTCCATATACAGCGCCGCCCGCGGCTCGCGTGGGATTTATGGCGTTTTCATAAAACCTGCGTCGTTAATATTTACCACCTCCTGCAGCCAGTTCATCGGGGTTTCATTCACCACATCTTACTTAGTCTGTGCGAAAATAGAAGCATTGTGGTAAATTACTAGTGATATTAAAGAAGTTGGTTAAATATTTTTAAAGCTCTCTTTAATAACCAAAAGACACGATTTATTCATGAAAACAATTTTTCGATTTCAATAACATTAGGTATAATAATTATGTGACCTGGGAAGCAGCTAACATCTTTCGTTTTCATGTTTTTGAAAAACTTCACGCAAACGCTCAGCATGCACTATGTATTTATTTAATGGTGTGTACCCAACCCCAAACAAATGAAGAGCAACGAATGATCGCAAGCTCGTTGGTTTATGTTTGTTTAGTCGTCCACACAGTGCCAACGAAGGCCAATGAAGGCACTTCGTTTCATTGGTATACGCAGCTTTTGTAATGATTAAAGACAAAGATAAAATAAAGATCAACAAAAATAAAATATACAGTTCGAATATTATTGCACCTACTGCCAATTGGGATGAACTCAATTACTTAGGAGTGCATACTGTTGGTATGCAAAAATTAAAAAAAAAACTGTTTTGCCCTCAATTTCAACGGCTCTTTACTTATTGCACAGTATCTATACTGTGGCTTAGTTTGTACTTCACACACTGGCCTGTTTGCGCTGTGGTTGCATTTTATTATTCTAAAGCTCGTTTTTTACTCTTTTATCTGTGTAATGGTAAAAATGAGTGTATATTTTTAACCTATAGCGAGAATAATGTTAAATATTAATTAGTAATATAAAATAATTTTAATATTAGCAGAATTTTGTATTTAAAAATTTTGTGTTTGTTCATGATTACTAATTGCCAATACAATTAGAAATCATTGTGATTACCATCTCCTTACTTTTTTTTTTTTTTTTGAAGTGAAAACTTCTTTAGCGGCGCTGAGCACTTTTTTGTATGGGTAAAAACTTTCAAACTCGCGTCAGGGTCACGTGATGCTGATCGAAAAAGCGTAAGATCGAGGGGAAGGGAGAGGAACTAGTATCTCCCACTCTTTCTACCGTGCCTGAGTGTGCTGCTCTGTTTAGGCGGCACAGGGGGCTTAGACAAGCGCGCGCCCAATATTTTTTTTTTATATTTTATATTTATATTTTTATATTTTTTTTATTAGACACTTAAATAGGTTCGAATCAAAACTGTTTGTTTCTTACTTAAGTTATCATAAACCAATTGTATCAGTTGTAAAAATTTGCGATGATGATTCTGATAATAACGATGGTGTAAAAGTCGTCGAAATTATGGATGGAAGTTGATTTTTCTGAGAGATAAAATTTAATGTTATATATAAATAACGATATAATATTATAAATAACAACATATAAATTGTCATATTTGTGTACGATAGCGGAATAAATAAACATTGTATTCTACCTCATAAATGATAGTATTTTTATACTTATAATTAAACACAACGTTAATATTGAAGTTTTCACTTCTGCCGGCACTCCCGGAGTGCTATTTTTTTTCTTTACAGGTTTTCCTTTTGACCACGATAAGCGACGATGCGGCCGTAGATGGTAGCAGATAAAACCTAGATGGCGGGATAAATCCCTTCCTGGCTGCACTGAAAACGTGGCGGAACACGGTCATGATGACCGCTTGGCGACACGGTTATCGGTACCTTACTTTAAGTAAAAAAAAAACTTGAGAGGTTTCAAGGGACACCCGGATGGAACGAAGTTCCTTTCGGTTAATGAAAATATCTGGCTTGCTTTCTATAAGAGAGAGAGAGAGACAGACAGAGGAACATGCGCACGCCGCACAGCTTACTATAGCAAAAAGTGTCGTGACAACTTTTCGTAAGATTTTTTTCCGTCTAGCTCCCTTTCACAACGCGCGATAAGGAACTTCGTTCCAAATGTAAAAATTAATTTATTGACATACAAAAAAAATACAGCGACAAATAGTAAAAAACATCAAAGAAAAAATAAAAAAGCATGCATAAGTTCCTTAAACTAAAAAAGTATATATACTTAATATAGATTCTGCTATTTTAGTTATCCATAATTTTGTAGTCAACTTAACTTACTTTATCATAAACAATAAAAAAATCGTCATGAGAGGATCGCCAGTCCATTATTAAGCTCTTAAAATAAAAAAAGCATAGTTCTGAAACTCAGTCCGTCCATTTCTCGCGGGGCTAAAAGTTAGGAACTTTCTCCATTGAGTACCAACATTGGCCCGAATCATGATTTCAAAGTAGAGAAAATAAAAGTTAGGAGTTCACAGAGACCGACACGGCAAATTGGATTGGATTATTTTTACCAATTTGTTTTGCGAATCGCGGTAGTGTCACGTCGTTTTAGAATTTGCCATTGATGTTGTCCGTGAACTAGACAAAAGTGCTTTGAAAACAAAACGTGGAGAGAATATGATGATGTATGGGAGTTTTCATTTGGTTGTTACAATGTTTTAAATTTTGCTTGAAATCATATGAACGAGACTATTCCGAGGCACGTCTGATATTAATCGGTAACGCCCGACTTACAGTCGCAGTGTTTCTAAAGTATTCAAAAGGTACGAAGTACGAAGTTCTACGCTACACTGCTACAGTTTGTATGTATGTGTTTGATGCTCTTTCACGCAAAAACCACTGAATCGATTGCGATGTAACTCTGTATGTAAGTATATAGCAGGAAACCAGAAAGATCACATTGTCTACTTTTTATTCTAATCAACTCCCGAGATCAGCCTTACGCGGGTGAAACTATTGAGTACAGCTTCTAATAAACAATATTTAGTTTTCCTATCTCAGAAATTTCCCTGATGGCTGTGCTTTGGATGTCTTGGACGTTAAGTAAGGTACTTATTATGTTAATGGCATTTATGAACTTGATCTTGCGACTAAGATTACTCCAGATCTTCATAAGAAAGAGGTTTGTGACTAAAAAGCTCTACTATATAGAATAAAGGAATTTAAGGGGCTCATCAACGATTTAAATCGTTATATAGATGAAAGTGGGATAAATTTCTTCCAGGTTTATTTTATTGTACTGCCAAACTGAAAACTACTCAGACACTAATAAATTTTAAGAAAATACCTCTATATTTGTTTTTAACATAGCGTGGATGGTCTTTTTGAGGCATCTTGCAATGACATTCAACAATTATCATATTTTTAAATTTTGCTAAATATTGTGCCGGAAAACAGCCTAATTAATTGACTCTGAGCTTAAAGACACATAAATGTTAGAAGAAAACTACAATTATTTCTTGTCAAAATACCGAGTGTATGCCCACATTTTCTGCTTTTCTCTAGAGCTTGTAATTTAGAGTGAGTGTTACCAGGGTCCGGTCTAATTAATTTGTGGCACGGAGCTGCCTGGTTTTAAAAACTGTGTGCATTGGGGTTAAGTAGAAAATGTTGCCAGGATTGTGATCTTATTTACCCGTTGAAAGGGTCAATTATTTACCGAAGTAAATAGACTTTCTACATTCATTTTAAATGACTTTAAAGAAGGAGGTTCTCGAGTGGGATTTAAAAGGATGGCCAGGCGCGTCGAATACACTATGGGTGACCAAAAAACTGATTTTCCTTTGGAGAACCTATTCGTTTAGCCTTACAGGGTGATAATAAAGCCAGCTTTTTATGTACTTTGTAAGATGCGTACTTGCGCAAAAAAATGTTATTCGTGTTCAAAAAAAAACAGCAAAAGTTGAGGAACCACTGCGTCATCCATCCAAATACATACGTGCATAGCATTGCTTACCTGACCATATAAAGGTCGCCGAAAGGCGCTGGGTGCAGCACGCTTCCAACCGGTACTTATGGAAGTCCAAAGGGGAGGCCAATGTTCAGCGGAGGACGTCCTACGGCTGAGATGATTACAATGATTGCTTAACTTTATAGGTACGACACCTAAAAAACTTTAATATATCTCATGCTGTCAGTCTTCACTGTTCAAGATTGCCAGTACCTAATGAATTACTTTAAACTCCTCAGTTAGTGGTAAACTAGCGAAGGCTTTAGCGGAAATCAATCAATTAAGCGGTGTCAAAGTTCCCATCCAGGCGGAAACCGATAAATCAGTTAAAGTTCTAAAGCTAATTACTTAACTATTCTAAAACGAACGGCGTGGCTTGGTTTTACCACTTGACGTTCTATATTATTGTTGCTAGAAGTTTGTTTTGAACTGAGAACTTAAACTTTGTAATTATTTCATATATTTTACCAAAAAAACCCTTACGCAGAAAATTTTGTAGATTAATCTACTACATACTTTAATTGTTTAGCTATGTATACCTGCTTATAAGAAATTTAATTTTAGAATAGAATAGAAATACTCTTTATTGTGTCCAATGTAACAAAAGGTACTTAAAATTATTATGACAATATTTAAACACATTGGCCCACAATGGGCGGCCTTATCGCTCAAAGCGATCTCTTCCAGGCTACCGACTTTTGGACGAATATATTATCTAATGAAGAGTAGGGGTTATGTGGAAAATGTTAGGTTAAAAAGTTGTAATAATAGTTATAATAACGAGTATATTATGTTCTACATATACTACAAATATATAAACATACATATAATAAATACACAGAGTTTAATATTATATTAAATATATAAATACCATAATTTTTACATAATATAATACTTAAATAAATAATAAATACTTACATTAATATACATATAATACATAATAATATAAATATATTATATAATTAATTGTAGATTAACCTTTTCCTATGTTTGTCAGCCCTCCCCTTTATTTCTCACACATTTTCTCCTGCCTCAGGGCAACTGGTAGAAAATTCTATTGTAGCGTTAAGTTAGTCCTAGCTATGTGCTGAATAATAAATAAATAATAGTATAAAATAAAGTTGCTTCCCGCGTCTGTTCCTATGTATGCTTATATGTTTAAAACTACGCAACGGGTTTTGATGCGTTTTCTTTAATAGATAGAGTGAGTGAGAAGGTTTTTATATGTATAATACATGCGTAATATAGTAGAAGAACACTGATAATTTTATATTAAGCGCGACGAAGTGCGCGTGGGCTTACTAGTAAAAAATATTAGATACAAACGTATTTCAAATTTTCTAAAATTGAATAACTGGTGAGGTACAAGGCACTTAAGGTCATGACTTCACTGGCCGAACTCGGGTTGGAAGAGTTGGAACATTTTGTATTCACTATCCAGCTACAATCACTATCCAAAAACTAACCGCCACCATCAAATAAAATGTTAGCTTAGTAGGTACCTCCAAAGTGAATGCTGAATATACTCTCGTGAATATTAATTTCGTGGTAGCATACGCGTCTGTTTTTTACGCTGAGAAAAAACGCGTTACGCGTATCCCTTCCGTCGAAGGTAGAATAAATATTTTTTTAAATATAAAACTATAAAATAACCAACACTAACAAAAAAATCACAAACGAACCAAAATGATCTGATCCCAATACTAGAGGAACTTGTTTCTGACCCAAACATCATCGGCGAAAATAAAGCACATCGGCTTCGTTGGATCGGTCACCTCGAAAGAATGGGAGAGGATCGTGCCGAGAAAAGAGCATATGACGGCCGAATGGTGGTAGTCCAGTTGGTGGCCCCAGGTACCGCTGGAAGGGTGAAGTGGAGAAGGACGAGCGCGCCCTGCAGGTCGAGGACTGGCAGGTGGAGGCACAGGACAGGACCAGCTGGAAGCCAAAACTCACTTTGGGTTCTCGCGCCAATCTAGTAAGTAGTAACAAAAAATAAACAGAGGAACGTACAGTGGATGTTGTAGCTAAGTTTTTTCTACTTTTTCATGACCAATCCACTGTATTGAGTTTGAAACAATAAGTAGGAACATAACGTGCGCGACCTGCAGGTCGAGGACTGGCAGGAGGTGGCACAGGATAGGACCAACTGGAGGCTCTTATTGTCGGAGGCCAAAACTCACTTTGGTTTCTCGCGCCAATCTAGTAGTAACAAAAATATAAACAGAGGAAGGTGAATTATTTCCATCCGTCCCCCCAATTTGTCCCTGTGGATGTTAGTTATAGTTAAGTTTTTTCTACTTTTTCATGACCAATCCACTATATTGAGTTTGAAACAATAAGGTGTAACATAACTGCACCGCACGTGAGTTATGCTAATAATATACCGATGGCATGGGTCACCATCGCGCGTTACTGTCGCTCATTTACAAACAAAGAGGTTTCGATGTTGGCGTGTGGACGGGAATCGGGGAGTTCTAGAACTTACTACAAGTGGTCGAAGGCTTACCTATTAATCATTTAAAAACAAGTAAAATTAAAAAAAAAAACAAGTTTTTATTATTATTCCCAATTCCCATCTAGCACCAAAGTACTCGTCAAGACGCCAAAGAGCCCAAACTTGATGATGTTACGTCGTTTAATTACGGAGTTCCTATTCCTACCTTCCAGCTCCGTCATCAGATCAGCTCCATGTCATAATAATATTGTATTGTCATCCGATGCAAAATTTTAGCTCAATCGGATACCGGGAAGTGGGTCAAATTAAACTTGCAAGATTTGATTACAGACAGACAGACAACAGACAGGTGAATGTAAATAAAAGCTTATAAAAAGTATCGCACATTCGACAGCCATAATGTCTACGAGTAAACGTGTAATTGTGAGTGTATTCATTGATTTGCCAATTCATATTTTGAAAGCTCTACCCATTTCGATAAAATTCTAATTGGGATACATTCTTTGAAAAAAGTCTAAATCGGTTCAAGCATCTTCGAATAATCGTTACTTTAAATACTTCGTCAACCTTTTTCCTTTTTGTAAAGTCTGTAAAAAAAATTACGTAAGTATACCTACTTCAGAAATTCCAGAACCAAAATTCAACTAGTACAAGTAGGTAACTTAAGCATTTTCTCAGCAGACTCAATCTCTTAAGAGTATTTACTTAGCAAACATAAGAGTAATATCTTCTTATATCTCTACAAATATGTATTTTTAATACTCTCTACACTCAACGTAACAACATATAGGCACATAAAGGTTCATAAAAGCCATTGAGAACTATGTTATAGAGGATATTTTACACATCAACTCTGTGTTACGCTTATTTGTTGCCATTGGGCCACACTTTACTCGGATGTTATTTTGCTATGTTAGATGGGAATCGTGCAGAAGCATGCAAGTAAGCATGGTGCAAGCATGGTGGTGGTAGTGGTGGGTGGTTTTCTAAAATATAATACTTCTTCTTCTTCTTTTCGAGTCGAAATTTCGTGGTGAGAGGATTAGTCAGTCTGCGTTACCGACTAAACTGTCCTAGCAGACTGTCCAGGGTGCGCCGAACGTATAAGGTGACTCAATACGTCGCTGGCTGAGCCGGGGAGGCTTCTCTCATGTACCCTATGTCATACTTATTGCTATGCAGTTAACATTAACTGGGACTCGTTTGTGTAGCATGCTAGAAATTAGCTTATTATTTCTTTTCCTAACGGCCAAAAATTGCCAGCAGATGGACAAGGCAAGCCCGAGTCTTGCTTGAGGTTAAGAAAGAAAGAAAGAATATACATTCATTGCAAAATTTTGTTAGTTAATTATGTTATAGGTATATGCCTAATGCCTAGTGTGTTAGAGTGATAACGCAACCTCATTACAGTCGCAGTCATCTCTAGTTATATATAACTCAATGATAAAAGGTAGCAGAAAGGTAACGCTTCAGGGAGTGTGTAGGTCATTGCATATTTAGCTTAGAGGTTTCTAGACACTGGCAACAAGCCAGCTTTCGCTAGAATATGTGAATAAAAAGGGTTTTTCATAAGCAACCTCTTTCTAAAACCGCAAATGATTTTCGCTTTAAAGAATAAATAATGGATTGAAAGCATTTTAATTAAATGAGAAATTTTATTTCTATAAATGTAATTTTGTTTTTATAAGTAATTTTTGCAAAAAAATAATTCCTTTCAGTGTGTTTGTTTTTATGTATATTTTATATAATATCTGAGAATATAATATTAAGTATTTTTCAAGAGAAGGAGACGAAGCCAACTAGTAATATAGTATTTTATAAATTTTAAAAACCATTGTTTAATAATAATAACAATTACCTTGTTATAATTTATTTGTGAAACTCCAGAAAGCTTATAGTAAAGTACCTAATAAGTATTGTCACACAGTAAAAACTTTTCTTTTAGAATGCTGGCCACAAAAAAGTTTATTGAATTCGAATTTCGAATTGTTCATGAAAATAAAAATGTATACTTTTTAGAATTTTACTCATTTTTAAATATGGAGTGGACGCTTAAAGAAGACCGTGTTGCAGTTATTGCGTTGCATCGTTGCGGTTACGCGCCAATTCAAATTTTTGACATACTGAAAAATTTGAATATAACCAAAAGATTCGTTTATCGTACCATCAAACGATACAATGAAGACTCTAGTGTAGATGACAGGTCAAGAAGTGGTCGCCCTCGGTCTGTTAGGACTCCAGCAGTGATAAAAGCTGTGAAAGCACGAATTCAAAGAAATCCCAAACGTAAGCAGAAACTGTTGGCCCTTCAGAAAGGGTTAAGCAGAACCACGGTGAAAAGGGTGTTAAATGAAGACTTGGGGCTTCGGGCATATCGAAGAAAAACAGGACATCGTTTAAATGCTCGTCTAATGGACCTGAGACTGAAGAGATGCCGCGCTTTGTTGAAGCGGTACGCGAGAAAAAAATATCGAGAAATTCTTTTTTCGGATGAAAAAATTTTTACCGTAGAAGAGAGCTACAACAAACAAAATGATAAGGTGTACGCACACAGTAGTGAAGAAGCGAGCAACCGTATTCCGCGTGTCCAACGAGGTCATTTTCCATCCTCGCTCATGGTATGGTTGGGAGTTTCTTATTGGGGCTTAACAGAGGTACATTTTTGTGAGAAAGGTGTAAAAACGAATGCAGTTGTGTATCAAAATACAGTCCTGACGAACCTTGTGGAACCTGTTTCTCATACCATGTTCAATAACAGGCACTGGGTATTCCAACAAGATTCGGCGCCAGCTCATAGAGCGAAGAGCACACAAGACTGGCTGGCGGCGCGTGAAATCGACTTCATCCGGCACGAAGACTGGCCCTCCTCCAGTCCAGATTTGAGTCCGTTAGATTACAAGATATGGCAACACTTGGAGGAAAAGGCGTGCTCAAAGCCTCATCCCAATTTGGAGTCACTCAAGACATCCTTGATTAAGGCAGCAGCCGATATTGACATGGACCTCGTTCGTGCTGCGATAGACGACTGGCCGCGCAGATTGAAGGCCTGTATTCAAAATCACGGAGGTCATTTTGAATAAACTTTATTGTCATAAGAATCTATGTTTTGTTAAGTTCATTTTGGTATATAAATGGTTACATAATAAATAAACTTGTTCCAATAATTTTATATTAAACATGTGACAGAATTTATGACCTGACTAGGTATTTCCATTAATTTTCTATCAGTTTGGAGTTTGGACATGATAGAAGGAGTTTTATAAAAGTTGCTTAAACTTGGAAATAGCTCAAAGCTATTTAATATTATATCCTTGACATTAGCAAATACACTTTACGTAGTTTTGTTTTATTTCATTAAATATTTTACGATTTAGAATAAATTATACATATTTGGATACTGCCCCACTCGCCCTGATAGCTCTACGTGATTTCTTTAACTTCTTATATATTTATGGCTATACTTGTATGGCAAATAAAGACATTACCTTTTAAGCTATTCAAACATAAATTAATAGCTATACCCATTGAAAATTCTTTCTATAGCTTGACAAACTTTTTTGTAAAAACAATCAAATTTAATCTTAGTTAGAAGTTAGATGTGGTATCGTAATATTACCTAACAAAAAATTGCATGTTAAGTTATTTTGGCTAAATGTGTAAACTCATTTATAATAAAAAAAATCATCATCAGATTATTTAAATGTACCACATTTTATACAAATAAATTTCTTTATTCTTAATCTAGAAGGTTTCGATTAGCACTGAAAACTTGATCGATTGTAGCAATAAACATTAGAACAATTAAGTACGGCTTACGTATACACCTGTAGTATACAGTATGGTACTAAAATCAAGGAAATCTGCCGTAAGAGAAGAAAAAAAAAAGAAAAATTGAAAAGGTTGTTCACTTTTTTGGTTGAAAACTTTTTAAACCAAATTTATGGCACTGGCCATATTTATAGTAGGAATAAAAAAAGAGTTGTTTCTTTTGTTTTGTTGATTAAAGATAATCTTAGAAAAACAAAAAAGTAGATCAATTATTATTTAGTAAATTAACGAAATAATTCAAAAGAGTACAATCAATTATAAACCAAGAAAAAGTTTTGTACAGAATGCCACGCAGACTAATTCTTCTTTTTGAGTCGAAATTAAGATCGAAATTTGTTGAATTGTCGAAATACGACAAAATTTGCTGATTTGATTTCATAGATAGGTATATTTTTTTTCTTTTAAATTTATTCTAGTGCTTACTTTATAGGTATAAAACGTAGATACTATTATTATTTCGTCGTCCACAGTAGGTGACAATGTCTTTATACTTCTATAACTATTCTACTGCGGAATCTATTAGCCATCATAATATTACTAGCTTACGCTCGCGGTATTTCTTGCGTGCAAAATCCTTTCTTAGCAGAGGTCTACATCATAAAAACTATGTGTTCCAAATCAATCCCTTCAGCGGTTTAGGCTGTGCGTTGATAGATCAGTTAATCAGTCACTCTTTCCTTTTATATATTTAGAAGCAGAAGAAGAGTAGATAATTATTAAATATTTCTATACATTATACATTGACATTTAGCTAATTTTCAATGTACCTTCCATTATTATTACAATTTGCATGCTGAAAAGAGGACTGTAGCGGACTATTAAATAATAATTAGTTATCCTTTGTATACCTACTCTCGCAATAAATGACTTTGACTTGACTTTCATAATATGTAGCCTCCTAGAAAGTCAACTAGCTAACGGAAGCCTCAATCAATTAACTTATGTGGAGCACTCCGTATAAAATAGATTTTTAAATTGTCCATTTTATATACATGCGGTAAAGGTTACGCTAGCAGACGCGCAGGAGTTGTTCGCCGGTGCCCACGTCCCGATCTATTCCCGTTTTGGACATATTTGGATTATTTTGTTAAGGTTAGTGCCCTTTTTTGAAAATATTATAGGTTTTAACTAGTGAAAATTAGATTTTTTGTGGTAAACTGACTGATGGGTTGCTTGATGGTCAACGGTCAACACCATTAATTCAGGTGTTAATTAGGTAGCGGTACACACTTAGTAAAATCAAATCGAATCGTGTTTGTTTTTTGGTTGAAATTAAGTAAGTTTGGTTTATAGGTATTAAAATCTTACTCAAAAGATTTTAATGCGCACCATGCCCAAAGCTGTGATCAAAATTAGATAACACATGTTTTTTTAATAAACTTCAGAATAGGCTATCTTCACAAATCGAATAGCCGAGTTAAGGCAAACCTGCTTAAGGGATCGATAAATTAACTCGGTTTTTAATCATGTTAATAATAAGATGATCACGTAAACATATTTTAAAATCGGTTTAAGAATAATAACAAAATCTTACTTTATTACAAGAACTTACAGAGAACTTTTTCGAGGTTTCCCTTTTTAGTCTCCAAAGGGGTAAGTGAAAAAGTTTAAGTAACTTGATATTTACTAGTTTCTTATCATTTTAGTTTATCATACACTAGTGGACCCGCGCGCACTTCGTCGCGCTTAATAGAAAATAATCAGTGTATTTCTACTCTATTTTTTTAGGACATTTCACACAGCTCCACCTAACCCCAAACTAAACAACTTAATGCTTGTATTATGATAGTTAGGGTAATGGATATAATACTTATATACTTTTCTTTTATTTGTACATACCTATAATAGATATTTAAACCACCCAGCCCAGAAAAAAATACCTGTGTAACACACAAACATTTGTCCCATGCGGGAATCGAACTCGCAACCTTCTGCGTTGCAAGAGGGTATTAGCCCACCGCGCACAGAGGTTGTCAATTATGCATGTATTATACATATACCTTTTTTACTCGACACTGGCAAAGTGCATAAGCCGTTGCTATATTTAAAAAAAAATACATATACCTTCCTCTTGAATCACTCTATCTATTAAAGAAAACCGCATCAAAATCCGTTGCGCAGTATTAAAGATCTAAGCGTAGGTACAAAGCCAGGCAGACGGGGGAGGTGACTTTGTGTTATACCTACTATGTAGTGATAAAGCTGCCGAATTTTATGTAGCTTGCTAGTACAGACCTGTGACCTATACTCTTTTCTTCTAAGCTTGGTTTAGTAAGATATGTTAAACAGCTTGTTAGCAGAGAGTTGCAAGAAAGTTGCCAGTAACATTTTCGGCAATAGTTGCTATTTCTGCACAGCGCCTAAAATAGAAATTACGCGTTGTAAATATAATTTAAAATTTATTTATTTCAGCCAATAACCCATAATGTACAATAAGTCTACAAATAGTAATTTAAAAATAAAATACAACAATTTGACAGGTCTTACCTGCGACATCTAATATAGTTTATGATGTTTTTAGTTTGGTCTGTTTTTGACGCAAATAAATATTTTTCTTTCTTTCTTTCTAATATAATATACATTTCCTACCACTTTTTCTTGTTACCGCTCATGTGAACCGAAATCCTACTGGAATATATGCCATTCAAGGATCTTATAATAGATGCCATTCGACATAATATCTTCATAAACAACCCTCAAAATGTCCAATGTCAAAATGTCAAATGTGTGTGTGTGTGTGTTTTCTTTCCTTGACGTCTGAAGCCTATTCCAGTAATATCCAAAATAGATCACAAGCATTAGGTACTCCGTAACATATTAATTAATGTACAAAGTATATACCTATCGTAATTTAATTTTAACATTAGCTTTGTAACTCATTACTTAGGTAAAAACGTACGAGTAATTTTGTGAAACAAAATATCTTACTAATATTATAAACGTGAAAGTTTGTATATATCTGGATGTATGTTTATTGGGTAGACCGATTGAGCTGAAATTTGGTATAGAGATAGCATAAACCCTGGAATAACACGTATGCTACATAAAGTACAGAGAATAAAACCGCTGGGCGCAGCTAGTATTGGCATAATATAAATTCTTAACTAAATTCTAAATGGTTATTACAATTTAATTACGTTCGATTATTCTCTACGTCCAAAATAAATTTTATTGTGCTCCGATTGTTAACCTAACGTTAATTATAATAAAATCCAATGAGTTATTTTTGTAAATTTTAAGTTTGCAATTAAGTGGAATTCTATTATAATAGAATGATACTAATACCAAAACACAAGAAATAGTTATGAAGATTAATTGACAAACATTAAACTAGAGGTAAACAATCGGCGGTCTTATCGCATAAAGCAATCTCTTACAGATTTATTATATTCTATTTTAAAATAAAGGTTGATGATGATGAATCAAGGCTTTTATTCTAGCTGCGCCCAGCGGTTTTACCTGCTTTACTGTAGCCTAATGTGTTATTCCAGGGTCTAAGCTATCTCTATATCTACCAAATTTTAGCTCAATCGGTCTACCCGTTTAGGCGTGAAAGAGTAACTAATATACATCCTGACATCCATACATTCATACATTCTTACAAACTTTCTTGTTTAAAATATTAGTAAGATTATGCCTTCTTTCCTTTTGTATAAATATATACATACTTACAATAGTTAAAGAAAGGTATAAAAGTGATGAACTAAGTATGTAAATAAGGACATCGCCTTTCCGCTTTTTAAATGCATTTCTAGTTTAGCTACTAAAAAGCTACTACTTATTCAAATCGAAGTCGTTTTAATAATGTTTTAAATTCAATGAATATTCAAAGTTAGTTTGACCCTAGTTCACATTAAAGGTTTCTGGTAGTGGTAGTGGTTCTAGGTACAGAGACTAGAGACCTAGACTAAATAACAGTAGTCCTTTTTTTATGTGATGAAGTAGAAGACGAGCAAGACGCTCTCCTGATCATAAGAGATAACGCTTCCCATAATCAGTACAGTGCTACTTAGGATTTCACAATGATGTGAAATTCTAGGAGCACTGCATCAACGCTTCTTACTCAAGTTTACCTTAGGCTTCTTACCTACCTACGTTCTTAATTATAATTATAACCACACCACACAAAAAAACAACACAATAACAAAAACACAAAACACAAATTAAAATTTTTGTACCTCAATTTAACTCCTTTGGTTTTACCCACCAAAGATTTAATTCCTAAGGTCGTGTCAGAAATGTAATTTAAAAATTACTATTTACTACACACAGTACACAGCTGTCCTTTTGTAACTGGTCAAGTATTTTACTAAGCAGGTACTTGAATAATAAATTTAACCCACATTAGAATTTGTCCTTATTCAAAACGTACAAAGGTTTGATTAAAATAATACATGATCATTCATAACTAGTTAATCAGCGTCATAATGGAACTTTCATTACATTTACTTTCATAACATTTTTCTTCATAACAATTTAAAAACTAAGGCAAATAGTTAGGCAGATAAATATTTATATATAGAATAGAATGACTCTATGTTGTATTCAAGAAATGGTTATGAACATTATAAGATATGACTAGAGTTAAAACAATCGGCGCCAATTAATCGGTAATTTATTTGATTTAATTTCATTTTAGACCCCTAAAATCACCTAATTTAAATTCTGTTTCCTGAATTTACTTATTTTTCTGTTATATATTACGTAATACTCGTATGTTTAATGAATATTGTGTAACAAACATATTTTGATCACATTACCAACATTATGAAGGAAGTAGTAGCTTGTCCAACGGAACATATCATGAATATGTAAACATTGGAATTATTCCTGCGGGGTCGGGTAACAGGTCAAATAATGCCTTTAAATAGATTTGTTTAATTTAATCAAAACATACAGGAATCAAGGTATTAAGGTGAAGATCGTATTTATTTAATTTTTGGTGTCCGTAGCGGGAACACAGGCTACTTGTATCTATTACGAGATTATAATATCTAAAGGTTAGAGCGCAAAAAAAAAAATGTTCCTTCAAGCAAAATTGTCCACGATTATTAGACTTTCGTAGTCAATAAGGAAACCTTATAGTTTCGCTTTGTTAAAACTATCGCGTGTTCTTCATGACTAAAATAATAAAACGGCACAAATCACGTCTAATATTCACAAACACATGGACATCGTAATTGTCCGAAACCGTGGTTCTCTCTCTCGTGATTCTCAAGAATATTAGCGGTACAATGTTTTTCAATATCATTGTCTGCCTACGGCGTTCGTCCATTGCTCGTACATAGACGTTCTCCATGGCAAACCACTCAACTCGGCCTTCCGTCTTCCTCCTCCAACCACTCTTAGCAAACTTCCACATTTAAAACTACCACTCTTAGCATAAATTAATTTATTATCTTGTTATATTCCCAGATGGCTCCAGTAACAGTACCCGAAGACCGGCTGACGTCAGGGCACCGGCTATCGCACCCACCGCCTGGTGACGAGGTCCTCATCACAGGTGTCTCAGGATACTTCCCCGACTCTGACTCCGTTGTACATCTGCAGGAAAACCTTTTCAATAAGGTAAGCTTTTTGATATTAAGAAAGTCATTCTACATCTGTAGATCTCGTTTGATTGCGCAGGAATTTTCTGTGAAAATTTGTGAAAGGAGGATCCCTGAGTATCCACCAAATAGTTACTCAGTAAAAGTTCATACCAAAGTCCTATGGTGGGATAGTAAAAAAATGAAATGTAGCTTGCCCTTTACTGAATAAAAATCGGCAGATTCCAGTAAGAAGACCAATGTAAAACACATTAATAGTACACACAGTAATAGGCTGTCTCGTTAAAAGAACACCGAAGTTTCCAGTAAATTTCCCCGCGGGCTCGGTATTGCACCCTGAAATTTCGATTGATTGAGAGAAGCCCACGCACTCTCCCACGTCAGGTGTAGGTCAGGAGCTAGCGACAAAAGGTGGATTTTTTTATATTAAGAATGGCAAACGAGCAGACGTCCCACCTCAGGGTCTATTAGCTACTCGTATCACGCCCTGCTGATACTATTTAACCGAAAAAAAAAATGTTCTTAGAGTCATAGAGCGGTAAAGATAAAATGGCATTTTTCAACCTTGTCGCGTAAACTAGCACTTATACGACAAAGTTAAGAAACGTCTTCTAACTTTAGTGCTTTATGGCTCGAAGAACATTTTTATTTTTGTCGGTAATAGACACTCATTCGATACATAACTCTGGATAGACAACCTGGATTTTAAGTGGATACCGTCGGCTACATTGTGGAAAACAATTAATAACGACTGGGATCTCAATACATTTTTTTAGCAATAGCTACAAGCAATTGGCGCTTCTCTAAGGCTCCTGATTCGTCACACACACCAAACCACAAAAATGTGGCTCTAGCATTAGCTCGAAACAAAATATTACGCTGTTAGCTCTCTCCCTATAATACGTCGGGCAGCCATTTTGTCCAGTTTCATTACTCGTGGGTACTCACTGTGCAATACATCAAACTTATCTGCTCTGTTGATGACGTCGCTAGCGCCGTCCAAACAAGGGCGAATGTGGTTACAAAATTGTAGTTCCACTTTCAGCCACCGGTCAGTAAAGCTGGTCACACTTATGGACCTGAAAAAACTACTGGTCTGAAAACTATACCAGCAAAAAGAATTGATGCACTCATAGTCCGACCAATTCACAGTTATAAAACGCCCAATTTTGTACACTATAATCCTATTATAGGTCACTTAAATTTGACCTATAATAGGATTATAAGAGCCTTTCTACTCTACATCCGATTAGAATCCGATCCAAATTGTTCAAATGACGGCCCCGCTGTAGCCTTGGAATATTTTGTATACTTACGCACTACACCCATCTGGCTTAGTCTATCATTTTTGCTGAAAATCGTATATATGCTGCCAGTCAAAATATTCTATGGAAACGCTGGTAATTTTAAGAATACGAAACGGATATAGTGCGGAAGTGTTCTGAATTCTACTATCACAGCTTCTGATTGATGCCATTGATTTAGAGACGAAATATAAACTCTTTTGCAAAAAAAAAAAGGGGAATTTGATGATTTCTCTGCTTCAATGAAGAAGAACAAGAAAGAGGTTTTATTAATTTGACGATGCATTGACTTATCATTTATAAACATCCTGGCATGATTATTAATGTTCCAAATTTAAAATTTGAAATTAAAAAAGAAAAATACTGATTATATAGTGAAATTGCTTTGCTTTTTGGCGCGAATTGATGCGAATTGCTGTAACAATTTTATTACAATTTTAAAACTTTTTGAGTATTTTCTGCAAATTAAACAATTTATTCTTTCTTTCCACAATAAATACCACTTTTTGATATGAGCGATAAAGCGATAAGGGCCGGTAAAATTATAGCCCTACTTGAAGCAGGTTGTTCGCAAACTTACGTGGCTCAACGGCTAAATGTGAGCAGTTCAACTGTCCAGAGGACATGGCAACGATATCAAGAGACCGGTTCGGTTAATAGAAGACCCGGCTCGGGAAGAAAACGATGCACAGAACCAAGAGACGACCGCTTTTTGGTGAGTCAGGCGTTGCGGAATCGTAAGGTGTCAAGTGTGGACCTGAAAAAAACCTTGAAGAAGTAAGAGGAGTAGAAGTAAGCTTGTGGACGGTTAGAAGGAGGCTTTTGGCTGCCAATATCAAAAGTTACCGCCCGGCTCGAGGCCCTAAATTACTCCGTGAGCACCGTGTTGCTCGACTTCAGTTTGCTCGAAACTATGCTTCATAGACTATGGAAGACTGGAATAAGGTATTGTTTTCTGATGAAGCTAGAATCTCCTTGTGTGGAGAGGACCGACGCCGGCGAGTGCTGCGAAGACCACGGGAACGCTATGCGGAACTGTGTTTCGAACAAATCACTCCTTATGGCGGAGGCTCCGTTATGTTATGGGCAGCAATTAATTCGACGGAGCGTACGGAGTTAGTTTTCTTAGAAAGAGGAACATTAAATGCACACCGGTATATAATGGAAGTCCTAATTCCACATGCACAACCCGCATTGACTGCACTTGGGGAAGATTCCATTTTTATGGACGACAATGCTCGCCCGCACCGTTCTGGTGACGTGGAAGCTTACATGCAAGAAGTTGGGATCCGTCGTTTAGATTGGCCAGCTCGCAGTCCTGACCTCAATCCAATCGAGCATGTCTGGGATGTTCTAAAAAGGCGGGTAAGATCAGTGCAACCTGCTCTATAAAACATCAGGGAGCTATAAAGAGTAATTGCTGAAGAGTGGGAACGTATTCCTCAAAACGTAATTAAAAACATCGTAGAGAGTATGCCCAGAAGGATTC
The DNA here is from genome assembly GCA_947507615.1 of Hemithea aestivaria. Lineage (NCBI taxonomy): Eukaryota > Metazoa > Arthropoda > Insecta > Lepidoptera > Geometridae > Hemithea > Hemithea aestivaria. The sequence goes on from OX382343.1 coordinate 3,228,465, forward strand.
AAGCTGTGATTTTGGCAAGAGGAGGTCACACTCGTTACTAGGTTTTTACAGTTGTTAATTTATTTAAATAAAAAAGTAAAAAAATCTTCTTGTCTTTATTGCCGGCCACTTGTTATTGTGTGGTCGTGTACGTCGGTTTTGAAAAAAATCATTAATTTAAATACAAAATTGCCAAAATTCACGCTATGAGGTTGGGGAATACTCATATACAAACAACACATGAGAAACTACACAGGTTTATTGGATAGTTGCACAGGTTCATAGATTTTACACACAGGTTTTAAAACACGTGGTTTCGGTGCGCGCGCGTCACAGGACCGTCGCAATAGTAGGTCGGAAGCGAACTGGCGGTTAGCGCGGGGGAATATTATTGTGAGCCGCGCGCACGGCACTATTCTAGAAATCGAGCGGGAAGACGACCGCGAGACGTGCGTATAGATGGCGCGACGCGTCGGGTTGCTATATCCTCCCCCTCTAGTTCAGGGGAACGTCCTCGTCCCTGGACTAGGACATTCTTACTTGCCGCTGGACGTCCTCGTTTCCTCTTGGGGATAACGGGTTTTGGCGAAAGGCCAGCGTCGTTATTTTTGTAAGCCGTAAGGTCCTGAATATGGTATTTTCCTAGGATAACATTCGGCTGATCTACGTGAGACAAGTTATACGTAGTAGGACTCACTCTACTAGAAATTTGGTATGGTCCATCACGTTTAGGCGCAAACTTTGCAGTAGTGTTCTTCGAGGCGCTGCTGAGAACGTGGGATTTAAGCATTACCAAATCACCTACCTTGAAAGTTTCTGCAGGTTGGCGAGATTTGTCAGCGTACTCTTTATTCTTGTCCTGTTGGATTTCGGCACGCTCACGAATTGCAGAAAGTGAGTTGATGAATTGTTTAAGATGTGGAGTTTTCTGTGGGACAAAATTTTGTTTGTCCAAGATGGCACGAAGGTCGTGCGTTACCTCTGTGGGAGACCTCATTTCACGAGCAAAGGCTAGATAAGCTGGAGACATACCTGTTGTTCGGCATTTGGAACAGTTGAGGGCAAAACGAACCAACGGCAGCTTCTGTGGCCATGACGTATGGTCTTCCTCTACCAGGTATGCTAACATAGCCTTAAGGTCGCGATTTTTGCGTTCTGCAGGGTTGGCCTGTGGGTGGTACAGAGGAACAAAGTTCTGTTTTATCCCAAGGACGGACATGCATTGTTGCATGACTGCAGACACGAATTGGACTCCGTTGTCCGATATTATGCGGCGAGGCAAGCCGAATCGTAAAAAGTATTCTTCAATAAGTACACGAGCGCACGCTTCAGAAGTAGCTTCTTGGAGGGCGAACACTTCTACCCACCGAGTGGCTGTGTCTTCGATAAGGAAAATCCAACGCTCCCCCTGGCCACCTTGTGGTAAAGGGCCGAAAAGATCGATAGCAAGCACCTCATTCCGTTGAGTCATCACCGGAGTTTGAAGAAGGCCAGGTGGTTTGGTGTTGGATGCTTTGTAGCGTTTGCAATGGATGCAGGATCCGACGTAGTCAGTTATGATTCTACGCATTCCTGTAAAGTAGTATAACTGAGATACCTTATGGTAGGTGCGGTCAATTCCTGGGTGGCCTGCCAAGGGCGAGTCGTGAAGTTCCTTAAGGATACCTACCACTTGGTCGGCTGGGATGACCAGTTGAGGGGATTCACTTTCTGAATCAGGGTTGTACCTGTATAGGACACCCTGGTTCATAAGGTATCCACGCTCATACCAACGTTGGGACGCTACCTCGTCAGTGCCTTCAAGTTCGCAGACGATTTTCATCAGCTCGGGATCGGACAGCTGCTCTTGTCTTAGCTGGCCAGGGGATTTCGTAGGCAGATCGCAGATGACGGAACAGACGCCACAATCATCGCGTGTTTCACCTGAGCAAGTCGGTCTGCTAAGTGTATCTGCTACGACGTTTGCCTTTCCCGGAGTGTATTCGAACTTGATGTCGAAGGACTGGAGTTTTAGGGCCCAACGGACTAACCTACCTGTTGGTGATTTAAGGGTTAGGAGCCACCGAAGCGGTTGATGATCACTACCGATGACTACTGGATGACCATCAAGATAAGACCGAAATCTCTCAACCGCCCATACGACAGCGAGCGCTTCCCTTTCGGTTGTTGAGTAGTTTCGCTCTGCGTCGTTGAGGAGGCGACTGGCGTACTCGATAGGCCTTTCCTGATTACCTTCTCCTTGTAGGAGGACAGCCCCTAACGCGAAATTGCTGGCATCCGTGCGCAGGATGAACGGGCTATTAAAATCAGGTTGTACCAGTATCGGCGTAGTGGTGAGAAGTCGTTTAAGCTCCTGAAAAGCCTGAGACTGCTCTGAGTTCCAGGTCCAAACTTGGTTTTTTCTAGTGAGACGTGTCAGAGGTTCAGCAACTCTAGAGAAATTTGGGATAAATTTCCTGAACCACGAGCACGTCTGGAGAAAAGTTCTCAAATGTTTTAAATTGGCAGGTTCTTTCATATCCAAAACTGTGCTCACCTTCTCTGGGTCAGCGGATATACCATCTTGGGTGATGATGTGCCCGAGGTATTTGACGTTCTCTCTCGCAAAAGAGCACTTTTCCCGGTTGACATGAAGGTTAAACTCTTCCAGACGCTTCAACACCAGTTCCAGGTCTTGCAGATGTTGTTGGAAACCTTCGGAGATCACTAAAATATCGTCAAGATAGGCTAGGATAGTTACCTCCTTCAGAGCTGCGCAGGAACAGAGTCGGTCAATCAGACGCTGGAAGGTTGCCGGTGCGTTCTTAAGACCGAACGGCATCTTCTTGAATCGGTATGTGCCGAGAGGAGATATGAAAGCTGTTTTATCTCTATCACATTCTCTTACATTTACTTGCCAATAAGAGGAACGAAGATCTAACGTACTCATGTAGCAGTTTTTCTTCGTTGATTGTAGAAGTTCATCGATGCGTGGCATCGGATAGTTATCAGTCTTGGTGACTGCGTTGAGACGTCTATAATCAACACAAAAACGAATCTTACCATTCGACTTCGGCACCATCAGTGCCGGCGAACACCAAGCCGATTCACATTCTTCGATGATGTCATCTTTAAGCATTTTGTCTATTTCCTGCTTCATTAACTCCTTTTTCGCTGGCGTGAGACGATACGGAGGCACTGCTGTAGGAGGATGATTACCTGTGTCTATGCAATGCTCGGCGTAAGGTGTCGAACCTCCCCCTGCTTCGAAAATGGTCTCGTGTCTGATGAGCACTTCAGCGAGTGCACGACGCTCTGCTTCATGGAGATGTGCACCTTCATCGCTACGAAGAACATTTGCAGAGGAGCAGCCTACTTGTCTAGCGTAAGGTTCGAAAAGCAGTTTGTATTTAACTCTGGTATTGTCACTGAAATACCAGGTTTCTTTAGGGAAATCAATTACGACTCCTGCAGCTGTAATGAAATCTATGCCTAAGAGTGTTTCATTATTGTCGGAATCCGGAAAAATTATGAAGGGAATCGTTATGATTTTATGCTCTAACTTAACCTCTAAGGTCGTAGTTAGGATTTGCATTTCTCGTACGTGTCCGTCGGCAAGTTTAATGTGTCGCGTCGAAGCGACAAGAGGCGCCCCCTTTCGTAGAAGGAGAGCATACAGCGTGTGACCAGCGATACAGTGTTTTGCGGCGGTATCTATCAGACCCGTACCACGAACGCCTAAAATGTCGATTTTAAAAATCGGACGACTTCCACGATATGCTAGCGACCTCTCTCGATCGTTCCCGCACGATGATAATACAGTTTCACAACATAAATTATCACAACTTTCACTATTTCCAAAATTATTAACAATATTTTCCGTTGAAAAATTCCGCGAATTTTTATTATCATTATTACACTCTTTATGTAAGGCGTTATTATTACAAAACATGTTTTGTTTAGAATTTTCTATGACGCTAGTACCCGAACTATGATTTACATCACGAAGTAAGTTTTCGGAGTCGTGGGCTCCTCGACTATAATTGGTGTACTGCGGTAATGCATCAAAATAATTTTCGCAATTATTACATTTGTTATTTGTGTTGTCACATTGGGGTAATTTTATTGAACAACTAGCGCCATCACTGTTATGAACGGTGGAACTAACGGGTATATCAACTAAGCAAGAAGAACCGTCACCATTAATAGCAGTGGAGCAATGTGGGGATTTTCCCGAAACGCTAGAAGTCGCACTCGCACAGTAACATGTAACATCGACTTTATGGCACAAAAAATGTTTCGCCTTAACATCGTGCATATGATGCGGCGCCTTAACACTCATAAAATCGGAATCAGTATTTTCTGAGCAATTACATATACATGCGGCATTATTATTATTATTATGCGGAACCCAAATACGATAACATACACCATTAGCACTGTTTGGAATGCTGTCGTAAGCGATGTCCGATGGACACTTAGCCGAATTTGAATTAAATACGCGCACCTCCCTAGACGGGGCATCAAAAGCGCGGCAATTTGAGCAATTTTGAGAATTATTGTTAGAAACAACATTCGAAACAGGCATACACACAACATTGTTAGTATTTTTAAAAGTATCGGCCTTAGCATTAGTATGATTATTGTTAGTGTTCATAATATCAGCTGTTTTAGGCTTATTTTGATTTTTAGATTTATGGCACTTTTTAATCGACTTTACGCACTTTTTAGACTTATTGCACTCACGAGAGGGAATATCGACACTATAGAAATTTTGGTTATTATTGTTATCAAAAACACTCATAGCCGCGGAATTGTTAGTAGTTAAGCTCGACTCACCATTGTTCGCCAACTTACGACACTGCTCCTTGGTGTGGTTGTACCGTTTGCAGTACGTGCATTGCGAGCGGTACTTTTTGGGCTCGCCGGCGGACGCGGCTGGCCTCGCGCCAGCCGAGGCAGGCGCGGGCGGCGCGGCGGCAGCGGGAACACGTGACGTCGCGTGCGCGGTGGCGTGATGCGGGGCGGCGGGGGCGGGCGGAGAGCGTGTTGATACTTGTGCGGCGGGCGCGGGCGCGCGCTCGCCGCGGTTTTGCTTAGCAACAGGAGTGGGGACGGCGATGGCGCATGCGCGTTCCTCGTCCGCGTCCTCTACTGAGCGCGCCAATTTTAACAATTGGGCAAATGTGTCGAATTCTTCTCTTTTAATTTTGGCGCGAAATCTTGAATGTAATGATGCATATGTGATTTCTACCTTAGCATTTTCAGATAGGTGGTCGCTAGGTAGCTTTGAAAACAGTGCACGAACTTTTGCAATGAATATGTCTGTATTTTCTTTTTCACTTTGTTGCAGTTTGAAAAGATCTTGGTACAGACGATGTGGTGGTCGGCGGTCGCCGAAGGCATTTTTAAGATTCCGTTTGGCGTCGGCCCACGTAGCTATGTTTGGCCTTATGCCTTGCCACCAAATGGCTGCGTTTTCCGTTAGGAGCATAGACAGACCTTTAATAATATTTGGGTCACTGACCCCACAACATTCAACATAGCTATCTACGCTGTCTATAAATGTTGTGACCGACCCTGTGCCGTTGAAGTTCGCCCTGCACCGGGCCATCGTCGCTGTGTCGGCGGGCGCGGGGAGGGTGGTACTACGCACTTGGGCCAGGATTTCTTTGAGTGCTTCCGTTTGTGTCTTTTGGAGTGTCGTCATGAGGGCCATGACGGTGTCCTGAGTGAACGTCGTAGCTTGCGGAGCAGGGGTAGACGTCATCGGAGCCGATGCGAAGTCGGGGGGCTCAGGGCTTGCATGCTCGCCGAGCGTGACATCGTCGGGACCGGGACTCACATGTTGGACGGGGCCGAGGGGAAACGCGTTCGGGCCAGGCGACCCGGGGCGCGTACGGCTTCGCCCACGTGTAATCATTTTTCAGAACTACACTCGACACTAAAACTACTACTTTTTGATTAAACCACACTAGTTGGGCGCCAGATATGAGGTTGGGGAATACTCATATACAAACAAGACATGAGAAACTACACAGGTTTATTGGATAGTTGCACAGGTTCATAGATTTTACACACAGGTTTTAAAACACGTGGTTTCGGTGCGCGCGCGTCACAGGACCGTCGCAATAGTAGGTCGGAAGCGAACTGGCGGTTAGCGCGGGGGAATATTATTGTGAGCCGCGCGCACGGCACTATTCTAGAAATCGAGCGGGAAGACGACCGCGAGACGTGCGTATAGATGGCGCGACGCGTCGGGTTGCTATAACGCTTATTTCACATGATTATTACACGATTAGGTACGAGTATAAGTATACAAAGTGTGTCAAACAATTAAATATTTTTAAACTAACACAAATCTACCTTAGAAAGTAAGTTTCCTTAGGTGCAACTTCGACTGCATCGTCACTTACCAACAGGTGAGATTGCGGTCAAACGCTTGATTAGTCTTCTATTAAAAAAAAAAAAAAAGGTGCCCGTTTTTTATGCAAAAGAGTGTATAATACTAGCATATGCTCGCGGCTTTGCCCACATGTCGAAATCCTTTTTAAGCAGAGGTCTATGTCATAAAACCTATCTATGTTCTGAATTTCAACCCAGATTGGTCCAGCGGTTTAGGCTGTGCGTTGATAGATCAGTCAGTCAGTCACTATTTCCTTTTATGTATTTAGATATCCTTATTATATCGTCCACCATCTTTGTGCCTCTTTGATTAGTTAAAAACTATCCCTCGGCTGAGTACATTTGTAACATGTTAGAAGTTGTCGGTGACATTGAAGTATTAATATTGCTCGCCGGATGACGGCTGCTTTGGGGAAATCAACTATTATGTTGTGGCAACCCTTAAAAACTATATTCTTACTACATAATAATATGAGCCTATTATTACCTAAAAACCCAATAGAAGATATTAGATCGTTAGTGCGTGTTGGACCGCCCAGGGCGTACCTACATAAATATTTCTATCTTCGTTGCTGAAATAATTATTTTTTAATAAAATTAGTTTTCTTTAATATTATAATAGCACTGCCTTTTTAATTTTCGCTGCACTAATTAGTCACGGTTTGGCCTTGAGGTATTTTTTATCCATTATAAGTTAGCCTTTAACTTTTTTTTACAGTTTCACGCTTAAACGGTTGGTTTGATTGAGCTGTTATTAAGATTGAGATATGTACTACAACTTAGATTAACATATAGCCTTTTTTTAATAGGTTAAAGTGCAGTTAAAATATTAGTTAGTAGGAAGTTATGGTTATGTAGCAATTACAAATAATGTAGTAAAAACTAAGTTGATTTTATGCCTCATATGAAGCCTCCAACTTATAATAAAATATAGGACGGCACGCGAAGCAAAATATGTTTCCGAAGACCAATATATCCAGCACCAATATTATGATTTGTATCGAATAACTCAATACAAGAAAACCAGTATGCACGTGGATAGACTGAGATGTATTGGCGCTAAAGAATAAGCTTTAGGATTTTCGTAAGAACTTAATCTGCAGGGTCTTTATTTAAATACGATGTAATTTTCTTCTGTTATCGATAAAGAGTATTCTAATCTTATTTTAATTAATATTTAAAAAATATATATTATAGCGCTTTTGATAAAACCAGTTGGTACCGAGTACTGTCCTCTGAATTGAATTTAATGTAGGCCAATAAAAAAAAGAATGGTCGAAATTTTAATAATAGTTTTGGATTTGTTCAATGGACGTGAAGATACACATACAAGTATTATATAGACATACAATCATACTAATAAACAAATATAAACATGTACGTATTCAAAATTTGGTATATTAGATTGGAAGCAAAGAATAGTTCCATGTCAATTTACCTTAATTTCATCAATATTATTTTATATCGATTCCAGCAACATTATTCCATTATATTCCATTATATTTTCAGCTTAGCAATTCACCCGACCATTAAAAAATTAGAATCCAAATTCAACGTGTGGTACCTAGACGATGGAACCCTGGGAGGCGACACAGACACTGTCTATAACGATGTTAAGTTTTTAATATCTGAATTTAAAACTTTAGGCCTAACTCTAAATTTCTCTAAATGTGAATTGTTTGTACCTGATTTATCGAAACAAAATGCCACTCAAAATTTATTTGAAACAATTACCCCCAACATAAAATTGTTGAGTGAACAATCTTTACGCCTCCTAGGATCTCCAATCCTAGACGAATCCATAGAGGATTTTGTAAAGGAAAAAATTCAAAATTTCCAATCGGTCTCGGATAGACTTGAAAAAATAAATACTCAAGTAGCCTATTTTATCATTCGTTACTGCCTTTTCGTTCCTAAATTTATGTATACTCTTAGGTGTTGTCAGCTTTGGAAACATCCCTTACTTACACAACAGCTTGACAACATACTAAGAGATACACTCACCACCATACTTAATACACCTTTCGATGATCATGTTTGGCAACAGGCCTCTCTACCAATAAGATGCGGAGGCCTCGGTATTCGCAAAATTGCAGGTGTATCTTTGCCAGCGTTTTTGTCTTCAATTTATAGCACTTCAAAATTAACAAATACCATACTTTCGAAATGTCTTCCAAATTGTCAGTTAACTTATTTATCCGACGCGACAGAAGATTGGAAAAGAGCCTGTCCAACGGAATCGTTGCCCAAAGCCCCTACTTCACAAAGGCAGTGGGACGAGCCGCTCTGCAGCTTAGTTTATAACAATTTACTCGACGATACAAATTCTGCAGAGCGTGCTCGTCTGCTTGCCGTTGCGCGTTGGGAGTCGGGGCTTTGGTTACAAGCCATACCTTCCCGTCATTTGGGCACCCTTTTGGATAATAATAGTTTTAGACTGTCAGTTTCATTACGTTTGGGTGCTCTTTGTACAGCGCCCCATACATGCCAATGCGGTGAACAAGTGGACCGCACCGGCCACCATGGGCTCTCCTGCGCGAGGAGCGCCGGCCGCATACCGCGTCACGCCGGTCTAAATGACATCATACGTCGGGCCCTCGTAAGTGCCGGCGTCCCGTCAACCTTGGAGCCTAACGGTTTGTTGCGGGACGACGGCAAGAGGCCCGACGGCATGACTCTCATTCCCTGGAAGCTGGGAAGGCCCTTGGTTTGGGACGCTACGTGTGTCGATACTTTGGCCCCTTCCCATCTTCCAGGGACAATGTCACAGGCCGGTGCTGCAGCCGACAAGGCTGAAAACCTCAAACGGCGTAAGTATGTGAACCTAGATAGGGCTTACATATTTTTGCCGTTTGGGGTTGAAACCTTGGGTCCATGGGGGCCGGCTGCTTGGGAGCTGTACAAAGACCTCGCTAAACGTTTGGTGGAGGCTTCAGGTGACAAGAATGCTGGCTTATATTTTGCTCAAAAAATAAGTTTATGTATTCAGCGGGGCAATGCCGCCAGCATTCTTGCCACCTTTCCCTCCTCCACCTGTTTATTAGATTAAGTTTTGTAGTTAAGTATTAGTTTTTAAGTATTTAGTTTTTAAGTTATTATAATATTATTACACATTACACATATCAAATTGATAACTGCCTTTTTAAAAGTAGAATAAAGAAATAATCGATCCAACTAAACTGGTGACTAGTCTTCCAACTGTACTCCCCCTGGGTCTCACTATCAAAGGTCAAGCAGAAACGCTAGATCATGAGCAAATAAAGTCTACGTGCTCTTATTGCGAAAATATAATGGAATCCTGGAATATCTTCATGCATTTCTTGATAACGATAACTATCAGATAGGTATATTACGAATACCTATACATTGTATATCCATATATATGTATACTTTAAGGTGGTACCAAATAAGTTTGGAAAAAACTCCAACCCTAAAAGCAGGAAGTACATACTTCACTAGCTGATTGCAAAAGTAGGTTACATATAAAATATCAAATATTATAAAAAAAAAGCTCCAGCAAAAAAATAATCGCCGAAATATATGAAAAGCATAAAATTATAAAACAATGCTAAGTATACCTATTTTGTTTAAATTTTGCAAAAAAAGATTGTTCTGTAGAAAACAAAACCACTCTTCATTCTTGTACCTAATTAACAGTCAGTGATCTCTTTCAGACACCAAAAAGGCACAATTACAATGCAATAATTTCTAATATTTATTTACCAGGTGGATCTAATCTCAGCAGACGCGCGTCGTTGGAAGCTAGCCCACCCCGAGATCCCACAGAGGACCGGCAAGATCAACAATGTCAACAAATTCGACGCGTCGTTCTTCGGAGTCCATTACAAACAGGCCCACACCATGGACCCCATGTGCAGGATACTGTTGGAGAAGGCTTATGAAGCTATTATTGATGCTGGTAAGTATTTATGGCAATGGTAGCAAATAAGTATACAGCTTGTCGGATAGTGAGATGTTGGTTCTGGTATCCCATTCTGAGAGCTTACAAAAATCCATCAAGATCAACAATTTGAAATGACAAGATCAACAATGTCAACGAATTTGACGCGTCGTTCTTCGGAGTCCATTACAAACAGGCTCACACCATGGACCCCATGTGCAGGATACTGCTAGAGAAGGCTTATGAAGCTATTATTGATGCTGGTAATTTTTTTATAGAGGTACTGTAGGTATCAAACAAGTAGCCTTAATGGTAAGCGGTTGCTCTCGCTGTCCCATTCTAAGATCTCACAAAGGTTCATCAAGACCAACAATTTGAACCGACAAGATCAACAATGTCAACAAATTCAAATTTCACAACGGAGTTCATTACAAACAGGCCCATACCATGGACTTTATGTGTAGGTATTTATGCCTATCAAAAATATCAAACAAATAAATAGTTCGCGTAATAGTGAGCGGTTGCTCTCGGTATCCCATTGAGATCCCCCATGGGATAAAAAGACCAGACAAATGCCCAGTAAGATCAACAATGTGTACCAGCGAGATAAACAAACATATACCGGCTAAATCGACAACATCAATTTGCGTGATCATTGTATAGTAAACTACTTCTTGCATTTCATTAGGTTCCTTTAACAGTTGCAATAAGAAGCTAAGGGCTAATGGTGAAACTGGCTGACAATTTTCAGAACCCTGAAACATAATACATTTACAAAAATAAAGCTTTAAAAAGTTCAAAAACCAAATCATTTAGACTTTTGTTAAAGTTCAAAAAAAACAAGTGCTAACAGCGCTAATGACTTTTAACAACTAATTTAACGAAAGCTCCATTAAGGTTTATTAATCCTACATCATAATTGAAAAAGGTCCTGCGGCAGCGAAATATAAATAAAAAGTGTTATACAGTGAATTAAGATTAACAGAGCACCGCCTCAGGGATAATCAGTCGCTCGGAAAACTCAAACGTTCGGTTTTCTGTGCGCCTGGTAATCGAGATCATCTATACTGGGATACTTTTGGTGGAATTCTTGTCAAACCGTAATGTAACGGGGTTTGAAACTAGAGGGTCTGGCGCCCTGGTAGATAAAAAATATTACATCATAAATGTACATGGAGGAAATCGCTTTAATTGGTAAGATTGCAGTTTGTACTAGCTAAGGCTTATTTTTGTTGTTCTCGCAAGGCACCCATATAATTAATTCATTCTTTCATCTACTTTTCATTTTCATATTACACATAATACTATAATTTATTATTTACGAACTCAATATAATTTCGAAATGTTGTCGAAATGTCTGGGATTTTTTTACCTTAACGTGACCATGTTATTGGAAGCAAAGTACCTTGAAAAGTACTTATTATTGAGTCTGTATCATCTCACTTCAGGGCGAAGGCCTCCTTTCTCATGCCGTTGTAAAGAACTTGTAAAAAATAAAATGATTACACACCGTAGCAGCAATCTCGTAGCACTTGCTACGAGACGTAGCACGGGTGAAGTTTACTTACCTCTAAAATAGAATAATACTTCATTGCTCACTAAATAATTACAATGAAACTTACTGAGCTAAATCTTTGTATAAATAATAATGATAAACTCGTTTATTTTATTAAATGGCAATAGTATAATGACAACAAAAATAATGAACCAAAAACTAACGACTAACATTATAAAATAAGAACAAAATTTAGGTTTATTACAACGTAAATCAAGGAATTAACTTAAAAAGCCAATAAAGCGAAGAGTCGCATCTTTTCTCCGTTTTTATTTATATTTGAGTGCAGCGTAAATTGAGTTTTGCTCGAGATAAGCTGAACTCACAAATAAATCTCGATTGAGCAGCTGCTTCGGAAAATAAATAAAAAATAAACGATTTAAACTTTCGCGTCATAGTACGAGTAACAGATGGTGAACGAATAAAATTCTAATTTATTGCCACAAAAATATATTAAGTTAGATTATGGGCGAAATTTTGCCTATATTGTTATAACTTAAGTTTACAACTTGGGAATCTTCTAAGCACGAGTGAATAGGTACTTTTCTAAGCATCTTATGTGATACGTCATCCACCGCGTCTGCACTTTCCATCAGGTGGGATATGGAAAATAAATTAAGAGCTTCCTTACGTAACAATAATTTCACAACACTACAACATATATTTTGACCACACAACCTGTAACTGTTCTATTGGAATATAATTAACCCTAATCACACTTCACACTTATATAAAAAATGCGAAAGTTTGTGATCGTGTGTATGTTTGTTACTTCTTTACGTATAAACGGGTGGCCCGATTGAACTAAAATTTGGTATAGAGATAGCCCAGAAATTAAAACCGCTTGGCGCAGCTAGTAATAATATAATTATGAAAAACAAAAAATGATATGAACGATGAATGATGATTTTTATGAATTTACAAATGTTATAAAAGAAATCTTCACTTTCATTTAATATATTTCATGCGTAATGATCCGATTTCATATACGCATTGAATTTCTCGTCAAAACATTCCGACCGAAATCGTTTTCCTCCACAAAGGTAGGTATTTAAAGGCTCGAGTGACGGTGTGACAGCGTCCCTATTTTATCGCATCCCAATCAATACCACCTCCCTTTCTTTGGACTTAATGAGACCAATTTATCTGTACTGAAAGTCTTGGAGCACTCAGACGAATTAAATTCCTTGCGCGGTGTCTCCGCTTTATTTAACTTCGTGAATAGATCACCTTTTTACAAAGTCGTATTCGATTTATTTCCTGTAAATGTTTGATTTTAAACGGAAAAGTATACGCGGAAGGTATAATTTATGCCGCTGTTGACAATTCTGAGCTGTTTTACTCGTGATTCTTCCGGTTCGCTTTGATGTTATGAGACATCTTTTTTACATGTAATATGTATTTCGTGGCCACAATCGCAATTTACTCTAATTCTAAAATGATTATCAAAATTCTTTGGGAAGGAAATGCTAAACAAATAAAATGTCAAAATCAGTAGGTACTTTGTTAAAGTTATGCATGGTCATCCATAAAAAAATATAAGTATATTAATGTATTTACTACTTGTAAACCTCATCTGTTCTTTCTTCAGGTTTATAGGGCCAAAACTATATATATAACATAAGATACAGTTTCAGGTTGTCATAGTGCCTATAAAGCCTAAATTTACAAATCTAACGACTGCACCCTACATATAACTTATAAAAATTAACGGTTACCCAAAGATTCATGTGTCTTCCGTTGTGAAAATTTTAGTATACACTGAGATTTGAACCCAGAGTCCACTGTGCCATAGACGTAGCAATTAGTTATAAAAATAAAATAATCATAACAAATTAAATAATTTAACTTCCAACATTAAACAAAGTTAATATCAACAAATTAAACTTCGCAATCGTCGTACAGTTCGAATGCCTAGTTTATAGAGCAATATTCTAGTACTTAACCAAAGTTCTGTGCAAGCGGAGTGTAATTTATCCTTTACTTGAAGCCCTAATAGGTCCCGAAGTAAAGTCTGAACTAGCTCGGTGAGGAGGGAAATAATTTGTTTGAAACTTAAATGAATGCTGGCAAATACTTAGTTAGCCTTTGAGAATAAATTGTGAAGATTTTTTTACCGAATTCAAAAAAGGAGGAAACCTTCACCATTTATTTTAATCTATTTTTCATCACATTTAAATGCGAAAGTTTATCTCTAAATATATAAAAGGAAAGTGTGACTGACTGATCTATCAACGCAGAGCTCAAACCACTGAATCGATTGAGTAGAAATTTGGAACACAGATAGGTATTAGCAAGTAGACCTCTGCTTAGAAAGGATTTGTTTACTTGAGCGATGCGAGCATAACTTAAAAACCGTTCGACCGATTACAATAAAATTTAAATTGAACCTATATTATAGTATACTTTTTGATTTTTGTTAATGGATCGAGTATCGCGCGTTTTTTTAATGATATAATTAAATTAAAACGTACTTCGCTGTTATAAATATCGAACGATATTTTTATAATTTCACTTAATTTTATAAACGCCTTTAACGGTGTCTCTACAACAACATTTTATTTTAGTCAGCTAACTGTGATCTATGCTATAGATACCAGTACCAGTGCCAATAGACTCACAAATCACATTAAAATTCTTTATCCTATTACAACGCAGAAAGCATCAACAATCTGTATCAACAGAACAAACCACATTCCCTAAACATGCGTAAAGAGATGGCCTACATCTGAATAATTCAGCGAGACGTGCGTAATCCCATCACGGCATAATGGAATACAACATAATACGTTTGAGGTTAGAACTCATCGACTCCCGGGACAATGGGATCACTGTGATTGAGGACCTATTATGTTCATCGGACACTTAAACCTTACAAGCATTAATGTAATTAACGCGGACACCGCGATACGACTCGTGCTTGTAGTTGTGAACAGAGAATTTACGCGCGGAAAAGTAGCCTATGTTATTTCAGGATCTACGCTACATATAAACTTAATACACATTATACCGAATTATAGCTTAATCTGCGTTAAAATTTATAATAATTAATAATATTCTATACACCAATAGAACAGGTTAACCTACTTATTCTGTCATTTTAATCATTGTTATAGGCTGTGTGGCTAACCTTATATGTAGTAGCCTTCAGGTCGCCAAGATTACTACAAGGCCTGTAACATGACTTGATGACTGACTCCTACATATCTTAGGAATAGGAAATAGCCGGGACCCACAGTTATAAGTGTGTTATAAGTGCCTTTCCAAAAAATAAATAAAACACACACACACATCCCCAACATCCATACTTCCACATAATGTTTTACTTGTAGGCCTAATTTAGGTACTTCACGAAAATCGTATGTCTGCGTATTAATTACTTCACTTTTGTTTTTTATCAGCGATATATGGCTTTATTAAAATAAACTGTGCTTTTAATCTACTTGTTTATTGTCATCGACAATTTACACAAAACAATTATAATTATTATAGATTTCAATTTATTGCCGTGTTTCGGAAGACAGGTTAAATTGGGGGTCTCGTTTGCTGAGGCATGATGTGTATAATTTGCAAAATGAAGAGATCTTTAGGCCATGTTACAGACCTTACTTGTAGGAATCATGAGAAACTCAAATTTCAACACAATAATAGATTTGTAACACAAATTATAACTGAAAAAATCCTCATTCAGTTTGTCTTTGCGGCTCATACTTACGAGTGTTTACTTTGCTACGTAAGTTTTCACTCTCTCTCTTAGGCAGTTAAATACTTTTTTATATGCCTACTGTTAATAATATTTTACAAACGTTATCTTACCAGTAAGTCATCAATACAAACGGATGGACTATGGCGGCCGTAGCACAGTTTAATTACTACAACGGTCACCATTACTCCTTTCAAGTACAATTAAGTACAATTAATTATGAGCATTATAATGTACCTACTGAGTGTATCTTCATTAAACTATAACAAGTATGTCAACATCAAATTAAATTGTTAATAGCCACTACTTACCTATATAAAAATTAGATTTTATTATACCTAGGTTATATGTGAGCCAAAATTGTACTTATACTACTTTTTTATGCAATAAATTTCAATTTCAATACTCATGAATTTACAAGGACTTGCTGTACTTAAAATTTAATACCATTACCTTTATATGTGTGTAATATCCTCCGTACGTTCTTATATTACACAATCTAATCTTACTTCTTGTGCATAAAACCCGCATAACTGCACAAAGTATAACATTGACCATTCATTCACAGATACCCCTTGTCAGCGTTAATTAACTAACAGAGATAATAGTTAAGGAGCTTAGCGAGCTCCCGGCTATTTTTAATCCAAGAAAAAGCAGTTATTAAGTCCCCAGCTCTTGGATTAATTCGTTTGTTGCGAATTGAATTTCCTTTATAGCTTACAATGTTAATGGTGAAATTTATTTTGCAATTTGGAAATTATGGTGGGAGTAATGAGATTTAGAATGTAGATACTTCATTTGTTTTATATTGAGTTTTTGAAGACGTGTTTCACCCAAAGATTTAAAAAAAAATAGGAAATGCGGTATTGACGTTTCTGAATCAAATCAAATCAAAACATTTATTCGCTAGAATACATAGATAATAAATATATACAAAAGGTCTTCTTTTGATTTGATTTGATCTGACATTTGACATGGACTACATCAATTTTGCCCCCATGGGCATGGACCTAATTTAAGAGAAGAAAATTATGCCTAGTACAATTTTACTTCGGCGCGGTAACCGACACTTTCCGATCTAGCACGCCCAATTTTGGCATAGCAACGGTAGCGCTATGGCGCATCTTCCCATTTCCTTTTAATCTAATGGTCAGCATAGATTATTATGTAAGATATACGTAGGAAGGCAATAGTTAGGTCATGTCGCAAGTCGTAGACCGCGAAGCGGCGGCATTTTCCTGGGTTAAAAAAGTTTTTAATCGCAGGCCACATAGGAATCTCACCGGGGGTAGACTTCCTTTGCAGGAGGTCGTCTAGGTGGGTACCCCAACAGTGCCAGTTATTCTACCGCCTGAGCAGTGATGTGCAAACATTACTGTGCTTCGGTAGGAGAGCACTGTAGCTAGTGAAATTACTGGTAGGACTCTTGAGTAAGAAGCGTTGGTGCAGTACACCTGGAGTTTCACATCATTGTTAAATCGTGGGTGGCATTGTGCTGATTCTGGGCAGCATTATGTCTTAACATCAGGAAAGCGTCTTGCTCGTCTTCTCACTTCTTCACATTAAAAAAATCTTGGCGACCTGAAACTGCAACATATGTACATGTAGGGATATTATGTTAACCACACAATCCTTCACTTGTGATTTAGATTCAAAATACTGGGTGGCATTGTTCTAAGGGTAATCATGAGTCACCTTGTTTGCTCGTCTTATCAGTCATTGTCAAAAACATATTATTATATATGTTACGGCTAAAGTCCGAAGTGAGGCTACACCTAGGTTTAGCCGGTTAAACCGGTGTAACAGCACTTCGGACTTTAGCCGAAACATATATATTAATCTATAATCAAAAAACTTATTCCTTAAAATAATTTAACTTAATTAAAAATTTAAGAATTTAGAACTCTACTAAAGGTATGAAATGACCAGAAATTAGAAAGCTAATCGAATAATCATAAAACCAATATTGAGGTAAAATTACTTGGAAAGTAAGTTTTAATGGGTGCCAGATAACGAGGCGATTCTTGGAGTTGTCCGAAGGAGTAATGCATTTGACACGTTAAAGACGCACCACTTGCTATTATAAAATAGTCATCCTTGCTGTTTACAGCTACGGTGACTCTTCTGCTTCATCTGCTTCGGTGGAGATTCGGTGTTTAGCTCTAATGTGGCTTATGTAGCCAATTTTAAAATTGAAAAATCGATCATAGTGCATGACAAATTGCCGTTTGTGTAGTTATAGGTAATGTTAGGAGGCGGCTTGTTAGTGAAGATGCATCATTGTGGAATGAATGACAGAAATGTTTATTTATGTACGAATATCTCAGACAAATTAAAATAACAAATTATAATTAAAGTCAGCATACGGAAACGCCGCAGTCATGTTAAAAAATATTTACATCTTTTCTAAAATTTTGATGTGAACCTGTAAAAGTAGAAGTTTTCACATAAATTTTAAAGTAAGTTCAGATTGGCAACATTGATAGTAAATAAATTCTATGCAGTTAATTCATGAATCTTTGTGGGTTGGGTGCACTCGGGATGCATCTTATTGCTATTCGAGACGTTCTTTACGGTAAATTTCCACGTCCTTAGTTCAGCAAAGTTTTGTGACTTGTGACACAATCGGAATGTTCGAGTATTTCCTGAATGTTTATTAATTACTTGATTTACATTTGCACGCGTACGTAATAATATATTATTGTGTTGATGATTCAATCAATAAATTAATTTAATATGCAGCCAGTTTCTGAAAAGTACACCTAAATTACCCTATACATATTATGTATCCGGAGTTTAATGTAGGTATATGTATCCCTATTTGGGGAGGACACTTGGCGGGGGAAGGGGGGAGGGGGGAAGTGGAAGGCGGGATGAAAACTGGTTGTCCAAGGCTGCGACAATATGGTACACCAGGCAAGGACGGAGATCTCGAGGCAGACCACTAGCCCGATGGTCAGACGATATTGTCAAGTATGTCGGAGGAACTGGATGAACTCCCACAGGATCAGAAGATGTGGCGTGACCATGAGGAGGCCTATACTCTGCAGTGGGTGGATACAGGCTGTATTAGATTAATCCCTATATAAACAATATTTTTTTATGACACTGCGGTGATGTAATGATTGAAAACCTTCTTATTTATGCGGTCATTTAAAAATATCGAACTTCTTAAATGACCTACACCTCTCAGGTTTTCATAAGTATCTTTTGTTAACAGGTGTGAACCCCAAAGAACTGCGTGACACAAAGACAGGGGTGTTCGTCGGAGCATGCTTCTCCGAGTCTGAGAAGACTTGGTTCTACGAGAAAATGCAGGTCAACGGCTTCGGTATCACTGGGTAAGGAAAAACACTCAATATTGCTAATAAGTAATAAGTTATCCAAGGAGAGATTTACTCCACCTTCTTAGTTTGGTCTGTTATAGTTACCAACTACCGTTTTATTAACCCAATTGGCACACCTTCTTGACGTTTTTTGGCACCCAATAATTTTACGATTAAATCCCAATTTTGTACATGTATAATAAATATATTACGAATAAATTTCCCTAATTATAATTGACGAGCTTTCAGTGATATAATCGCGAAATACAATTTGTCATTTACATATTAACATTATTTTTGGAATTAACCAATTTTAGGGCTGATGTTTGATTTGGAAATTAGGCAAACGACGACATTTATTCGCCGAATACGATAGGAGGGCACTGTAGCTAGTGAAATTACTGGGCTGAAGAGTCTTAACATCTTATGACTCTTGAGTAAGAAGCGTTGGTGCAGTGCATCTAGAATTTTAAATCATTGTGAAATCCTCGGTGGCGTTGTACTGATTTATGGGCAGCGCTGTGCCTTATCATGAGGAGAGCGTCTTGCTCTTCTACTTGCATGTTATGTATCTTTGTACATTAAATTATATTTGCATGCCGGTTTAAACTACTGGCGAAGTGTGTGAGACATTATGTTATTGTTTTTACACTAAACGATTCGTGAGTATTTAGATTCATCTTTGTAAATAAACGGCATAAACTCACTTGTATTAAGCAAACAAGCAAGTGCAAGTGAGTTTATGCCGTTTATTTACAAAGATGAATTATGTTATTGTATCTGTGCCACCTTTATACCATACTTCAAGCGAATAAATATATTTCATTTCATTACTTCTTTTAATAAAATAAAAAAATCTCTTTTTAATTCCAGATGTTCGCGAGCTATGTTAGCCAACCGCATCTCCTACTGGCTCGGAGTGACCGGCCCGTCTTACACGGTGGACTCAGCCTGTTCAAGTTCTCTCTACGCCCTAGAACATGCCTTCAGATCTATCAGAGATGGACACTGCGACGCGGCTATCGTTGGAGGCTCCAATTTGTGCTTACATCCTTACGTCTCACTGCAGTTTTCTAGGTAAGTTTATTAGATACTAGCTTGTGCTCGCGGCTCTGCCCACGCGGCAAAATCCTTTCTTAGCGGAGGTCTATATCATAAAACCTATCTACATTCCAAATTTTAAGCGAATCCGTTTAGCGGTTTGAGCTGTGTGTTGATAGATCGATACAGCCGCGCGTTTGCATCGCTTCTGTTGCGACGCAGAAGCACGATTACAAAACGCGCTTACATTTCTGCAAAAAGTCGACATGGGCAAGGCCTCTTATGGCTCCCACAAGACCATTTAAATGTTTATTATACACTGCCTAATCCAGTGTGGTCAATATAGCTACACAAATAGTGTAGCGCAGTGCTAAGTTTGTTAAGATGTCCCCAAATATCATATACGAGAATACTCGAAAACTGGGACTCACAGTTAACACACAAATGAAAATACCGCACAGAATGGTCGCCCAAGTGAACAGGGACTATTAAGACGATGCCTATCCCAAGCGTGTACAATTTGGTTAGAAATGAAGATGTTTGCAACCCCTTACTTAATTGTCAAGCCTGTGAAATTATTCTGCAGGGTTAAGCTAAGCGTCAAACACCGTCAGTGTGATAAATATGTATTTTCCTTTTCTGCTTGGTTGTCTGGAAGAGATCGCTGTTAGCGATAAGACCGCCAATTATATAAATAAATAGTTTATTCAGTTAAGGCGTCACATAAATTACTAGTGAGAACCTATACCCCAAACTAGGCTCAAGACCCGTAATATGGGGTATAGGACTCCGTCACCGGAGCGGGTTCACATCAATATTTGCCGAAATCGAAAACAAACATGATTTAATATAATTATTTCTGAATAAAATGTAAAAAAAATATATTTAATTCATTAGCAAATTGTAACACTTTTCAAAATTATTAATTAAATGTTAGATATTGTTTGTTTTATAACTTTGGTGTACAATAAAGGGTTATCTATCTAAACTAGATCGGACCGCACCGCCACGCATCGCGTACTAAAATCGCGTTACGAAATTTGACTACGTTTTACGAGTATATATGAAGTAACGCACATTGCAGGCGGATAATTCAGCCCGATCTATTTATTCGCCCTTGCGTTGATTCATATAAAATGTTCGAATTTTATGTAGACTTTTATTATGCGTCGCGTTGCGCTTTATTTTCAGTCTAACAATTAACTTTTCATTCAAATTTGAGCTTTAAATACTGTATCGTTTAATATATCGCACAATTTCAAAAAGGAGAGCGGTGTTGCTTCCGAACCGGTATATTTGTGATAATATTATGATCTTCATTTACAAAAAAACATCATCGCATTTTTTAATTATATAACTTATTAGTCTTCAAATAATAGGCCTTATGATAGTATAGATAAGAAAGCATGACTGACTCTATCGAAAAATAATTTAAACTGCTAACATAAAAGAATTTATTTTTGCTCAAATAGAGCAGATTTCACATAGGAACGAATATCTAAACGAGAGCGAAACCGTTAAGTAGTTTAGTTTAGAAGCAGATAATACTCGATAAAAAGAGACTAAATTTGGAATAAAAGAGGGAATTTATGCAAGAGTCCACGATATAAATTGGTCAACCACATTTATTATCCGCGTATTTGCAACTGTGAATAGTATTCCCAGCTAGTACGTTAAAACTCAGATAACCTCCTAGAAACTCGCTCGTAAATTGCTCGTGATACGGTGCTTTTACGGAATAAATAAAGACAGAGGAATGGACACGATGGGCTCTCAAAGTAGCCAAACGTCAGAAATGTAAGCAAAGTTAAGTTTTATCGCTCAGACTTAGTAAGCTCTATCTCAGATGCTCTCTAATTCATTTAATATCATTGGCAGGTTTTATCTCCATTTTTTTCAGTTGGTACTTTCTGCTTTTTAAGTTGAACACAAATCTGTCTGAATATACCTATTAAATGTAAAAGAAAAATTGTTAGTTACTAGTTTATTGATTGATCTATCAACAAATCTCAAACCGTTGAGCTAAACGGATTGAGTTGAAATTTAGCAGAGTGATTGATACTGTAACCTATATATTCGCGACAAGATTGAAACCGCGCGCGAAAGCTATAATATCAAACATTAACTTGTTTAATATTAAGGAAGTTTAAATTACAATGGTCAATCTATTAACAAATTTAATCAGTGGATTCTTTACATTTTATTTTAGCTCAAAGTATATTCCACGTACCTACTGATTTCCATTTTAATAATGTAATAAATTAATTTTCCACGTATCCATCAGTCTCACTCACTTCCAGGAATATTATAATTTTCTAATAACGTTCACCTCATTTTGGGGGTGAAAAGTGAAACACGTGTATAGAATAAGATCCTTCGTACTATAATATACGTATCAAAAGCTTAAAAGCATTGTCCTTTCGCTATCTCGCTTGCACTATATGACGGTTTTTGAGATACAAAATTCGTATTTTTTTTTGGTAATGTTTCTCGGTAAAGAACTTGTGCTTTTCACGAAAGGGGTCTCGCGGAATTTGGCAGAACTAAAGTTAATATATTAGATTATTATTTATTACTGTACACTGTACTTCATATCCTAAACATGTTTTATTTGTTAGAAAAAGTGAACATCATAAAACCTATATAATAAAGAAATTACATATTATGTGAAATTATGAGGAGGTAAATTTTATAAATATAAATATTTTTCATCCCCCCACCTCGAAAAGTGTATTTTTGCGCTTCGATATCTGACTGGAAAAGTCCATATTATCCTCTAGAGAAATTCAAATTTACTTTACCCTCTAGAGACAAAAACATAATTAAACCTATTTACTTCCACCTCTATGGTACCGAAATAAGCGAACAACTTTTTTAAATTTGTTAAAAACTCGGAATAAGAACCTCTTTAGTAAACTTTTTTTTTTTAATTTGCTTTGGGCGCACCATCAGCCTTACCAGTAAGTTACTTTTATAACATATTACGTTTCTTTTGAACTATATTTACGTTAGTTGTTTAGATATAAGTTACATTTGGAGGCAATAATGTTTTTTTAATGAATTATATAGTACTGTAATAGTAAATAACAGTTGAGTTAATTTAGCAGAGTTAATAGAATAAGCCAATTTCTTATAACTTTATTTAGTTAGTAGCAAGATTTTTTCTAAGTAGGTATTACTTTTTGGTAACTTTTTTATTAACGATTTCTCACTGTAATAAACTGAAAATGAGGAAATAATCACTAAAACGAATAGGTAGAGTGCTTTTCACGAAAGGAGACCTTTTTCGGGACGCCACTATCGCACATTTTAAAAGTTTAAATACCTTTAACTTTTTAACGCCTCATAATTTCTCATATTTAATTTCTAAATCAAAAAGGTATTTATTTTATGTAACAAATAAAAATGATTTAAAATATGAAGACCAATAATAATAGAATAAAAAATTAGTTCCGCTAAATTCCGTGGGACCTCTTTCGTGAAAAGGACTCTAAGTAAGCGTACCTACGTAAATTAAAATTGAATACTGGTTATTTTTGAAGATAGTGCACTGGCAACACTGTGCGCATCCATGGTGAGAATAATTAAAAAAAAACTTTTAGCATTGAGTTATTTCCTCGCTGAGGGGGGATGAAAAATTATGTGTCACACTCGAGTGCAAAGATTTTTGACCTTGTGCTCTTTTGATTCCCTCGCTAACGCTCAGGATTCTAATTATTAAATCACTCGCTACGCTCGTGATTTAATTTTAGAATCCTTCGCTTGCTCGGTCATACAAACTGAGCACGCGGTAAAAAAGCAACTTTGCACTCTTGTATAACAAATAACTATTAATTATAAAGCGCAAAAGGGACCAATTTCGTGAAAAGCACTGTAGATATAATATTTAGTTACTGTGACTGATATGGGCTATACTGACATTGTTTGAGGATAAACCCTCGAATAATTTATTATCTTTTATGTATTTTTGTTCAGATTAGGAGTGCTATCGCCGGACGGTCGATGCAAGAGTTTTGACAACAGCGCCAATGGTTATGCGAGATCAGAAGCTATTGTCGTGTGCTTCTTGCAGAAGGCTAAGGATTCTAGACGGTAAGTCTTTTACTAACCATACCATTTATCATATACTAGCTGCGCCCAGCGGTTTTACCCGCTGTACTGTAGCCTATGTGTTATTCCAGGGTCTAAGCTATATATATACACCAAATTTCAGCTCAATCAGTCCACCCATTTAGGCGTGAAAGAGTAACAAACATCCTGACATCCAGACATCCATTCTTACAAACTTTCACTTTTTTTTGTTTTGTTCATAATAATATTAATATTAATACTGTGGGATGGGCCTCTCTGCGAGTTGGCACGGAATAGTCTAATACAAACGTGTCCCAACTCGTCAGACCGTGCCCGACTTCTAGCAGTCTCTGTTAGGGAATCTGGTTTTTGGTTGCAAGCCATCCCTTCCATTAATACTGGTAATCTTTTAGATTCATCTGCTTTTCGTGTAGCTGTTTGTTTGCGCCTGGGTGCAGCATGCTATGTAGGTCACCGCTGTCAGTGTGGTAATGCAGTCGACGAACTCGGTCACCATGGTCTCTCATGTTCTCGGAGCGCTGGCCGAATCTCCCGCCACTCCAGTCTCAACGACATCATTCGCCGGGCTTTTACCAGCGCCAATGTAGCAGCCATTCTCGAACCGAATGGTCTGATGCGTGACTATGGTAAAAGACCTGACGGTATGACTTTGATTCCCTGGAAGTTAGGTCGGCCGTTAGTGTGGGACGCGACTTGCGTTGATACACTGGCGCCCTCACATCTTCCAGAGACTCAAATTGCGGCTGGTGCGGCGGCAGTTTCTGCTGAGCGGCTCAAGCGGCGTAAATATGCTAACCTCGATAGCGGTTACATTTTTGAGCCGTTTGGGGTAGAGACTTTGGGTCCTTGGGGTCCGGGAGCTCACCGCATATCGTTATCTGAGCGCTTGGTCGAGGCGACGTGTGACCAAAATGCTGGGGTATATTTGGCCCAACGTATAAGTATTGCCATTCAACGTGGCAATGCTGCCAGCATTCTGGGCACTCTGCCAACTGACAGTGGTTTGGAGCACTTGGATTTTCTGTAGATCGGCTTGTGGCCGATCTGTGGTTAATAAAAGTGTTCTTTACTCCTGTAGTAGCTGTAGTATTGTTAGTTTGTTTTTCTCAATAAAAATAAGATTAGTGTGATATACAGGGTGGGCCAGAAAGAATTGCGAATTTGAAAAAATAATAATAAAAAAACTAAATGCAATTCACATACAAATTTTTATTTCAAGTAAAATAGACATCTGGGAAATTTATTTCTTAAAAAGAACATCATCCAGGTGTGCACCATTGTCCTGCAAACATTCCTCGAATCTGAACCTCAAATTGGTAAAAACTCGCTGGCACATTGCGCGGGGAATGGCTGCCATTTCTTCTCTGATATTGGTCTTCAAATGATTAATTGTTGCTGGGTTATTAGAGTAGACTCTACTTTTCAGATATCCCCACATAAAAAAGTCCGGTGGCGTTAGATCCGGACTTCTAGGCGGCCATGCAATATCACCTCGGCGCGATATCAGTTTCCCAGCAAACATCTCATTCACGACCGCCAAAGAGGCATTAGAAGTATGGCATGTCGCGCCATCTTGTTGAAACCACGTCACACGATTATAGCAATAATTGCGGAAAGAAAAAATCTCTTAACATGGCTATGTATCGGTCAGAATTTACAGTGACGATAGATCAGGATTACGTTGAACTGAAACTCTAACTTGTTCAATTGTGTCTTCCGTTCTTGTTGACCTTGCGCGTCCCGCTGGCTTCTGTTTGAGAGTCGAACCAGTAGCTTCGAACTTTCTGACCCACGATCGAATCACACTTTCCTTCGGACACTGATTTAGGTCATGTAATCCAAACTCACGCCGAAATAAACGCCGAAATAGCACACGAATCGCCATTTTTGTAATAATGTTTAACGCAAAATGCGCATAAAACATTTCTGCGCCAGGTGTCATGTTTTTGTCGAACATTCTACCGCGATATGTTTGGTTTGTTTGGGATAGCTTAGCTAGGAAAGTGTGCTTGTGAGACCTATACTATTTATATAATGACCATAAGCGTTGTCAAACTTGATATTCGTGATGACTTAAAGTATAAAACAAATGTTAAATTAAAAATTGACGAAGAGCCAGCGTATTTTTCTCTAATTTAGTTTATCTTCATGATCATTGCAAAAACTAATGTGATTGATTTTTTAAAGATAAGTAACATTTCTTTTTGCAATAACTGGACAACCATAGCCCTAGACCGAGATGAAAGGAGAGGATGGGAGGGCTTTGCCACAAACAAGGCTGAAAATAAATAAGAAAATACAGTTCAATGACAAACTTACTAAAAGTGACTCTCCCTAACAGAGTGTATGCCCAACTACTCCACGCCAAGACCAACTGCGACGGGTACAAGGAACAAGGCATCACGTACCCCGCGGGACACATCCAGAAACTTTTGCTCAGCGAGTTCTACGAGGAGTGCTCCATTCCGCCTTCCGAGCTGGAGTTTGTCGAGGCTCATGGAACAGGTAACATTTTCTATTTTAATTACTTTATGCACTTACACACACACACACACACACACACACACACACACACACACACACACACACACACACACACACACACACACACACATACACACACACAAACACACGCGCGCTCGCGCGTGCACATTCATATACCCACACCCACACACATACACCCACACTCACGTACCTACATGCAAAACGGACGCACGCGCATACAAACACACACACGAATACACTCACATACGTACTCGTACATGAAACATGCACGCACGCGCATTCATACGCACACTCTTGTTTAGTTTTTTGGGCGAGTGCTAAGAGCTTATAATATTTAATAGCCTATAGCCACGGTCTCTATACCGTGCTATAGCCCATCCCACATTGGGCTACAGCGACTCTTGAGCTCCAGAAAGACGTGGGTCTTTACCGTCACGTGGGTGAGTCGCGAAGACAACGCCACGATGTCGTTGACGAACACTCGGTGACATACTACGTCCGCCACCGAAGAGCTGCCACTAAAACATCGAGGGGTCGAATCGATGTCGAGAATCAGGAATTACTACACATGAGATTCAATAAATCATATCTAAGGGTGACAGGAGCGCATTACAGTGTTGCGCAGAATTTCGAATTTTAAAATACTGGGTAGTAGGTACAGTATCAGATATGGGCAATCCTGATGCATACCATCACCCAGCTGGCTTGCTCGACGCGTCACTAATTGTCATTAAAACGTATTTTTGTTAGGTTTGTAATGTTTAACTTTTAAATTCCACCTAACTAGTTCCAAAACACAAACAACTCATTCCCACCCCCATAAATATTCACTACCACTCCCGCATCCTTTGTCTCCAAAACGAAATTAAAAAGCTTTATTACCAAACAAATGATGTTCCTGATAAAAACCGTTACTCCAATTTACAAAGGCAAGTGCTTATTAAAATTCACTTGTTTGTTTTAACTTTTCCGCTCGTGAAATAATGATGTAACGCGCGGACCAAAGTTGATGAAACTTTTAAATGATGTGGGTGCGTTGAGACGAAATTTTATATAAAAGATATGTATACAATGTAAATAATCTCTTTACGTCTTAATGGCACATTACATTCCAATGGGCCCACCATTGGAATGAAACTTGGAATGTTGGTAGCTTAGACTCTACTACAACACATAAATATAAAAACGGGCACAGCTAGTAAAGGTAAAAAAAAAAAATTAAATAGTTTCGAATAAAATAAGTATATAGTATCATACTTTGTTAAAAAAAATACCCAAACGATCACAAAAATCATGTTTTCATAACATCAAGCCCCAAGCTAACAATTAAAATATCTAGAGAAGTATTTTAATGTTAAGCCAAATATTAGGTGAGTAAGTAAGTACTTAAGAATATTCATGTTCAAGAATACCTATTTATTTGTAGTTTTTACTAACAGGTACTTCTGTAGTATTAGTGCAGTCGTTAACTGAAAAATAAAATAAATTTATTAAAACAATATCCCAAAAGGTCTCAAAAATCATATTTTCATAAAATAAAAGCCAAGATTATCACTCCCGTGCTAACAATGAACCATCCAGAGAAGTATTTTACGGGGAGTGCTCTCGAGCTCGCCTCCGTCGCTATTTTTAAAGTTTTCCGTTTCAGACTTCCATTTTAAAATTAAGGATGCATTTGCTTCTATGAAGCTATTTGTCTATGCTTTGATGTACTTTATACCCCTCTATTTGATGTTTTAGATGTTTTAAAAGGTTATTATCTTTGTTTTGAACTTTATAGCAGAAATAAGAGTTCAGAACTTGCACACATTATTAAATAGTTTAAAAGATCTTCTCTTACTTATTTAAAATGGCTATGGCTCATTTAATTTTAATTGTAGTATGTACTAACAATTCACTTGTATATATATCTACAAAAGTTATCAATTGGCCTTTTATTTATTATATTAATGTAAACTCCTACTCTGTAACCTAGCTGTTAGCTTTCTTGAAATAATTAATGGAACTAGGCGTTACTTTGCGGAAATACATCACAACAAAAAAATATTTAGTGTTAATTCCGCTCTAAATCATGTGTTAATTTAGAGCGGAATTAACACTAAATATTAAATAATAACTATAAATTGTTTCTTGAAATAAATAAAATAAGATTCAAAGACGTTTATTTTGATAATTGTGTAAATTATAACTCGAGTCTCCAGCTCGTGTTTTGGTCTACACAATCAACAAACTTCTTTAATACCCAATAGCTCCACTTTTTCTTTTAGCAGTTTTGTATTGGTGGTAGGCTTCGGCCGTGGCTTGTTACCACCTACTGGACAACACCGTGTCGCCAAGCGGTCATTATGACCGTGTTCCGGCATGACGTTCAGTGAAGCCAGGGAGGGATTTATCCCGCCTTCTAGGTTTAGTCTGCTACCATCTACGACCGCATCGTCGCTTAACATCACACGAGATCGTGGTCGTTAAAAATAACTTAAACAAATATTTAATGAACATTGTTTTCTCAGGTACTAGAGTAGGAGATCCTGAAGAGTTGCTGGCGATTGATGAGATCTTTTGCACCGGGCGGTCTGAGCCGCTGAAGATCGGCTCCATCAAGTCCAACCTTGGACACAGCGAGCCTGCCTCTGGACTCTGCTCTCTTACCAAGGTATGAAAATATCATAGCATTTTTGAGATCCAATTTATTGCAGTCATATTATGCCAATAGTAATTTTTATGTAAAGAAGTAAAAAGACGAACTAGACGCTCTCATGATGATAAGAAATAATGCTGCCGATAACCAGCCCAGTGCAACCCAGTAATCTCATTTATTTAGATTTTTTAGAATTTCCTTATAATAATACAGGGGTAATTAAAAAAACAAATTGGCCTCTGTTTAGCGGTGGAGTGACGAATAAGCCTGGTCCTGAAATTAATAAAGATAATGATGCCTGATGAAAATCTTTACTTTAATAAACTGACCTAAGAGTTGGTATGGGTTTCCAAAATCGTTTACGATATTGGAAGAAATTTTATTAAATAAAATTAACTAGATTTAAAAAGACAATGTTAGTTGATTTAATATTTTTTCTAGATGTGCATAGCCTACACCACGGGTTACATTCCTCCAAATTTAAACTACATAACTCCTCGAGAAGGCGTCGACGCTTTGGCTACTGGAAGACTGCAAGTAGTTACTAACAAACATCCCTGGAACAGAGGCATGTCTGGAATCAACAGTTTTGGCTTCGGAGGTGCCAATGCTCATGTATTGCTTAAAAACATTGCTAAGGATAAGGTATGTAGAAAAATTGATGTTACATTAATTGTTGATAAAATGTGAATAGCATTGAAGGAAGATGATAATGCAGAAGTGGTTATTAACGAAGAACTCATAATTTTTTTTTTATATTAATAAGCATAAAAAATACAGTAGACACTCTAAATAGTTAAACGAAAACGAAAGTGGAAATAGAATCAAATCTGTGCTTGAATGAAGACAGAAATAAAAAAAATTATTACAAAGATTGTAACTTCAGGCTAATGAAAATTGGGCTAAATTGATTTCGAATTTATTCTCAAGACATTCGTTTATAGTAATTAGATACTTGATGATAAAGACTCCTCCTAAATTTAGTCACATGAACCACGACATACTCTATATGATGAAGATAATAATGAAAATATAATTTTATAACCAGGTAAACAAAGGCATGCCATTCGACGACCTGCCCCGCTTAGTCTGCGCGTCAGGCCGCACTGAGTCAGCAGTGGCTAGGTTGCTAGACGACCTGGAGTCTAAGACTGTGGACATCGAGCTCATCAGGCTGTTACATGCTGTGCATGATGAGGATATTCAGGGACACGTCGTTAGGGGATATACTCTTTTGGGTAAGTTTTACATGATTTATGGGAAGTGTTTTTTTTGTATCTTGTGTGGAATTTAGTTCGTTTACTTCTTAGTTTTATGCTTTGTTTTATAATTGAGTTAGTTTCTTTAATTATTTATTATTTTCGTCAAATAGCATTAATATTGTTTTATTTTCTTTTTCATGCAACTTTGATAAAAAAAAAACACCTGTCATAGCTTTTCTTAAGTTGGTCTTTGTCCCCTTTATATTTTTAGTGACTATATAGTCATGCAACGTAACAAGGTATCAATAATCCCTGTAATGTTAAATTTATATCTATTTAAAAACGAACCTTGCTGATCAAACTGTTCATCTGCTGCGTCGTTATCATGAGAAACTCAATTAAGCTTATTTCTTCAAATCTCCACCATACATACATATCATCATCGTTTCATGTTCTTCCACCAGGTTCAACTCCATCTAAGAGCGTGTCTCTAGCCCGCGACGTACAATATTTCTCCGGCGTCCGTCGACCAGTTTGGTTCGTGTACTCCGGTATGGGATCACAATGGGCGGGCATGGCTTCAGAACTGATGAGGATCCCTGTCTTTGCTGCTGCCATTCAACGGTAAGCTACATCTACAGATATTACTAAAATAAAATTATTGAACTGTACAGTCACTTTCATAGGTACTTAGTTTACTGTACATTTTTTTTAATTATTAAGGACAAATAGAAATTTTTACCTCAAAGTGTTTACGTAAAGAAATTTATTTTGTTTTTTCTTAAGATAGATAAGAGTGTGGGATTAATCAAATTTAAGTTCAACTTTATCATCAACTTTTTTGTTTTGCCAAATCTTTTGTATAACCAATCGTACTTATAGTCCCCTAACATTTATATTGACTTCTTAATTTACTATAATCTCCTAACCGTTGATTTTCTCATCTCCTCATCCAGATGCCACAAAGCCCTAGAACCCAAAGGCATCAACCTGACCAAGATCATCACGGAGCCAGACCCAAAGATCTACGACAACATCCTCAACTCTTTTATTGGTATCGCAGCCGTTCAGATCGGTCTCACTGACATCCTGAAGACCATTGGACTAGAGCCTGACTTTATTATTGGTAAGTTTATGTAATATGCTTTGGATCACAAAAGCATAAATATCACACTGTTTCACAATTTATTTATTTCACTATGTATCAAGTGAAATATTGCGACTAATGAGATTTTTGAGGAAGATCAAATCGAGTCAGACGTAATTTACTCCATTTTATTTTTATAGGACACAGTGTAGGAGAACTTGGATGCGCATACGCAGACGGATGTTTCACTGCTGAACAGATGATCCTATCAGCTTACAGCAGAGGATTGGCCTCTATTGAGACTCCATTCATTAAGGGATCGATGGCTGCCGTTGGTATTGGTTACAATCAGGTTAGTTTACTAGTATTGCATTAAATAGATATTTTCTTACCAAAATTTGATTTTCCTCTAAAGTTTTTCATAAATGTTTTAAATACTCGTATGTGTAAGAAGTTTAAGAAGTTTCATACAAGTATGTGAAAAAATTCTTTCTGTTAATATTTCTGGCTAAAAAAGACTTCTATCTATTTTTACAACCACCACATTCTGACAACAACATTATCATTTGATCTATTCTAGTTAGAAAACTGTTCAACCCAAAAAAAAAAATCAACCCTATATAAAAACGTGCTCTCAATAATGGTCATGAAAACTCGCAACTCTCCTATACCTAACATCGTGATAAACTTCCCTTCTCCTCCATTAGGTGAAAACCATGTGTCCTCCTGAAATAGAAGTAGCCTGCCACAACGGACCAGATTCCAGCACCATCTCAGGGCCAGCTGACGCAATGAAGAGTTTCGTCGCCAAGCTGACTGCTCAGGGCATCTTCGCTAAGGAAGTGCCCTGCTCCAATATTGCCTACCATTCCAAATATATTGCTGAAGCTGGTAAGATCTTCCATATGTTTTTTCACTGTAAAT
This sequence comes from Hemithea aestivaria, assembly GCA_947507615.1. NCBI lineage: Eukaryota > Metazoa > Arthropoda > Insecta > Lepidoptera > Geometridae > Hemithea > Hemithea aestivaria. The sequence continues at coordinate 3,260,802 of OX382343.1, forward strand.
GAAGAGAAAAATAGGTGCTTCCAAAATAGATGACCGCTTTTATATGAATTTCATATTTTTAATAATAATAATAATAAATTCTTTATTCAGGTACATAGATCCCAAGTACAATATTAAACTTAGTATAAAAATTAAAATTAAAATTAAAATATAATACAATGCAATATATATAATATATTGTATGTAGTCATAAATAATGTCTTATTTCTTATTGGCGTCCTTATGCATTTTTAACCAATATTTTGTAATCGGACACGTATAGTCGTCACTTATGGCTTGCAGTATAGTGTTGTGAGATGATCGCATCCTCTCCCAGAAAGACGCAATGCGCCCTCTCACAACAGCAAAGAAGTCGGGCACTCGCGCCTCGGCGAACATGCTCGACGCACTGCAGAAACGCGGATGCTTCATGAGGATGCGGAACGCGTCATTGTACTGCACCCTCATGGTGCTCAGAGATGCTCTGCGAAATTTCACCCACAGCTGGCAGGTGTAAAAACACTGGCAATAAGCCTTAAAAAGTGTTGTTTTTACACCTGCACTGCATTTGGCGAACCTGCGTGCGAGCATGTTACACCGAACCGCGAGTGCTCTTCTCTCCCTTTCTATGTCGTTGTCATCTTTGAGGTCACAGGTTAGAATATGTCCTAGGTATTTAAATTGCTGCACAATCTTTACAGGCACTCCTCCAAGATGCACATCAAACACTTTCTCCGGACCCTTTCCTGATTTAAAAACCATCATCTCCGTTTTAGTTACATTATATTTTAGCCCGTGTGATCCTGCATATCGCTCACATACTGACAATAATTTACGGAGCCCACTGATCGAGGGACTGAGAAGCACCATATCATCAGCGTAACTAATGTTATTTACACATACATTCCCAAGATGGCATCCGATCTTGGTGCTTCTCAGTTCAGCGATCAGGCCATTCACATATAGGTTAAAAAGGTCCGGAGAAGTAAGTCCGCCTTAGCGTACTCCGCAATCTAGCCTATAATCGCTAGAAGTCGCGTCGCCCCATCTTACATTATTAATTTGGTTTCCGTACCAGTACCTCAACAGACGTATAATTCCGTTAGGGACATTTGTGCTATATTATGCTAAGCTATTGTGGATTCCACTGTTAAAAACTGTTGAATCCTTGTCGAATTGAAAATTGGGATATTATGTGAATATGTGTCTAACATATAAATGAGCAAGCTTGTTCTTTTAAAATTATGTACTGTGGATCCCGATTGTTTATGTTAATGACTGTAATTTGGTCATTCTTACATTTTGATAATTTCGATAATTGAGTATTACCTTATTCATAAATGAAAAAACATATCCTAGAATCATACTTAATAGACGAATCTATAAAAAACATAAGTACATCATTAGCATTTCATCGGGTTACTATAAGAACTTTCATAATTTATCATCCAGGTCCAAGACTACTAAAATACCTTCGCGAAGTGATCCCAACTCCCAAACAGCGTTCAGAAAAATGGATATCAACATCTGTTCCTCAAGCGTTGTGGAAGGAACCCAAGAACGAACTGTCTTCTGCTGAGTATCACACTAATAACCTATTGGTAAGTTCTCTTAATTTATGTATTTTATAGATAAAACTGAGGGTCTTCTCATGATATCTTCAATCCAATCGGAATCTTTGTATTTTTTCTTTGATTTTCGCCAGGTTTTTATGATGATCATTGCTTCATCACCAATATATAATATCAATATCTTAAGGGTTCGTACCCCAACAAAACATAGTTACCTACTTACACAGTCAGAGTCAAATCACAATTAAGTGGTGCGACCAACCTATGTAGCAGTTTCAGATCCCCGAGATTACTGCAACTTCTGCAACATGACCTCACGACTGCTCCCCACATTTCTTAATGGAAACTGCCCACAGTTTTCGTCCAGGTGTAAAAAGATCAGTCAGTAAATTAATCAGTCACGTTTTCATTTAAAAACATGTTTAGAAAGATGACATCTACAATGAGTTTCAAATAAGCTCTAATGATATTTCAAATTAGCTTCAAATTCATGTTTTTCCTACACCAGAGTGCAGTATTATTCGAAGAGTCTTCCCGCATGATCCACCACAACGCGATCACCATAGAGATCGCTCCCCATGGCTTACTCCAAGCTATCCTGCGTCGCTCCCTGAAGAAGGACGTCCTCAACGTGCCTCTCACTCAGCGAGGACATAAGGACAATGTTCAAGTTCTGTTTAATGCTTTGGGACAGTGAGTAGTTTAAGTTTCTTTCTCTTTTGTCATTATCTTTTTCTTATTAAACAGAACGGGTGTTTTTCCCTCCTTCTTCACCTTTTGCCATCGTAATATTTTCTGTCTTTCGTGTATTTCTTTAAGTAGATGTATAATTATTTACCTTCTTCTTTTTGTCTTTAGTTCTTTTTATTTTATATTGTTTAGCTTTATATCCCGACATCAATATATTTCAATATCCACTTTTTATTTACGCAAAGCTAGTGAAATTACTGGTCTGAAGAGTCTTAACATCTTTTGACTCTTGAGTAAGAAGTGTAAGTCCAGTGTACCTAGAATCCTGGGTGGCACTGTACCGTAGTAACGCCTTCATTGTTTGATATAATACCTACCTACAAACCTAACTTTCTAGTTTATAATAAGCTTTGAAATAGTTTTAATACAGTTTACGGCATTGTCAATACAGGTATTCAAAAAAATTGTTTATAAAATATTTTAAATCATTTTCATTTTCAGTTTTCCACCAATATTTGCAATTTTCATTGTTTTCCTGTTCAGGTTGTACGAAGCTGGATTGAACCCACACTTGGCTAACATCTACCCTCATGTGCCGTTCCCGGTTTCTCAAGGTACTCCGATGCTCTCGCATTTGGTCGAGTGGGAACACAGCGAAGATTGGTGAGTCATTTCTTTCTTTTTAGGATATTTCAATGAGAATAGTGCAATTTATCTACTTCCGCATCAAAGGTTTGGCTAAGCATTTAGAAGTCAAAATCACTTTAGTATGTTTTCCTTTAAGGTAAATTATTCATTTCTGTGTAATCAGGGCGTTCTGAAAATTAAAGTTTGTATTATTAAATTATGCTTTTGTCTGATGGTGAGAGTCTTTTTGATTTATCGATTGTTTTAACGATTAATCATCGATTTTTTTAACCACGCCTATTATATAAATTGTCCGTGATTTTTTTTTTGTTATTTTTTTAGTGCAGTTACATACATTTCCTGACTGAAGCCCAATAAAAAAAGATGTTCCTTCCTAGTCTTATATGAAAGTTTCTTATTAATAAAACTTTTTGTTATCCTAGTTTTTATGAAACCAGAAAATAATCTGGCACATCGAGTCAGAATAAAAAATGTAGCAAAGGCAAAAATATTTAAAAATTGAATACTTATTAAAACTAATGGAAAAGCCGAAGCTTTATTCGAGCCAAAAAATCAGATTACCGTGTCCATATAAAATATTTAGTGCATAATAAATAAAACCATTTACAACCGAAATCGTTTATTCGATTAAATTTATTAAAAACCAGGATAAAAATACAGCGTCCATTAAATGCGCATGGCGTTTTTGTGACAGCTGCAAAAAGAGGAAAGAGTCCGGCGGCACTAATCTCCGCGTACTGCTGGCTCGCGGCCAGATCGTAGGGCATATATTATGTACTAGCACTAGGCTTTACTGTAAAGGGGACTAGAGTTACTTTACATGTTTCGTTTGATTTACTTTTACAAGTTACATCTAGCAATTTTAACCCCTGATGAAGTAGGCTAATAATCCAATTCAACTCAGTTAAAATATTCATCGTTTCATGTCCGTATACAAAAATGATGATTCACTAATACGCATTTCCATAAATTTATTTAATGTGTAGAACGGGTTTAATTCAAAAAAGGGTTTAATTTCTTCATTAAGACTACATTATGATCTCTATCTATAATAAGTCCCACTGTAGATTGGACGACAGTGACTCTCTAAAAATTTACGAAAGTCGTTGGAGAGTCGCAACAACGTTGTGACCACTCGGCGACACACGTCGGTCGCCGTAGAGCCGCCAGAGTGTAGCTACGACATCGCCGGGGCGACGTTGCCTCAATGTTTCCATATAGGACGACAGTGGCCTAACTCTGCCCTGTGCCCTCTATAATAGCTACCTACACACACAAAGCCACCTGTCACCCTCACACACACCGAATGCAATAAAGAGTAAAGAGGCGCCCCTTATTAATTGTAAGTCATCATTCAGTCACCGCAAACAAATGCCCTGCGTGTGATGTATCGTCCGCACTCTCGTGTGGTCGCCCTTATTGCTATTGAAATAGAGTCCTATTTGTAAAATGTTTAGGACTTTCAGATCTAGGATGGAGAGGTAACTGGTAAAATTTGTGAGGACATTAAAAAGATGACTTCAAAATTAGTTCTATATAATCATCTCCATAACTTAACGGATTTCTGCAGCTATGTATTTTCTATATCATAGATTAATATAGATCTTAATTTATGTTTTTGCAAGTCAATCCAACTTAGGACACGACTAACGATGAAAAGTACGAGGGTCACGCAATCAAGAAACTATTTCCAGTGATATTGGTACGCGATAAGAGTTATTCTTTTCAGTTTGCCTGAACTTGTTAGTTTATTCGTGACTAGTGGACCCTTTTTTTTTTTTGACCCAGGAAAAATGCGTTACGCATCATCACCCCACGCCGGGGGGCGCGGGGCGGTATGTGGGACTCCCCCGTGACTAGTGGACCCGCGCTAACTTTGTAAACTATCAGTCAACGAATGTAGTGCCTCTTAATTGGTTCACCCGTTTATTGATTTCCATGCAAACTTATTTTTAAATAATGGCCGTTCCCGTGGGAATTTCCCAGAATCCCTTCTTAATAAACACGAATATCCTAAAAGGAACCCCAATGCCAATTTTCAAACTCTTAGCGCTAGTAGTTTCGTGAGTCAGTCAATAAATCAGAGAGTTTTTTTTATTCTTTTATAAAAAAAATTGGATACACATACACTCATAGGATTCTGGTATCGACCTCCCCGACTATAACAATATAAAGGACGGTAGGGCCACATTTTTCAACGTTGGCTAGGTACTAGGTGGGTAGCTCGGGCAAGGTTTATTGTGTGATGAAAACTGATGGATTGTTCTGCATTGCGGACAGTGCATTCAACTTTACCTTACATTTTACAATACTTTTACCTTGCGAAGATCCTTTATGCGAGAAACCCTTTATTTGTTTACGTCAGATGTTCTGCCCTGATTTGCTCCAATAGGGATGTTGACTATAATTTATTTATGTCCATAACGTAAATTATTTAAAAATACTGGACTCTATTTTGTAGCGTAGGTGCTAAGTACTAGAAACATTATTAGACTGGATGATGTCTATCTTAGTTATTCTGCCCTGTGGGTAGGTACATCCAAGGGTGGATCCAGTTTTTTTTTGGGGGGGCCAAGGTGCAGACGGGCAAAAATATTATAATTTTTGCTACGAAAAGTGTTACGCTCGCTCCGAATGGTGAAAAAATTCAAATAGTCTTAATAATAAGTGCGTGAGCAGCAAGCTGCTTATTATTTTCTTATTAATCACACTAATTATTGACTTACCATGAGGTGAGCATCTGGCTTGTTTTTTTATTTCCTTGCATGACTTGTTTTCTTCTTTGCATAAAAAAACGTCATGCCCTCAAATTGCTCCTATTACATAATAAAAAGTTTGTCTTAGTCATAACCGACTCATTGTCGGTCAAGTATGAGTAAAATCCCTTCCACTAATTACTTAATATGTAAATACTACGATATCAAAATAATTTAATCAATTAAAAAGCCTTTAGCGCGAGGCTGAAATCAACGGAATATTAACATATCCCGGATTCAATGTAAAGCTTAATTCAGTTATTTCTATTCATACAGATTATACCACTAGGCCATAATATTATAATGGGTCATATATTCACAGGATGAGTACTAGATGGATACCGCATCCCGAAAACTATGGTGAAGGCATAATAGGTGTATAAATACTATGGTGTTATAGACATTAGACAAAATCTGTTAATCAGTAGTCAATGGGTCAAACGGTTAAATTTAGATCGGTTAAAAAATACGCGCTAACTTTAATAAACTAAAAAGTTTATGTAGTTAAACTTTTTAGGCAACACAAGTGAAAGAAGTATGAACACATTAGTCCAGGGACCGGCTAGATAAATATTTTTTAGCTTAGATGGATCAGGCGTTTGACGGCGATCCCACCTAATGATGAGTAATGATGTTAAAGACGCCAGTTCAGGATTGGATTTGCATTTGATCAGGGAGGGAAGAATATTATAGTCTCTACATAGTATAAAACGAAGTCCCTATGCAGGTATGCTTCGTTCTTTAGTACTACGCAACATATTTTGATGTTGTTTCTTTTAATAGATAGAGTGATTTAAGAGGAAGATTATATGCTTTAAGCATAGTAGAGAAACATTGGTCATTTTCTGAAAAGAGCACGGGTACACTAACTACCTATACTTATCTATAAAATTCTAGTATTCAGAAAAGTATCTATAATTGCGCGGGTCAGTTTTATTTTACGTACCTATCGCAGAGTCTACCTTAATTACTAGAGTTGCGTATAATCTACATATTACTGCTCCGGTTATGAGTTTTGTCGCGTTATATTTTTACGAGGACGTATGCACGCTCGTTAGAAATTCTGAATAGCTCCATTCATTGAAACGTGGAGTTTACCGGCGTCGCACCCTTGCCACTTGGTCTATGCCGGCGCTATGTCTATGCATGTTTATGTAGTTTATGAGTCCTAGTTTGCACTTTCAAATGAGTTAACTACTTGAAACCTCGCTGTTAGTGGATGATGGTGCTGCATAAAACATGTTGATGTTTACTCAACACCTTGGAAATAGCATTAGCGATAGTGTAAGTGATGCATTAATGATAGCGTTAGAGATAACTCGTCATGCTGTTAGTTTTAAGATGATTAACTTTAAGCTATGTAGGACAGTCGTTGAAGAACTTGTAGTTATATTGACGACCTAAAACTCCAGCACAAATGTGTAGCTTATGAGTCCTAGTTTACACTTTCAAATGTCACTACTTGAAACTCCGCTGTTAGTGGATTCTAAGTACTGCATAAAACATGTGATGCTCGACACCTTGGAAATAGCATTATAGTGATAGCGTTAGAGATTTTGTTAGTTTTAAGATGATTAACTTTAACATAAGTGGGACAGTCGTTGGAGGTCTTGTAGTAACTTTGACGGACGACCTGAAACTCCAGCACAAAGTCGACACAACTTATAGTTTTACTGTTTTAATAAGACTTTGACAATAGAATACAATAATACTTTATTGCAAACCAAAACATGTACAATAATAACTTATTACTAGATGTTATAATATATAGGTTAACAATCGGCGGTCTTATTGCACTAGGCAATTTCTTACAGACAATCTGGGAATAAAAAAGGACAAAAACATACTTTAACGGTGGTGCGCAATTCGTGCTGTAATGATGGCATAGGTAGTAAAACTTATTTTTTGTTCGAAGGTATGTGACGTCATACAAGGCTCAAGAGAAGATGAAGTCTGGTGAGAGGACGGTGAGGATGTCCATCGTTGATGAGGACAGTGAATATATGGCTGGACACGTTGTTGATGGTGAGTTATTTAAGAATATTGACAGGTTGATATAATCGATAGTTATCTCTGAAAACTCAAAAAATATAATCTTCTTCTCCATTTCCCCAGGTCGTAACCTGTACCCCGCCACTGGCTACCTGGTCCTCGTGTGGGAAACCCTGGGCATGATGATGGGAGAGCTCTACACTGAGGTGTCGGTTGTGTTCGAGAACGTTCGCTTCCAACGCGCCACCAACATCCCCAAGGACGGCAACTTGGAGTTCATCATTATGATTCAAAAGGGCAGCGGTAACTTTGAGGTGGGTGAATTATTTATTGCGTTTAGCGTAGGTACTGTTTTCATTTTAATAGGTACTCAACTATCGGCTGCTTCTATTAAGATCCTTTAGACAGAAAGGTGTTGAGACTACTTAGACGCGTACCAGACCAGTGCCTGTAGCCAAGCACCATAATTAACGCTAAAAATTGGTCTGACAATCTTTATAGAAAAACGAACGATAGCAACTATATATTTTGTTAAATTTTTTTAATTTTTTTTTTTCTCCTGTCTACCTAAGTGCCTGTAGCCGAACGTTAAACGTTTGAGGCTAACGTTAAAAATGTACTGAGATGTTAGTCGTTGTGGTAAAACGATTGATTTCAAATACAATTACAGTCATTCCAGTGGGCCTATTGACTAATTCTCACCCACTATGATTGATGACAACTTCAATGTACATTGCTGCGTTTGTTATTCTACTCATATAAAGAGGAGGTTTAAGCAAGTAATGTACCCAATTGTCTATGGATTTTAGTCTTTTACATGTCGTTTGGCGATAGCCAATAGGCCCTCAGTACATTTAATTGGCGTTAGCCATAGGCGATTAGCGCTAGGCTAAGGGTATAATAGGGCTAAGATTGCAAGTAGATAATTAACGTTATCGCGCGTTTTCAAGTCTGTCAATGTCGAGCAAATTGGCATTTGTATACTTTAAGGCAGATTTTATAAATTCTTCCTCGTCTCTCAGATCGTGGAAAGTGGAGCATCAATAGTAACCGGTCGCATCTACGCCAAGAAGAACGTCGGCCAAGACTACCGCGTGCTGCCCTTCCCTAAGGAAGTCACCGGGCCTAACATCAAGCATCTGCTCACCAAGGACTTCTACAAGGAGTTGAGGCTTAGAGGATACCAGTACAGGTTAGTGAGATCCCCAAAAATGTATGATACAAATATAACTAATTTAGTTTGATTTTTACCTCTTTACGAACGAGTAGAGTCTTAAAATAAATAACTTAGTTAAAACAAGGTGCTACTTGAATAAACCCTGAGCCCACACCATTAAACCTATGAGCCTATTGAGCCCATTGAGCCTATTTGAATAAATTATATTATATTTGATCTTTTTAAGTCCTAGCATAATTATAATATATTTTTCATCCCACTATCTCGGAAAGTTTATTTTTACTCATCGATATCTGACTGGAAAAGTCCATCTTATCCTCTAGAGAAATTCAAATTTACTTTACCCTCTAGAGACAAAAACATAATTAAACCTATTTACTTCCACCTCTATGGTACCTAAATAAGCGTACAACTTTTTTAAATTTGTTAAAAACTCGGAGTAAGAATCTCTTTAGTAAACTTTTTTTTTAATTTGCTTTGGGCGCACCATCAGCCTTGCCAGTAAGTTACTTTTGTAACATATTACGTTTCTTTTGAACTATAGGTATTTACGTTAGTTGTTTAGATATAAGTTACATTTCGAGGCAATAATGTTTTTTTAATGAATTATAAAGTACTTGTAATAGTAAATAATAGTTGAGTTAATTTAGCAGAGTTAATAGAATTAGCCAATTTTTTATAACTTTATTTAGTTAGTAGCAAGATTTTTTCTAAGTATTACTTTTTAGTAACTTTTTTATTAACGATTTCTCACTGTAATAAACTGAAAATGAGGAAATAATCACTATAACGAATAGGTAGAGTGCTTTTCACGAAAGGAGACCTTTTTGCGGGACGCCACTATCGCACATTTTAAAAGTTTAAATACCTTTAACTTTTTAACGCCTCATAATTTCTCATATTTAATTTCTAAATCAAAAAGGTATTTATTTTATGTAACAAATAAAAATGATTTAAAATATGAAGTCCAATAATAAAAGAATAAAAAATTAGTTCCGCTAAATTCCGTGGGACCTCTTTCGTGAAAAGGACTCTAAGTAAGCGTACCTACGTAAATTAAAATTGAATACTGGTTATTTTTGAAGATAGTGCACTAGCAACACTGTGCGCATCCATGGTGAGAATAATTTAAAAAAAAAATTTAGTATTGAGTTATTTCCTCGCTGAGGGGGGATGAAAAATTATGTGTCACACTCGAGTGCATAGATTTTTGACCTTGTGCTCTTTTGATTCCCTCGCTAACGCTCAGGATTCTAATTATTAAATCACTCGCTACGCTCGTGATTTAATTTTAGAATCCTTCGCTTGCTCGGTCATACAAACTGAGCACGCGGTAAAAAAAGCAACTTTGCACTCTTGTACGAGTATAACAAATAACTATTAGGGTTTTGTTATCAAGTTCATTCTTTATTGTCTAGACATTTTACCTTCTGAAAGGTAGCCCATGTCATAGTTCATGGAGTAAACTGGGTGTAACCTACATGTATAATAATCGATTCTGAGAAAGTAGAATATGAATATGATTAAGGACTTTATTAATAAGAATCTCGTTCTTATTGACAAAGTTGTTTTACCTTCTAAAGAATTTTTTCACTCAGCTTTTGAATGACCAGCCAAATTTCATATTATCATCAAATTTTTCTACGATTATCAGTTTTCACATTTTCTTCTATATCTTCTTTAGCGGTCTTTTCCGTGGTGTCCTCGGAACCAACGTCCAGGGCACCCGCGGCCGTCTCTCCTGGGTCAACAACTGGGTCACATTCATGGACTGCATGCTCCAGCTGAAGATCATCGGCAACGACACCCGAGGACTCTTCGTCCCCACCAGGATCGAGAAGCTGTCCATCGATGCGACTATGCATTATCATGCTATCTCCAAGATGAATCCTGATTCGACCAGAAACTCTTTCGAAGTCAGGGTGTACCCTGATGTTGATGTTATCAGGTATGCTTCAAATTTTCAGTGATAGGTGTGTATGTATTTTCTGATTGGGTTGTAGACTGATAAAAATAAATTACTTGCAAAAGTGGTGACTGTAACCTATTTGAATAAATACTTTTTATCTACTGATTGAGCCTCATAAAGGTATTTTAGTTTAGCTGGTATGGTAATGATTCTAGGATGCCAACTAACTAAATGACTCAGTAATTTTTAAGAAGTAGTATTTTTTTTTTACAAAAATATGTGTTACATTTATAAGATTAATGCAACATCAGAAGGGTCATAATGTTGTCACAGCTTTTAATATTATTCTATAAAAATTATAATCCAATAAATTTATTACCTAGGGCTGGTGGTGTAGAAATTCGTGGACTCCACGCAACTCCCATCACCAAGCGAGTACCACTCGGAGTTCCAGTACTTGAGAAGAATGAATTCGTCCCTAACATTGGTACTGGAAAGAACAAGGTAAGGGCTCATAATATCAGTTAGGTACTAGCGGGCAGATTGTAGACATCAATTTCTACAGATTTAAATAAAGATCTAAAGTATTTAATTAGTATTTAAGTTTAATGATCGAGAAAATCTCAAATACATTTATTTCCTTGTTATCTTTGTTGGTTGTTTTGAACTTTTGGCTGAAGTTTATAAATAAACGTTACTTAATTAGGAGCATACTGTGAAGCTCTAGCTCAATAGATATTTAATAATAAGGTAATGTTCTCGTGTTTACTGCGGCTGTCATTGTTTTTAACTGTCTGTTGCCATTTTTGATTGTTGGAATCATCAAAATTTATCTATCTCTGTATCCATGAGAGATTGAAGAAAAATGATATTATAAAATACAAAAATTACCATATTCATTTTATTATCAGGATTGTCATCAATTTATTTAAATTCAACAAAAAAGCTAGAAATCCCGTATCTAAAGTAATCTTATTCATAGGTGGAAGACATCCTACGTAGCCACATCCAACTAGTCCTCGAAAACATCCAAACTTACAAGGTCAAGAGTATAGAACTCGCTGATGAAGAATATAAGGAGAATGCCTACGAACCTCTCATAGAGAAAATTGGAGACATCCTCGGAGACCTTCCACTGGTTCAAGCGGAACTGCTACTCATTTCACCTGATGCTATCGAGATGCCCTCTCACATCACTGTGGAGAATAAGAAGCTGGCTGGAGAGTCTAATACTATCATGTTCATTGGTGCTAATCTGTTGAATAGACCCGAGGTAAGTTTTGTTTCTATTCAAGTTCTATTCTAAAAGTTCTTTCAGTTTGAGAAATGTTCCGGATATTATTTATAATAAAAAAATTGCCTTGTTTTAACCCAAAACTTCAATGTTAAGCTCTACACAATATATAGTGTTGGTAATTTCTTTTGCCTCTCCATAACTTCTTTTCTTTCTTCTTTTTGTACCATTTTCTTATAGGTAGTTTTTAGTACTTACTTATCGTTGACTAGAACTAAAAAAATCCAAAGGAAAGGATTTTATTTCTTATTAACTTTTTATGTGAAGATTATTTGCTTGCTTAATTAAACATATTCCTCATTTCTCAGATACTCCAACAAGCTATCACAACCCTCCGCGACAAATGCTTTGTCATCAGCCGCGAGAAGACCCGCCCCGACCCCAAACAATACGCAGACAAATACGACATCATCTGCATCCACGACACAGGCGTCGAATACCTGGTCCTCTTCAGAAAGAGAGTCGGTGCTAAACCAGCTAAATTCATCAAAATAGTCGCAGCAGACCAAAGTTACGCCTGGGTTGATAAGGTCAAGGAAGAATTAAAAGACGGACAGAAAATAGTCCTGTATGCTCAAGATGAGCATATCAATGGCCTTCTAGGATTGGTCAATTGTCTAAGAAGGGAACCAGGTGGAGAAGTTGTGTATGGTTTGCTGATTGCTGATCCTTCGGCAGCGCCTTTCAACCCTGATTTGGAGTTCTATGAGGAACAGCTCGACAAGGATTTGGCTCTCAATGTTTATCAGGATGTAAGTATCTTAGGATTCTATTGAAAGTATCCATGGAAAAGATATTGGGAAAAAATGTTGATAAAAAGATATTGTGCAGTGATTAGTAATAATGGACATAAATAGACCAAAACTGGACAAAAGTTTCAAAAGAATTTTGTACCTTAGTCTTGGCTCTCACTTTTCACTTAAGATCTATAAAAGTTGTATATAATATTTTAGGGGACATGGGGTACCTACCGCCATCTCCTTCTCGGGGACTTGGAGACAGTGCGAGCAAACCACGGATACGTGAACACCGTCACCATTGGAGATCTATCCTCACTGCGCTGGCTCGAAGGACCAATCAGAGAGGACCACGTTTTCACTGATGCTGAGAGAATCCTGGTTCATGTAAGTAATTAGCGTCTTCAAGACAGTGCGAGCAAACCATGGATACGTAAATAGCGTCACCTTAGATCCTTGATCCAGGAAAAAATAAAAATTGACAACTATTATTTCTAGCTTCTGTAAAATAAGGTTCAAATTTGCATACGTGGGTGCGGCCCGAGCTGGCTCGGTCGGCTCGGCGCTCGGGGACATACGGGTTAGGGAGCCCCTTTTTTACTACGATGACTCGAATAGATTCTCGTAATAGATCTTGTAGATCTCTAGCTTATAAAAGTAAAATAAAAAAAAATCAAGTCGATAACTCCGCCCGTTCCCAAATAAAAGGGTCTTGACAGACAGAAGGACAAACGAATGATCCTCTATAGGGGTTTAATTTATTCTTTTACAGGTACGAAAGTTTAAAAACGTTTTTTTAAACATCAAAATGTTTCTTCCGTAATACCAAATACGTGGAAATACCACGTGAATATAGCGAGCAACATTTAAAATTTATTAAAACCTAATAATCTCTGCTCTACTTAACCTAATAAACTCTATTGATTTTTCCAGTCATAATGTAATTTTAAAAGCAAAATCAGGCGCCCCTAACATCTTTCAGATAATAGAGTTTTGTTATTAATTTACATGGTAAAGGGTAAAAGCGGCACCTCGAAAGTTGAGAATTAGATTAGCGTCACTTCCAGGCGGCACTGCGCGCGGCAACTAGTTCCTGAAGTTTGCTCAAAGGTCTTTGAGTTGGACATTTACGTGATAGAGATACCTATTGCTTGCTTTGTATTTTTTTTTTATTTAAAAAATATACATTTAATGTTTTAAAAGTTTCAAAATTGTATTGTTTAAAATGATAGGATTGATAACAACATTATTCTTAGAGAATACTAAGTGGAAATGGGTAAAAAATACATTGAATTTTGTAACAGAAAAGTAGGATTTAAAGGTATTTTTAAAATTAATGTTGACTTTAAATAACCACCAATCGTCTGGGTCTCGCGTCGCGTTAGAGTTTATGAATTAGAATGGTCCACAACCAAAAAAAAAATAATCTTTGTAACCACCGTCGCTCACCTTTCCATGCTTTGCTGTCTGGAAGATATCGCTATTAGCGATAAGAAATTTTGTCTGATGTGTAATTTTTAAACTTATTCAAATGATATGGGTCTCTGGTACATTGCCATTGTTGGCAGTGTACTATTTCCTGAAATAAATGGATTTATTATTACATTTAAGATGTTAAATAAATAGTTTTCTATTGTACTACGGCAGGTATACTGCACAGCGTTGAACTTCCGTGACGTGATGACGGCGACGGGCCGCGTGACGGTGGACGCGGTGGCACGCGGTCGGCTCGCCCAGGAATGTGTGCAAGGATTCGAGATCGTTGGGAAAACACCTAAGTAAGCGTACAATTTTATTTTTTCTAACATTTTTATACCTCGATACTGGTGATAGGCTTCGGTCGAGGCTAATTCCCACCCACTGTATAATATCGTGTCACCAAGTGTCATTATGCTTTTGTTCCGGCAACGATAGGTATGCCCGCTTTCTAGGTTTAGTCTACTACAATCTACGGCCGCATCTTTACTTAAGATCAGGCGAGATCTTGGACAAAGACCGGCCTATAATATACATAATATAATTAATAAAAAGACGATGTTACCCAAATTCTGACGTTGGCTTGTCTAAGAATATGATTCTTTTAAGTTTTCACCTATTCCCTTGCATACCGAGTATTTCGCAATATAATCCAAAATTGCATTTTTCAACTCTATACACAGATCAGAAGAATACTAACTCTATATTTTGTCACAAATTTCAGTTTTCATTTATCACCATTTTATTGTCTCCTTAACCAGTGGTTCCCGCGTAATGGGCATGGTCCGAAGCCGTGGTCTGGCCAACGTGGCGGAAGGAGACAAGGCCTTGCTGTGGGCCATCCCTGACGAGTGGAGCTTCGAGGAGGCTGCCACTGTCCCGGTCGCTTATGGCACTGTTTACTATGCTATGGTGAGTGAACTGTATTTGACTGATCATAGGTATAATAGGCACGCTTCACTTATGACTTACAAGAATTTTTTAATTTTACCTTCTACTTCTATAATAATGGAACACAACTCTACAAACTCAAATTTTAAAAAAGGCACACGCATTTTTAATATGATAATTAGGTACGAAAATTTGCGCGATGGATTATGGTCTTAAGGGTTTCAAGAACTTTTCAAAAAATGTTTCTAATCCCTAAAAAATGTGTTTTGTCTTATCTCCTTTATTTGCCATTTTAAATGTGAATAAATAATTGGGGTTTATATTCCAAGTTATCCTGCATTTACCATACACTATCAGAGATATTATCAAAACTCTAATCAACACATTTTCAAACATTTTCAAAATTGCTAATCACGACAATCATATTTAGGTAATGGTAGGCCAAATGCAACGTGGAGAATCAATCCTGATCCACGCCGGGTCTGGTGGTGTGGGACAGGCCGCCATCAGTGTGGCGCTACACTACGGATGTGAAGTGTTCACCACTGTAGGAACTGCTGAGAAGAGAGCCTTTATCAAGAAACTGTTCCCGCAACTTAAAGGTAAGGTATCTTGCTAGAAATAGGAACGAAGACTAACTTTAAAACTGCAAGAAACAGTGTCTTAAAATTCAAATTTTCAAAAGAGAAAGAAGAAATAGTTTTAAATCTAAAAGATTCACTACTTTTTTTAAGTGGCAAATACCATTATTGAGAAAAATAATAATTAGAACCACTTCCATTTGCCATTTTTCTGACGTAGGGCTTTTAAAACTCTGAAGCTCTAGAAAGTTTCAAATTTAGGCAAAATCGTTAATTTTATTTTTTTTGTTTTTCTGTACAGACAGTCACATCGGCAACTCTCGTGATGCATCGTTCGAGGACATGATCAGGAAGGAAACCAACGGGAAGGGTGTCGACCTTGTCCTCAACTCTTTGTCTGATGAAAAACTGCAGGTAATTTAAACACTCAAAACTCAACACAAACATAATATTAGGTACCGATTACTGATTCGTTAGAATAATTATAATTTACAGTGTGTTCTTAGTCAAATCGAATTTTACTTTATAATTTTTTTAAGATCACCATTGGAAAAAGACGCTTTTAAACAGTGAAAAGAGGCAGACTGTGTGATTATATTTTTTATACATCAACCTTGTTATTCACAAAATCCATTCTTCTAATAGAAATAACTGAAATAACTTTTACATGAGTCTTTATTATAGTTTAAAAGAAATGTAAGGCAAATTGAATCAAATTATATTCTCTCTATTCTCGTCAAAGTCATTATCTAGAAATTAACCGATTCTTCCTAATGTGCAGGCGTCAGTAAGATGTCTGGGCTACCGCGGAAGGTTCCTCGAGATCGGCAAGTTCGACATCAGCAACAACACTCCCATCGGGATGTACTTCTTCCTCAAGGAGACTTCCTTCCACGGCATCATGTTGGACTACATCTTCGACCAGAGCTTCGAGTTTAGAAAGGTTAGTTTTGTCTAATATACAATATATTATTGCATTTTATGGAACTAAATCTGTCAGTGACTGCCACTAATGAAGTTCTTTCGAATTGTACAATCAGTTCAGTCGAATTGTTGTAAAAAACTTATTTACATTTAAAAGATTGTATTGTTTCTATGCACCTTGTTCGTAAACTGTATTAATATTATTGATTCTGCAAACTATTTATATTACCCTAGTATGATTTTGTTTTCACAAAGACCGCCAATTGTAACACTTAGATTTATATTATGGTTTTAAGTTGTTTTTGTACATTTTTTCCTATTGTGTTTCAATAAAGGGTTATCTATCTACTATCTATCTACCCTTAGCAAAAGCATGTACCCACTATAAATTTCTTTGTGCGTAAAACGTAGGTACTTTGTTTAAACCTGTTGTTAACTATCTTTTGACTTCGTTACTGTAAAGTAAGCTTTTTTCTTTAAGACCCCTTATTTAATATCACTTTTTATCTTTCCTATACAAAAGAGGTTGCAAGATCTGCTGCTAACTGGCATTGAAAGCGGAGCAGTCCGTCCTCTAACATACTGCACGTTTGAGAAGAATGAAGTGGAAACTGCTTTCCGATACATGGCTGCTGGAAAACATATTGGCAAGGTAAGAAATACTTTTAGTCTTTGGAAGCTATATTAAATACTAGCTGACCCGCGCGCACTTTGTAGCGCGTGACAGTCAATTCATAGAGTGATGAATTCGGTGCACTCATTTGGACTATCATTGTATTTCCATTCCCAAGGAAAAAGGAAATTCACGTGTTTTCTCCGATTTATTTTGTGGGCGTAGATTTAGTGAAAGCTGGCAAATCTGGCCGATTATCGCTCCCGCTCTGGACAGCGAAGAATATCGCGCTGAATACTTCAAAACAGTTTTGTTTCGCTACTGCGGGCAATTATCCTATATTCATCCCCGAAATTCAAACTATCTCCACACTAAATTACAGCTAAATCGGTTTCGCGGTCATTAAATTTCCTTCATTAATTTTAAAATAATATTTACTGTCCTTCCCGGTACTATTATGGGTGTTCGCAATGGCTATATTTCAATAATGCGTTATGCTACTTCGAAAAAACATGTTATTTTTTTATGTTATAATATAACTTTGACCACCTATGACCAAAGTACTCGTCAAGACGAATCAAATGAGCCCAAACTCGATGGGGTTTTGTCTTTTAATTATGCGGTTCCTATGACCACCTTCCAGCTCCATCATCAGACCCTGGTTACTATATAGTATCAAAGTACTCGTCAAGACGAATCAAATGAGCCCAAACTCGATGGAGTTTTGTCTTTTAATTATGCGGTTCCTATGACCACCTTCCAGCTCCATCATCAGACCCTGGTTACTATATAGCATCAAAGAACTCGTCAAGACGAATCAAATGAGCTCAAACTCGATGGGGTTTTGCCTTTTAATCACGGAATTCCTATGGCCACCTTCCAGCTCCATCATCATCATTATTGCATTGTCATCCGATTGCCGGTATGCGAAATTTCAGCTCAATCGGAAACCGTGACTGCTCGGTAGATTGCTTTTCACGAAAGGAGGTTCTTTTGGGGGGCGCCACTATCGCAAATTTTAAAAGTTAGCATATTTATAACTTTTTAACGCCTCATAATTTCTCATGTGTAATTTCTTTATTAAATATGTATCTATTTTATCTAACAAATAAAATTATTTATGGCATGAAGTCTAGTATTTACCGAAACATTTAATTTAGTTTCGCAAAATTCCGCGGGACCTCTTTCGTGAAGGACTACCACTGAGGTGTATACCTATAATATTTATACCTTAGCGGATGACTATTAGAGTGCTTTTCACGAAAAACGTACATTATGCTACCCACTATTGCTCATTTTAAAAGTTTTCATAATATCTATAACATTAATTTAACTCCATAATATAATTTCTAATATTTAATTTCTTAATAAAAGGTATTTATTTCATCTAACCATTAAAAATTATTTGGGATATGGAATAGTCCAGTAGTAAAAATTGATAAAATTAAATTTAGTTCCGATTGTTTATTAGCATTTTATAAGTTAATCTTTAGATTGATATAACTCTTTTATTTAAAAACCGATTTAAATAAAACCAACACTATTTGAAAATTAGAGAAATCTGTAACGTTTTAGCGAAAACTGCATTCAATTCGGTTGTGCCGTTTTATCACACATAAGTAATAAAGTTTTTACAAATTAAGCCTAATAAAACTACTCTGGTAAATTTTCGTTTATGGCCACATCGATAGATGGCGTATTTTTAGTTTGTCGCATCATATTTTTTTGAATTGAATTTACTTTATATTCTATTACTTTTATTTCGAATTTTTGATGTAAATTAGGGGCGATGTGTCCGATATAAATGATTATTATTTATTTTATTATTTTATTTTACGTTTCCCTAGGAAAAATTGACAAAATGTTTTACGAATTAGATCGCGCAAGCGACTTTTTCGCGTCGTTTTGTTCATATGCGTATTTTCACGATTCATCTTAGTAAAGGATTACAATGAATGGGGAGAAATTTCCATTCTTTTTATATGTATGGATTGCAAAAATAATGATAAAACTATTATAATAATACACTAGTAAAGTTACAGTATTAAGAAAATAATATGAACAATAAAGATAACATTAATCTATACTATTATATAAAATAGTAAACTGACTGACTCATCATCGCAGGGACAAAACCGCTGGACCGATTAAGCTGAAATTTGGACAGCGTGTTCTTTAGGTAACGTAGGTAGGTAATAAGAAGGGATTTTGCGAAATTCCCACAGGAACGGGAACAAAATGGAAATTTGTAACCCTTGAGCTTTCAAGCTGAAATTTGGTGTGAAGGTAGTTTTACTACCATGGAAAAATTCAAGATAGTTTTCATTTCAAAATTCCTACAGGAACGGGAACAAAATGGAAATTTGTAACCGCTAGGCCTATTAATCTGAAATTTTGTATAAAGGTAGTCTGACTACCATGAATGGATTCAAGATAGTTTTCATTCCAAAATCCTTACGGGAACGGGAACAAAATGGAAATTTGAAACGGCTAAGCCTATTAATCTGAAATTTTGTATAATGGTAGTTTGACTACCATGAATGGATTCAAGATAGTTTTCATTCCAAAATTCTTACGGGAACGGGAACAAAATGGAAATTTGAAACCGCTAAGCCTATAAATCTGAAATTTGGCATAAAGGTAGTTTGACTACCATGAATGGATTCAAGATCGTTTTCATTCCAAAATACTTGAGGGAACGGGAATAAAATGGAAATTTGTAACCGCTAGGCCTATTAATCTGAAATTTTGTATAAAGGTAGTTTGACTACCATGAATGCATTCAAGATAGTTTTCATTCCAAAATCCTTACGGGAACGGGAACAAAATGGAAATTTGAAACCGCTAAGTCTATATATTTGAAATTTGGCATAAAGGTAGTTTGACTACCATGAATGGATTCAAGATCGTTTTCATTCCAAAATACCTACGGGAACGGAAACGGAAACAAAATGGAATTTTGTAACCGCTAGGCCTATTAATCTGAAATTTTGTACAAAGGTAGTTTGACTACCATGAATGGATTCAAGATAGTTTTCATTCCAAAATTCTTACGGGAACGGGAACAAAATGGAAATTTGAAACGGCTAAGCCTATAAATCTGAAATTTGGCATAAAGGTAGTTTGACTACCATGAATGGATTCAAGATCTTTTTCATTCCAAAATACCTACGGGAACGGGAACAAAATAGAAATTTGTAACCTAGCGGTTACATCCGAAATTTTGTAGCGGCCTATTATCTGAAATTTTGTATAAAGGTAGTTTGACTACCATGAATGACTTCAAGGTAGTTTTCAGCCCAAAAGTCACGGGAATGAGAACAATCTATGTATATACTCTATACCAATATTTAAAGTGGAAATCTAACTGATTCATCATCGTAGGGATAAAACCGCTGGACCGATTGAGCTGAAATTTAAACAGCGTGTTTTTTAGGTAACGTAGGCGACCGATAAGAAGGGATTTTGTGAAATTTCTACGGGAACGGGAATAAAATGAAAATCTGTAACCGTTGAGTCTATCAATCCGAAATTTGGTGTAAAGGTAGTTTGACTACCATGAACGGATTCAAGATATTTTTTATTCCAAAATTCTTACGGGATCGGGAACAAAATGGAAATCTGTAAACACTAGGCTTAATAAAGCTAAAATTTGGTATAAAGGTATTATAGTTTAACTACCATGAATGGATTCAAGATCGTTTTCATTCCAAAATACCTATGGGATCGGGAACAAAATGGAAATCTGTAACCGCTAAGCCTATAACGCTGAAATTTAGTGTCCTTTACACTAAATAATTTTGACTATCAGGAAAGGGTTCAAAAAGTTTTCATTCCAATATTCCTACGGGAACGTGAATAATATAGAAATTTGTAACCACGTGGCCAATTAAGCTGCAATTTAATGCAAAGGTAGTTTGGCTACCAAAAAAGAATACGAGATAGTTTTCAATCCAAAATTCCCACGGGATCGAGAATAATATGGAAAATGTAATAGTTTGAAATTTGGTGTAATAGTAGTTTGACTACCAAGAAACGATAATGGATTGTTTATTCATCCCAATATTCCTATGGGAACGGGAATATTAAGCTAAAATTTGGTATAAAAGTTGTTTGATTCCCAAGCTCAAGCGCATCGCCTCATTCTCGCTTCGTACGCTTGATTTGCGCATTGTGGATACTTTCCAACCTAACTAACATAATATGTGGGACTACACTAAATTCTGTAGGATAATCTGACTGACTCATCATTATCACAGTAGAGACGAAACTCCTGAACCTAGAATGATAAAATTTGGAATACCTATTCTATAGGTTCTTTTAAAACCTAAACATTAGATAAGAAAGGATTTTGCGAGAACCAGTATATACCTATTTATATTATTGCTGATTTGATAGAGTTGAAATTTGGCATAAAGGTATTTAAGTACCAGGAGAGGATGTAAAATAGTGTTTATCTCAGATATTCCCCTCTTAAAGGGGGAAAAGAGGGCCATTTTTTTCCTATAAAAGTGGGGGCAAATGTTGTATTGAAATCCCCTTTTTAGAAGGGGAACAGGGGTGAGTTATCTGTATTCGTTAGGGCAATTAAGCTTTTTTTTACTTCTACAAAGGTTAGTTTAAGTACCAGGAAGGACACAGAATAGCTTTTATCCGCGAAACCGCTCTTTCAGAGAGGAAACCAGGCATTTAAGAGTTTGTTTAAGGAATCAGTATCCGTCGAACTGACGTAGCTTTTATTTGGTTTTAACACAGTTTGAATCCTGAGACAGATCATAGGATAGTTTTTATCTCTGACATCTATTTAGTATCTCCAAACATTGTAAAGGCCGTGGCAGTGGCCGGCGAAGCACCAGAAGCTACTAGAATATTTTAAGATAGAAATATCATAAATAGGATCACAAGTTGTAAAAAAATGCGACTAAATTCATGTTAAGATGCGAATTTAATGTTCGTGATCATTTTCTATTTCTAGCAATATTATACTAAATCTGTAGATTTGTCATTAAAATATTTATTGCGTAAGTCTTATTATTTCATTTTATTTTTTTATTCATAATGGCACCCGAAGCGAAGCGAGGACGGGCTGCTAGTAATAAAATAAAATCATAGAAAGAATATGATTGAAAATGAACAAAAGATCAAATGAATATAAGAAGAGTATCATCAATGTTTATTTACTTTGAACAGGTGATCATTAAGATTCGTGATGAGGAGAGAAGCAACCGTCCTATCAAACCAACTAATATGCCTATAGATGCTGTACCGAGGTAAGCAATCTAGAAATATGTAATAATTAATAATGTTAGGCGCAGCGTCGCAATTTTGATATAAACTTATATAAAAATACAATAATTAACTGTGAGACAGGAATAAATGGTGATCATGGTGATGATGAAGCCGATGTAAATGATTATGGCGGAGAGAACAGTACTGTAGATTACGATTTTAATGTAATCGATGATAATAAACATATAGACGAAGGTAAATTATTGTAAATATGTAAGATTTTCTAATATTAACAACTAAGATGGCGCAGCAACCTAGACTGAGTCTTGGAATCAACTGCCTGCGACAAAAGAAGTAGGTACACCACCCCTGCTTGTCCTTTGCTGTCGCTCCCCAAAACTGAAGCTGCAAAGCAAGAGTGCTCTCAGGTCCTTCAGTACTTTGTCATTTCGAATATTGATACTATTTTTCTTGTTTTCCCTTTATAGATACATGTGTCACGAAGACCACGTATACATCGTAGTGGGCGGTCTGGGAGGATTTGGTCTCGAACTGGCAGACTGGCTCATTCTGAGAGGAGCCAGGAAACTACTGCTCACTTCCAGAAGAGGCATCGTCAATGGATACCAGTCGTCTAGACTTAGGTGAGCTTTGTGAAAATTTTATGATTCTGTAGAATGTCTTGTCCTTTTAAGCTGCAATTTTTTT
Organism: Hemithea aestivaria; assembly: GCA_947507615.1. NCBI lineage: Eukaryota > Metazoa > Arthropoda > Insecta > Lepidoptera > Geometridae > Hemithea > Hemithea aestivaria. The sequence continues at coordinate 3,283,977 of OX382343.1, forward strand.
CAAATTTAAGACTCAAAATTATAGAAATACTAATTTATGAAATAGATCGATTAGATTTAACATAATTTATTACAGCATTGTGTATTAAGTGTTGTATTGATTATAATTTAATATATTATGCTGTTGCAAATATCAATGAAAGCCATAAAATATTTCATAGGTTCAGGCGCCGTTCTAATAATAAGATCTTTTTATATTGATTTTGTATGGAAATTATTTTATTGACCTTTATTTTCCTTATCAAGGCATTTGCCAAAAATAAAATTTAATGTTAACTCTCCATCATCGTATTTTTTATTTATTTAGGGCATGGACATCGTACGGAGCTGATGTCCAAATCTCCACTCATGATATCACAACGGAGCCTGGTTGTGAAGCCATGCTCAAGATGGCCAACAGCATGGGCCATGTGGATGCCATCTTCAACTTGGCCGTCATCTTGAAGGACTCCATTTTCCAGAACCAAACCCCTGATACTTTCAGAACTTCCTTCGGACCTAAGGCTCTGGCGACTATGCACCTTGACAAGCTGTCTAAGAAACTGTGCCCTGGATTGAGGTAAGTTACTAAATTCTACGTTATAAAATATCAAAATCTTTTCCGACCTTCATGAATAAGAAGATCTTATATCTACAAAACCTTGCAGACAGATCTACTTTTATGTAGCTCCTTCCGTTTGCATAGTTTCTTCTTGTTCTTTCTGATATTTTAGCAATCTTTTTTTTAAGACCTCAATATAATTAACTACTCTTTCAAACTTTGTTTTCCTATTTTTTTTTATTTTTTTTTATGTGATGAAGTAGAAGACGAGAAAGACGCTCTCCTGATGTTAAGAGATAACGGCTGCCCATAATCAGTACAGTGTTACCTAGGATTTCACAATTATGTGAAATTCTAGGAGCACTGCACCAACGCTTCTTACTCAAGAGTCATGAGATGTTAAGACTCTTTAGCCCAGTAATTTCACTAGCTACAGTGCCCTCCTACCGGAGCACAGTGATGGTTGCACATCACTGCTCAGGCGGTAGAATAACTGGCACTGTTGGGGTACCCACCTAGACGACCTCCTGCAAAGGAAGTCTACCCCCGGTAAAACCAACCAAAACCAACCAATTTACCTTACAACAATGTCACCGCTTACCTTATTTCCATCAGGGACTTCGTAGTCTTCTCGTCAGTGTCTTGCGGTCGTGGTAACGCTGGACAGACTAACTACGGTCTCTCCAACTCCGTGATGGAGAGGATCTGCGAGTGGAGGAAGAAGCTCGGTCTGCCGGCCTTGGCTGTGCAGTGGGGTGCTGTTGGTGATGTAAGTATCTACATATGTTGACTAGGTTTTTGACATCTTTAAGAAATTTCCAATTAGAATTATTAAGCTTCTATTTATAAAGTCAACTGTTAAATATTCTCTAATCAAATTTAACTTTAGAGTGAGGTCATCATTCAGGTTACACTCAATAACACATAAAAGTTTCTTTTTAGCGGGTAAAACTTATGAGCGTAACAAAATTGTTAAAAAACAATACTCGACGTCAGTACCCTGAGGGCGGATGTCTGATTTAAAACTAATGACGTCCAACGTTATGTTTGACACTCATAAGGTCGTTGATAAATCAAACATTCGACCATGTGATTCTAATGTCGAGAATGTAATTCATCCCTTAGGTGGGTCTAGTAGCAGACATGCAAGACGACGACGTCCAACTAGAGATAGGAGGAACACTGCAGCAGAGAATATCGTCGTGTTTGCTAGCGTTAGACAAGTTCATGAAACAGAGCGCGCCTATCGTGTCATCTATAGTGGTCGCGGAGAAGAAGGCAGGCGGATCCGGCTGCGGCAATATTGTCGATGCGGTTGCTCAGATTATGGGTAAGATGTCACTGCAGTTAAATTATGTACATTTTTTCTTAATAATTCCAGATTATTCCAAAGAAAATCCAGTATAATATTAACGAAAAACACTACCTATTTCGTGATTTAAATTTTGGTCAACAGTTTTTACTATTTCACGTACATTTTTGTATTGTTTTTATATTATGTAGGTTGTCTGTAAGAAAACTCTCTGTGGTGATAAGACCGCCGGTACATTTAATTATCTTGTGGTTCTTCGTGTTCTTTTATATATATATTGTGTTCTTCAATATATTGTGTACAATAAAGTATTGTGTTATTTATAAGCGGCGACCATTAAGCAAGACGTTGGCTTGTTTTCCGTTAGTTGCATAAAAGTGCAACTAACGGAATGCATGTTATAATACTTTCCGATCAGGTATCAAGGACTTGAAGACAGTATCTCAACAAGTGTCCCTGGCCGAGCTCGGTATGGACAGTATGATGGCTGTCGAGATCAAGCAGACGTTAGAACGAGAGTTCGAGATCTTCCTCACCGCTCAGGACATCAGGACTTTGACCTTCGCCAGGTAATGATTTGATTTTTACTACTGTTTCTTATTAGTCTTTTAGATATGTTAGAAGCAAAATTACAGTTCTTTCTGTCTACCATAATGCTAGAGCATCATGAGGCATTGGGGACAAATTTATTTTAATCCTATCAACGAAACAATGCAGTCCAAAAATCCAAAACCTAAACCTTGAACTAAAATGTTATGTATTTTTTTATTACGTTTTGGGGAACTATAAGCTTAAACAATAATTCTAACATAATATAATAACAACATGACCTAGGATTGGACAATAGACACAAAAAATAAATTATCTAATATATAAAATTCTCGTGTCACAGTTTTTGTTGCCATACTCCTCCGAAACGGCTTGACCGATTTTGATGAAATTTTTTGTGCTTATCCAGTATCTATGAGAATCGGCTAACATCTATTTTTCATCCCCCTAAATGTTAGGGGTAGTCCACCCCAAAAATTTTTTATTTTATTTTTTAGACAAAATTTTTAATTTCTATTTTTTTATGATACAACATACAAAAATACATACAATCCTCAATTTTCACCCTTCTACGATCAACCCTTATTTTTTAATAGCCATTTTAGTAATTTAATCATTTTTCCTCTCCGGTCGAAAACTGATCAATCGTCATTTAATTAGTTATTTATTATTAAAATCTATGAGAATCGGCCAACATCTATTTTTCATCCCCTTAAATGTTAGGGGTAGTCCACCCCTAAATTTTTTTTATTTATTTTTTAGACAAAATTTTTAATTTCTATTTTTTTTGATACAACATACAAAAATACATACAATCCTCAATTTTCACCCTTCTACGATCAACCCTTATTTTTTAATAGCCATTTTAGTAATTTAATCATTTTTCCTCTCCGGTCGAAAACTGATCAATCGTCATTTAATTAGTTATTTATTATTAAAATCTATGAGAATCGGCCAACATCTATTTTTCATCCCCTTAAATGTTAGGGGTAGTCCACCCCTAAATTTTTATTTTTAAGTTTTAGACAAAATTTTTAATTTCTATTTTTTTTGATACAACATACAAAAATACATACAATCGTCAATTTTCACCCTTCTACGATCAACCCTTATTTTTTAATAGCCATTTTAGTAATTTAATCATTTTTCCTCTCCGGTCGAAAACTGATCAATCGTCATTTAATTAGTTATTTATTATTAAAATCTATGAGAATCGGCCAAAATCTATTTTTCATCAACTTAAATGTTAGGGGTAGTCCACCCCTAAATTTTTTTATTTTTTTTTAAACAAAATTTTTAATTTCAATTTTTTTTTGATACAACATACAATAATACATACAATCCTCAATTTTCACCCTTCTACGATCAACACTTATTTTTTAATAGCCATTTTAGTAATTTAATTATTTTTCCTCTCCGGTCGAAAACTGATCAATCGTCATTTAATTAGTTATTTATTATTAAATTATTATTTATTATTATTTATTTATATTTTTTATTTATTATTATTTATTTATTATTTATTATTTCTTTATTTATAATTTATTTATATGGCAAAACAACGTTTGCCGGGTAAGCTAGTCTAATATATAAAATTCTCGTGTCACAGTTTTCGTTGCCATACTCCTCCGAAACGGCTTGACCGATTTTGATGAAATTTTTTGTGCTTATCCGGTATCTATGAGAATCGACCAACATCTATTTTTCATCCCCCTAAATGTTAGGGGTAGTCCACCCCTAATTTTTATTTTTTATTTTTTAGCCAAATTTTTTAATTTCTATTTTTTTATGATACAACATACAAAAATACATACAATCCTCAATTTTCACCCTTCTACGATCAACCCTTATTTTTTAATAGCCATTTTAGTAATTTAATCATTTTTCCTCTCCGGTCGAAAACTGATCAATCGTCATTTAATTAGTTATTTATTATTAAAATCTATGAGAATCGGCCAACATCTATTTTTCATCCCCTTAAATGTTAGGGGTAGTCCACCCCTAAATTTTTATTTTTATTTTTTAGACAAAATTTTTAATTTCTATTTTTTTTTGATACAACATACAAAAATACATACAAACGTCAATTTTCACTCTTCTATGATCAACCCTTATTTTTTAATAGCCATTTTAGTAATTTAATCATTTTTTCTCTCCGGTCGAAAACTGATCAATCGTCATTTAATTAGTTATTTATTATTAAAATCTATGAGAACAACTTAAATGTTAGGGGTAGTCCACCCCTAAATTTTTATTTTTATTTTTAAACAAAAATTTTAATTTCTATTTTTTTTTTGATACAACATACAAAAATACATACAATCCTCAATTTTCACCCTTCTACGATCAACACTTATTTTTTAATAGCCATTTTAGTAATTTAATTATTTTTCCTCTCCGGTCGAAAACTGATCAATCGTCATTTAATTAGTTATTTATTATTAAATTATTATTTATTTATATTTTTTATTTATTATTATTTATAATTTATTATTTATTTATTTATAATTTATTTATATGGCAAAACAACGTTTGCCGGGTAAGCTAGTAAAATATAAATGTTTTGCTTTGTTACGATAGACCAATTTACATAATGTAATACTTTAAAAAAATATATGATTATATTATTTCAACGCAGGCTGGTAGAACTAACAGCGCAGCGTGAAGCAGCAGCATCGACCTCCAGTAGACCGGTCGCTGTAGAAGGAACAGCTGGCTTCAAGGTCTTCATGAGGAACTTCGGTGATGAGAACCTCGTCTCTGAGCCCTTCATCTACATGCCTACTATGGTTTCTGATGGAGTTGAGGTAAGTTTATTAGAAAGGGAGCATCACCAAAAATTTCATGGACCATCTAAAATTTTTGCAGAGAGATTTATTTCTTGATATTATAATGCAGAACCATCTGATCCAGTGTTGGTAAAATAATAAATGTTCTGTTTGGTCCAATTTTATATATTTAAATGTTATAATGCAAATTTAAAACGGCAATAACGTATTACTAGTAAGTATTGCTGCTATATTACTATATTATATGCATTCAGTTTAACATTGCTGGTAGTTTATTCCAGTTGCTAAAGTTGCTAAAACATGTATTAAATTACACTCAGAATCACCATAAAACGCTTCAACGAAATTTATATTTCTTCTTTACAAACTTCAACAATCTTAAGATTCTACACAAACGTCGTGATTGTTTCTTATGTATCTTTATTTTGTTCAGGGTGAAGAAGCGATTCACGTGATGGAGCGCGTAATGTTCATGCTTCCTGGTCTGGAGGGATGTGCCTCTGCGTTGGAGCCGCTCTGCAGGAGGCTCAAGATCAAGGTCTGCGTCCTGCAGCTCGGAGTGGAGCAGAAAAAGGAAACCTTAGACCAGATGGTCACCAGGTTGCACCAGGTAAAAGTTATTTGTTAAGTTCAAATATCATTTTAATGCTCCCTTTTTACAGTATGTTTTTGTATACACACGTTACGTACGTTTTTGTTTTTGTTTTTGTACATATTATCATCATCAGTGCTCAATGAATTATATTTTTTTTTCCAATACATATTAGGTCTTCCTCACTATTATATTCAGCCATTATTTCCTACTTATTACCGCAGAATCATTGTTCATTATTCACTTTCTTTTCCTATTAGTGATATTAACAGATAAATACTGCATTTTCATTAATGTATTTTCGTTTGGTTTCTTGTATCGATTCCTTAAACCCTAAAATCATATAGACCTTGATAACTTTGTCACATATTTTAACTCTAGAATATTGTTTATAGTCGGTGAGATCCAGACTGGCTCCTGGTGCACCGTTCTGGATCATTGGCTACAGTTTCGGTTCACTTCTTACTTTGGAGTTAGCGGCAAGACTTGAAAGCGAAGGTAAATTTCTAATTTCATAAAACAATAAACATTTATATGCCTCTTTAAAATTTATAATATGAGAATGTGTTTTTTGGTTTTAGGTCTCAAAGGCACCGTATTCTGCCTCGACGGTTCTCCTGAGTTCTTGTATGCGATGTTGACAATGACCATGAGCTTCAAGAACGACTTCCAACTAGAAAACGCCCTCCTTTGTCAAACCATCGACATCATCGCTCCGAATAATGACATCACCAAACCTCTCATGGAAAAACTGAGTGAAATAGAATCATACGAAGAGAGAGTCGAATGCGCTATCAAAATGTCTCCTATCCAAAGCAAATATTCTAACAAATTCATTTCAGACATTGCAGCGGCTTGTTTCGACAGACTCAAAGTAGTTCTAAATTACAACGCTAAAGCAGCTAAAAAGATCAAATCTCCAATCATCCTTTTGCGTCCCAAAGAAAATCCTTCTTATGTAGTTGTTGAAGAGAATTATGGCTTAGATAAAGTTACTGAAAGTACAGTCACTGTGCACTATTTGGAAGGTAATCATGTTAGTATCATTGAAAATAAAGATTGCGCTAATATTATCAATAGAGTTTTGGCTGAAAGTGATACAGAAACTGGCAAAGAAGATGCAAATATTGTTACTGGAATAGTAGAAAATCAAAGAGAAGTCCAAGTTTAAGGAATTAATGATCTTGATACACTATAACGAGTTAAGCTTTTCATAACGGATTTTTGATATTTCTTATTAATGGCTACTGTTTAAGCAATTTTTAATTTGATAAGGGTATGGAATACAGAGTGTTTAAAGAAACAGGCATTTGGCATTAAGAAGAATTTATTGTAAGAATTTATTTTTAGGTTTTTATTTTTGTGATTAATTTTAAGCTTTTTAGAACGTATTTAATAAATGGCCGTATTTTAAAACTTACTTAGTGACTGATTTTTAGGTAGATTGATATTTATTTATTAGTCTTAGTTTAGTTAGGTTTAAGAATTTGTCCCAGAGACACCAGTACCAAACAAATATTCGTAAGATTATAAGGACTCCTTCAGGGTTCTATTTTAGGACTAAGTTTATATAATTATAGTTGGGAGGGTAATTTTAACAGGCTATGAATCAAATTAATTACAAAATGTTGTTAAGTTATTAAAATATTAAGTGGTAGGCTGTATGAACAAATAACTTGTATAACTAAGCTATGTTTTAAGCCATTGTGAAGTGTGTGGTAAAGTTCTGGTGAAAGTTAATGGGTAGTTTAAAATATAACTTATTGAGAGCATCTACATGTTCGTTTTATTTGGAACAACCGAACCGTCATAACTAACGTATTCAGAGAAGGGCCCGACCATAGATAATATTATCAAAATAGATGCTGTGATTACGTAACATGTTTAATAACAAAAAGCACAATCTTCTTTTCTTTATTATGAATAATTAAAAAAGAAGTTTTATTTTTTAAAATCAGTACTAGTGTACCTCTAGTGTTTTATATTATTTTATATTTTTGGCAATATCAAAGAAAGGCTTTACCCATCAGTAACAAACAATCCATATCCATACATATAATAAGAATGGAAATTTCTCCCCATTCATTGTGATCCTTCACTAAGATGAATCGTGAAAATACGCATATGAACAAAACGACGCGAAAAAGTCGCTTGCGCGATCTAATTCGTAAAACATTTTGTCAATTTTTCCAAGGGAAACGTAAAATAAAATGATAAAATAAATAATAATCATTTATATCGGACACATTGCCCCTAATTTACATCAAAAATTCTAAATAAAAGTAATAGAATATAAAGTAAACTCAATTCAAAAAAATATGGTGCGACAAACTGCGACAAACTAAAAATACGCCATCTATCGATGTAGCTGTAAACGAAACCTTTAATTTGGGCTAAATTTGTAAATAGTTTGTGTCACTGGTGTGGTTAAACAACACCACCAATTTGAATAAAATTTTCACTAATACGTTGCAGTTTTCTCTACTTGAACCTTAGTCTTGGTTTTAGTCAAATCGGTTCATAAATAAAAGAGTTATATCAATCTAAAGATTCGCATATAAAATGCTAATAAACAAGAAAGGTAGTCATAGGAACCGCGTAATCAAAAGACAAAATCTCATCGAGTTTGGGCTCATTTGATTCGTCTTGACGAGTACTTTGATACTATATAGTAACCAGGGTCCGAAACGGAGCTGGAAGGTGGCCATAGGAACTCCGTGATTAAAAGAAAAAACCCCATCGAGTTTGGGCTCATTTGATTCGTCTTGACGAGTACTTTGATGCTATATAGTAGCCAAACAAATTAGAATTCATTTAAATTAGTAAATGTAACTTATTTCTCAAATGAATCAGCGCCAGCGGAAAATAATGGACCTAATCTAATGTGCGCATGATGCGTGTAAATATCAGTAATAAATATCTTTTTGCTGCTTATTTTTAATTTCTAAAACATGTAAAATCATCTGAAGATAAATAGAAAAATTCATTTACAGTTCATTGTAAAAGTAAATTATTTTTCATACAAGCTAGCGCCACGGAAAATAATGGAACTAATGTCCTAAGAAAAAGAAATATCGTTTATGCAAACAGTTTTAGAAAAGAAGTCCCGCATAACCTAGCGGAACTAAATAATAGATTTATAATTACTGTGAATACTTCATTTATTATATATTTTTTATTTGTTAGATTAATTAAATATTATGTACCTATTTAATTGAGAAATTAAATATGAGAAATTATGAATTATTAAAAATCTGTAGATATTTTAACTTAAAATCACGCGATTGTGGCGCTCCATCTAGGGGGATCTTTTGTAAAAATCACTGGTTATCCGGAGACACACAGACATAAAATCTGTTCACACCCATTTAGGCATACATCCAGACACAAACTTTCACGTTTATAATGTTAGTAAAATTTTGCAATGATTATTATAGAACCTTTTATCTGTGTTATAGATAATCATAGGCGGATTTAGGGAGGGGGGGCAAGGGGCCAAGCCCCCCCGAGTCATTAAGCAAGCTGCTCGCGCACATATTATAAAGGATGTTTAAGCTTTAGGGGGGGGGGCAGGGGGCCAAGGTACCCCCAGAAGCATTGTAGAGTTACGAATTTCGCACATATTTCTGAAATAAAATTTTTTTTTCGGCGCTCGCAGCTAGCTGCTCGCGCACTTATTGTAATGGATGTTTAAACTTCCTAACCGCTCAGAGCGAGCTAAACATACACTTTTCGAAATAAAAATTATAATATTTTTGCCCGTCTGCACCTTGCCCAAAAACCAAATCCTGGATCCGCCTATGATTTTAGGTATACACCTCAGTGGTAGAGTCCTTCTCACGAATGAGGTCCCGCGGAATTTTGCGGAACTAAATAAAATTTTTTCGATAAATTCTGGACTTCATGCCATAAATAATTTTTCACCACTCTCGCACGAAAATAGTGTCTTTGGTCATCGATTTCAGTGAGCAAAAGCCGTTTTTGCTCTCTAGAGAGGCAAAGTGATTTGAATTTCGAACACAATTTTATTGGATAAGAAGAAGTTGGTGTGTTCTGAAACTTATTTGTGTACAATTTTTATTTAACTGAGATGCACATAATTTTTAATGTTATTTATTGAATTTTAAGTTTATAAATTGTATTTTTTCAATAATATTTTAAATAAAATACTATTATAGAATAATAAGTCGTGAGTTTTTTTTTTTTTTTAAATATTATTACAATTTGTTTTTCATAAATATGTCACACACACAAATTTCGAACGCAACTCTTTTAATAAAAATAAAAAAATACAAAATGGCGGGATGTAGAAGTTTAGAGTTTACAGTCAAATGGAGAATGCGTTTTGACGTCATCGATAAATGCCATCTTTGTCTCTCTCTTTTGTATGAGGTAAGTGAGATGGCACTTATAGTTGTCATTTTTCTTGCGACAGTGGTGTTCACAACACATTTTCCATTTGGTTCTAAACCTCTTGGTAAAGATTCAACTAAATATTTTCAACTTAAGTTGTAAACTTTTGCAAATTTCTATTTGTGATCTAATAGTCTGTTTAATTACAAAGAAATGAGTGACCCCAGTGATGAAGGTAGTTGTCTTACGCCAAAAAAGTTGAAAGAACAAGTTTCGAATGCCGAGTTCAGCTATTTGCCTGAAAAATCTAAAGTGAAATATGTAAAGGCGTACGAATCCTTCAATAATTGGCGCCTCTCAAAAAATGCAAAAACATATTCCGAGACCGTGATACTATCATATTTCATGGAACTATCTAAAACAAGAAAATCCAGTACATTATGGAGCATTTTTTCTATGATAAAAGCTGTCTTGAAAACGAAACGTGACCTTGAAATAGAAAAATTTCTGAATAAAGCACCAGACAGTAAATACCTCGCTAAAGTAAGTAAATTGATACAAAAGCTAATTTATTTCAAAGAAAACCTATCTAACTGTACCTATCTAAAAATAAGTAAACTAAATTATTGTTATTTTTTACAGGTTGTATTAATTATTGGCATAAATGGTGCGTGCCGCTCAAATGAATTGTTGAATCTTAAGGTAAACGACGTTGAAAAGCATTCGGACAAATTAATATTAGTAAAATTATTGAATACAAAGACTAAAATCGACAGATCATTCGTCATTAGTGAAGAATATGTGAATGTGGTGGACAAGTATATGGCATTACTACCCGCTAATACAAAAACTTCAAGATTTTTCTTACATTATGATAATGGAAAAAGTAAAAAACAGCCCATAGGCATCAATAAAATCGGTGATATGCCAAAAACGATTGTTAAATTTCTTCAGCTTCCGGACTCCCATCTTTACACTGGGCATTGCCTGAGGCGGACGTCAGCAACACTCTTAGCTGACTCAGGCGCTGATATTACAGTTCTTAAACGCCATGGTGGCTAGAAGTGTAACAAGATTGCAGAAGGATACATCGAAGATTCTAAAGTTATTTAATATGCTAACTTTTAAAATTTGCGATAGTGGCGCCCCGCAAAAAGAACTCCTTTCGTGAAAAGCACTCTACCTATCAGTCACAGTTCCCGATTGAGCAGAAATTTTGCATACCGGGAATCGGATGACAATGCAATAATTTTATGACATGGAAGTGATCTGAAGTCTGATGATGGAGCTGAAAGGTGAAATTTGATAGATATATTATAATAAATAGTTTGAGTACGTAGGTATATGATAGTTTCATTTCAGAAAATTTCATTTTAGTTTTTTTTATACAACGATGTAAGAAGATGAGCAAGATGCTCTCCTGATGGTAAGAGATAACGCTGGGATTTAACGAAGGTTAAATTCTGGGTGCACTGCTGAGTCATAAAATGTTAAGATTCTTCAGCCCAGTTGTACGGGGCGTACAGTTAAACAACAAATAACTTGGAAGGCTTTTTATTTCCTTAAAAATTAATTGTTACAAAATTACGAGCAGAGCAATGAAGCGCCATTGAGAGGAAGTGAAAAATGACAAAATGCATAGGTTATAAAATTCGTTGACAAGTGTAATTTTTGACATCTCAATTTTTCCTAATTTGTTTTTTGTACACATGATGCATTTGCCAACAAAATAAATAAAATACATTTGGCGCCAATTTTAAAATTACAAATCCTTAAACATTCCGCCCACTGAAGGATATACTATTATCCTTCACACAATGATACAAGAAATTAAGATTTGACCACTGTTGTACAGTACAAGAATTTGAAAATTAAAGGGCTAATCGATACAATCCAATATTATGAAAGTTATCCTACTAAACAATACAATTCACCTTAGTAGGTTAGCTATTTTAAATTATAATGCCGTGAATTAGTTTACAACTGATACCTAATTCAACATTATACATTTTACATACAATTATAAACGGCTTAATACATTTGTTATGTGTTCAATTAGCAACGGGGAGAATACATAATTTAGAAGTTGGCCGTTTTATAAGTGAATTTTTTGTGCGCAATGTAACAACACGGGTAATATTGTCATTCCCAGGATGTTTAGTAACCACCCGACCAAGCAGCCAGCGACAAGGAGGCAAGTTCTCCTCTTTTACCAAAACTATGTCTCCTACTAGAGGCTCAGGGGTCTGGTAAGCCCATTTGTACCGATGAAGAAACTGAGTGAGATATTCTTGTGACCATCGATTCCAAAACCCTTGCAGCATCCTCTGTGTCAACTGCCACCTACGTAAACTACCAACGTTACAAGCCTCAAAATTATTATAGTCTGGAGCGGTGACTAGTGCCTCACCCACTAGGAAATGACTTGGAGTCAGAACATTGATGGCGTCGGATTCAGACTCAAGCCGCGACAGTGGCCTCGAGTTGAGACATGCCTCAATCTGTGTTAACACAGTAGACAATTCTTCATAAGTTAATGTAGAGTCACCTATGACCCTCTTTAAGTGAAACTTAGTAGACTTTATTCCTGCCTCCCACAATCCTCCAAAATTTGGCGAGCCAGGGGGAATAAAGTGCCATGTTGTGCCATTGGAGGCTAGCGCTTGAGTTACTTCATCTGCTAGATTGGCGTTTTCTGCAGCCATTAAACTCTGTAACTCACGAGAGGCCCCGACAAAATTGGTACCATTGTCGCTCCAAATTTCCTTACAGTGACCTCGTCTAGCAACGAACCTCCTAAAAGCTGCTAAAAATCCAGCGGTGGTCAGATCACTGACCACCTCAATGTGCACTGCCCGCGTGACCATGCATACAAACAAACATATGTATCCCTTGTGTGAATGAAAACCGCGACCTTTTGATGTTCGTATGTTGATTGGACCGCTGTAGTCCACTCCGCTGCATTTGAATGGTCTGGCTGGATTCACTCGAGCAGCTGGCAGCTCTCCCATGAGCTGAACCGCGCCCTGCGCGCTGTGTCGGACACATTTCACACACCTGCGAAGGTAGGCCTTTACAGATGGCTTGGCTCCCAAAATGTAGTATTTGGTGCCCAGATAAGTCAGCATGAGCTGTATGCCTCCATGTAGTGTCCGTAGGTGAGCATCAGCTATAACCAGTGCAGTGAAGGTAGATGTTTTGGGCAACAAAATTGGATGTTTTGACCCTTCCTCTAGAGAGGATTTGCCCAAGCGTCCGCCGACTCTCACAATACCTTTCTTGTCAAGAAAGGGATTGAGTGACTTGAGTGGAACCTTCAACCGTGCTAGTCTGCCTTCTTTCTTCAGGACTGTCATCTCCGACTCAAAGTTTTCCTGCTGACATTGTTTAATACAAACTTCCAGAGCCTCTGACAATTCTGTAGTTGTGAGATGTTTACCCTTAAGCGTTTTCAAATGAAGAAAGCGCCTACAGTAAGCTACAATTCTAATCAGCTTGGCAAGAGATGAGTACCTGCTCCAAATAGGTAATGCTTCTTCTACCGCGACATGAGCCTTGACAATGATCTTACGCTCTTCTAGCTGTGTTTCAGTGTCTTGTGGTCTGCTATATACTATGACCCCTTTCCACAAGAACTCCGGTCCCTTGAACCACATAGAATGGTTGAGAAGTTCCGCTGGTGTCAAACCTCTTGAGGCACAGTCTGCAGGGTTCTGTCCAGATGATATGTGCGCCCATTGACTTGAGTCCACAGTTGTCAATATTTCGGAAACCCTGGTTGCGACAAAAGTCTGCCACTTGCTCGGGTGGCTATTGAGCCAAGCTAGCACAACCATTGAGTCAGTCCATGCTCTGATGTTGGATTTAGGTACGTCTAGAAATTCTGCAACCTCCACTAGTAGTTTAGCTACAAGCACAGCCCCACACAATTCTAGTCTAGGAATAGATATTTGTTTGATAGGGGCAACCTTTGTCTTTGCCGTGACTAAGCTGACATGGACATTCCCTGAGCAATCCACAACTCTCAGGTAAACTACTGCTCCATATGCCAATTGTGACGCGTCGGCGAATCCATGAAGCTCCACAGTAGAATCATCGTTGCCAGTCCCGAGCCAGCGAGGTATTCGTATTTGAGTGAGGAGAGATAAATCTTTACGGTAAGTTTCCCATTCCTTCAGCAAGTTTCCTGTCACCTCTTGATCCCATTCCAATCCAGCAATCCAAAGCTTCTGAATTAGAATTTTTGCTGTTATGACACAGGGTGCCGCCCACCCTAAAGGATCATACAGCCTTGCAATTTGTGATATAATTTTCCTCTTAGTTACATGCCCCGTATCCTGTGGGGGTGTTACTAAGTACCTGAAGTCATCATGTTGTCGGTTCCAGCTAAGACCTAGTAGTTTTACTACTTCATCCGTTTTTAAATTAATTTCCTCTTGCCTGTCTTCCTTTTCTTGCCCTATAGCTGCCAGCAATTCATCGCTGTTGCTTGTCCACTTCTGCAATTCGAACCCACCTTTTCTTAATAGCTCTGTTAAATCTTCCTGTATCTTGATACCTTCTTCTACCGAACTACAGCCAGTTAGAACATCATCCATATACATGTCTCTGGTTACAATTTTGGCAGCTGCTGGAAGTTGGGCACCTTCATCTTGTCCTACCCTCTGCAAACTCTTCACGGCCAGATAAGGAGCACAAGCCGTGCCAAAGGTAACACGCAACAATCTATATTCTTCAGCTTTAGCGTCTGCATCTTCCTTCCACAGCAGTCGTTGGTAGTCTGTATCCTCTTGAGCTACCTTCACTTGGCAATACATCTTGATGATGTCCGCTGCGATACAAATGGGATGCTGTCTCCATCTCATTAACAAATGCCGCAAGTCCATCTGCAAGGTAGGTCCAATCATTAATGAACTGTTTAAAGACACACCATTTTTGTCTTTACAGGATGCATCATAAACGACCCGCACGCGAGTGGTGTCTTTATCATTCCGAATGACTGGATGATGAGGTATGTATACTGCATTATTTGCCTTTTCTTCCTCTGGAACCTTTTCCATGAATCCCAACCTTAAATATTCTGTCATAACTTCCGCATACCTTTCCTTTAGTTGTGGATCCTTCTTGAATCTAGTGTGTAGTCCATTTAACCTTCTCTCTGCTAGAGCTCTAGAATCTCCTTCCACACATGCTGGCTTAGCGGTTCTAAATGGAAGTTTGACCACATATCTACCATATTCATCTCTCGTTGTAGTATCCGCATAAAATTGTTCACATAGAACTTCTTCTTCGGTCATCATCTTCTGGGAGGGCTTGGGATCAGCCTCTATTTCCCAGAACCTTTTGAGAAAGTCATCATCTTGCATGCACAAGTGCAGTGAGACCATCTTGCATGACGATGTGTCTGGAACTCCACCGGACAGGAGCCATCCTAAAGATGATGCTTGTGCCAATGAATGACCGGGACCCTTTTTTATGCCTTCCTCTATGACTTGCGCATAGATCTCCGCTCCTAGCAAGATGTCCACTTTACTGGGGATGTGATACTGTGGATCCGCCAATACCATGTCTCGATCGATCCAGTCCATTTTCACCATCTTGCAGCTTGGCAGGAGCGTAGTGATAGATTTAATTACGTAAGCTTGTACAGTAATTGAAATACTACTATCAACCCTTGAGTGGATCTTGAGTTCCACCATGTGTCTAGATGTGACGTTTGTTTTGCCTTCTAGACCCGATACAATTCCCTTCACTGGATATTTCCTTATACCCAATTGTTTAATTGTTTATTGTTTAATTGTTTAATGTTAATTAAAACGTTACACGAACACTTACATTAATTAACAGAAAGGTTATATAGTATTTACAAAATAAAAATATTAACAATTATTTCAACCTAATACAAAAATTAAAATTGAAAACAAACATTAAAATATTATCTTAAACAAAAGCTTAATGAGACTAACATACTAAACATACTTAAACTTTAAAAGTAATCAATAAACAAAATATATTCATACATCACGCTCACAAAACCTCAAACATACTGATAATACTTTAATCCATTCATCCGCAAACAAATCTGTCTCAGGGTATGTGTCCAGGAGAGCATTTAAGGCGGACAATGTGCGTGGGAGAGGAGAATTAGCGTGAGAAACTGTACGACATGGGGGTACAGCAAACAACCTGTGTTTCCTACTCCTGTTGTAGTTGTTAGGAACATAAAAGCGGCATACTTGCTCGTTAAGATCCGGCACATTAATTTTCTCTCGAAGAATCTTGCATACGGTCATCAATTGATCGCATTCACGACGAACTTCGAGAGAGTTATATCCCAGGCAGCCCAGCAGGAATTTAGTGGGATACATATAGGGGTAATATCCGTATTGGCGTTTGTACAGATACCTGAGAAACGCTTTCTGTACTTTTTCCAACATGAGCGTGTATGTGCTCTCATGTGGATTCCAGACACAAGAGCTAGTTTCTAGCTTAGATCGGACGAGAGCTCCAAAAATCAGACGAATAATGTGTGGCCTTTGGAATTCCCGAGCGTTCCTGAGCACAAAACCCAGTCTCTTAAAAGAGTCTTTCGCTAAAACGTTAATGTGGTCATGGAACGTAAGTTTCCGGTCGAATGTGACACCTAGGTCTTTCATTCCATAAACTCTAGATAAGTTGGAGTCACCAATTTTGTAGTTAAATGTGATAGGATGCCACATTCGACCGAATGACATTACGTTACATTTATTAAGATTTAATTCCATTTTGTTAGCCACGGACCATTCGTTAATCGCATCAATGTCATTTTGTAGGGCATTACAGTCGCTATCAGATTTGATTTCGCAGAAAAGTTTTAGGTCATCTGCATAAAGTAAAATTTTGGCATGGCTAACAACAGCTGGTAAGTCATTTACCATTAGTAGAAATAGGAGAGGGCCAAGTATCGAACCTTGACTCACTCCGGAACGCGTGTGGTAGGGTCGAGATTTATAAATTCCTAGTCGGACATACTGCTGTCGGTCACGGAGATAATCCGCAAGAAGATAGAGTAGACCAGGAGCGAAACCAATTGCACACAGCTTGGATAGCAGTATATCATTATCGACCCTATCAAACGCTTTCCGGAAGTCAAAGTAAAGTACATCAACTTGAGATTGCTGGTCTAAACATTTTGATATAAAGTCAACAATATAAATTAAATTGGTGTTAACGGATCTCTTATATCTAAAACCATGCTGTTCGTTGCACAAATATTTGTCTACCTGGGCATATATGTATTTGTGAAGGATGTTCTCAAAAATTTTTGCTGGTGAAGACAAAACAGCTATGGGGCGATATTCTTCAACTAAAATTTTATTGCTGGTTTTAGGAATTGGAGTTACTCTAGACAGTTTCCACTGTAATGGGTAAACTCCTGTTTTCAAGGCAAGGTTGAGTATATGACAGAGGGGATCACATAAAATATTTTTAGCGCTCTTTATTATCAAAGAAGGGACGTTATCTGGTCCTATGGAACTGTTCAGTTTGAGTTTATCAATGCTTTTCAAAACGTCAGTACGAGTTAAGCAAGTTAAGTCGACATTATTACTGTTGTTACTGCTATCAGATTTTATAATGCTACTTGCATCAAGCATAGGAATATCTTGAAGAAAAACATCAGAGAAAAAACTAGCAAATGCCTCGGCTGCTTCTTGACCAGTATAGCCTATGCCATTGTAGGTGACGTTAGGCTCAAAACCACCTTTGGTTCGGAGACTTGAAATGTGTTGCCAAAATTTGCGTGGATTCAGTTTAATGTCTTTTTCAATTGAGAATATATGTTTCGAATAAGCAATAGATATGCGCGATTTTAATTCTTTCCGCAAGTCAGAGAACAGTGTATATGACTCTTGGGAATTGAAACGTTTCCAACAAGCATGCAGTTGAGTCTTGCGATTTATGTCATGAATTATTTCAGATGTAAACCAAATTGGATAGCGTCTTTTAGTATTCTTACGTCCTTTTTTTGGTATACATTCATCAAAGATTTTATAAATAGTATTATAGAAGTTTTCTGTAGCATTATGTACATCGACTGACTGTAAAACCTGTTCCCATGAAACTTCATTTAATAACCTATGTAGCTCAATATAATTACATTTTTGGAAATTCCAGTCTTTTGCTGGATCTAAATTACTAGGTGTCAGAAGATCAGTGTGATGGGGTGTGCCGAATTTGAATTCAATGTCCAGTGTAGGGTGATACGCGTCTGGCGGCACAATTCCATCCGTTGCAGTAACCGTTACATTTAGCACTTTGTGGCTCTCCTGGACCAACACAACATCTAACATACCTCCATGCACATTATTCACAATATTCCTTTCGTACAAATGACAATAAGATTTAAAATAACAATAATAATTATTAACATTAACAGAAGCACTATTCAAATTTAAATCACCCAGAATGAGTAAGGAACCCTTTATATCATTAACAAAACTTTCCACTTTACAAAACCATTCCATATAAACATTGTCTTTGGCAGTCGGTTTGATATAGATGACACAGACATAGAATAGACTACCACAGTAAGTAAAGCTAGCCCAGAGATCTTCACCATTAGCAGTTTCCAAATCAGTACGCCTGTACAATACTACAGGAGAGCGTGCAGCAAGTAGAACACCTCCACATGGGGTCGCACGATCTCGGCGGAGAATATTCCAGTCACTGGTTAAAAGTTCAGAGTCTTCTACTGTTTCATCAAGAAATGTTTCCGTAGCAGCAACTAAATTGTGCTCAAGTATTGGAAGCTGATTACGCCACGTTCGAAGTTTTGTTTTAAGTCCACGTACATTTTGGTATATAATATTTATACCTAGAGATTTAGTACGCGCTCGAGCGGACGCGAAAGGGCTGGTTCGATGACGTTGTTGGTAAAGGCCGGGTTTTGTTCGGTTGTCTGACGGAAACCCATGGTTTAATCATAGCGTTAATAGGCCATATATTGTTGCGAAGAGTGGCATCATAGAGATTTGGTGGAACATCTATTTTGTATGATTTGTAATTTCCTTTGGCTGTTACTTCTGCAACTGTACAGGTAGCACTTGGGTAGAGGCAGCGAAGATAATCACGGATCTCGTCGGCGCTAGACTCCATGTTCCATAGATGAACAGATTTACGTGGCTCGACGGCTTTTAGAGATGTGATGGTTGGTCCCGCGGTTCCACGGAGTGAGGATTGACCACGACCTCGTCTTTTCACTACTGTCCATTGTTGTTGGGGATTTGATTCAGTAGGGTCAATATTATCAGAAGTTGAAGCATTATTTGGCGTTACGTCATCAGCTGTTTTAAAGATATGTGGTTTCTTAGCAATATTGTTATTTCCATCTGTGTTTTCATTAACAGTTGGTATAGGTGAAGAGGGTTTGTTGGTGGTTTTTGTCTGCTGTTTCTTTTGGTTTGCGTTAAAGATCTTTGTAGAGTGGTGGTTGGAAGAAACAGGCGTAGCGAGTTTAGGAGTATCTTTTGCTTTGGTTGTGTCTGAATGAGGTTTAGAATTCTTCGCTGATGTTAACGACGTAGTGACGCTCGCAGCGTAAGAGATAGGCGGGGTTGTTGTCGTGGACGCCGTGTTTGTTATGACGGTATAATTGCCAGATTTGGGTGTTGGAATATATTCTGTTGTCATAATACCAATACTCTTTTTGGGCGGCCCTACATTGCAACTGGCTCTTAGCTCTTCTGTTAGAGATGTGTAATATTTTAGTTCCGCGGTTAAATTGGCATTTGTTGTTTCGTATTGAACAATTTTGTCCTGTAGGATCTCGACTTGAGTAATATAACCTTGCATCTTAGTGTCATTGCGATTAATAAGTGTAATGGTTTCAGTGAGTTGTTTGGTCAAGCTAACTATCTGTTGACTTAGGGCGCGAATGTCGGTACCATCTGTACACTCATCATTATTTTGTGAGAGGTCAACGGCCTCAACTCTAGTAGATGAAACTTTTTTCCGATGTGTGACGTTGGAATCCCGAGACCTTTTTGAAACTCCGACTGGTGTAGAGCTATTGTCACCAACTCTTTTGCTTGCTATTCGGCATTCTGGACAAATCCACGTGTTGGAGAAAGTGGGAATTGTGTTTATACTACATGCACAAAGTGTATGATAAACTTTATTGCATAAATCTGTCATGCAACGCAGAAATTCGTCATCACCAATGTTAGTACGGCAAGCAGCACAATTATTATTAGCCATAATGAAGTGTTTTTGTCGTGATGAAGTGTTAAGAATAAAGTTATTTAAAGCGTAAAAAAAACTAAAATATTCCAATCACCAAATTCCAATATTATAATAAGTCAAAACTGTGTCCATGCATGGCGCGAACCTATGTAACGCACATGAGTCATTGACCTCTTCAATATCAAAACACTAGTAAACTGTTCGCGAATTATTACACCAAATAAATTCACAGAATAGTTAGTAGTTAGTAGTGCACCCGTTGAAGGACGGTGCAACGGGAGGTGCAAGCGGTGTGCGGGCGGCGGGGGAGAGGCCCGCGACGGGTCGCGTGGTAACGGGACGCTGTCCGCTGGGACGCCAATGCAAATTCGAATTATCACTCAGCCGTTGATCAAAACTTTAAAAAATGTTTATGTTTATAACTTCGGTATTTTGATACCAAATTTTATAAAAATACACCAGATTATTCTTGAGGCTTATTGTTGTTAGTTTATATCACTGTTCGTAGATTATTTGGACTAAAACACTGTTTAATAATAAATGTTTACGGAGCGAACAAAAAAACGATGTTGCCGCGAGGACGGCGCGCGCGCGAAAAAACCCAAGTGTTGGACAGCTGCCTCTGAAACGAAAGATACTTCCGATCCTTGATCGAGCATTGCCCTGATATAAATGTTGTCACCCTTTGATGACTCTGCCATGACAATTGCTGTCACCAAAAACCCTTTGCGCTGGACAGGCAGCTGGCCAAAACACGAGACCACTGCCGCTGCTGAACCTTCTTCTCCACTGGAGTTACCCGCCTTACTAGCGGTTGAGACACCTTCACCGACTCCGGAGGTTGACGCGCTTACGGTTGACGTATGTGACTTATCAGCCCCACTTGAACCATCAGGATGGAGCAAAGAGTGGTGCTTTCCCTTGCACACTCTACTAGTAGACTTGCTTGGACAATACCTAGCCGAGTGGTTACTCCCCAAACAATTAAAGCAAACCCTATTGTTCAATACAAAATCACGGCGCTTTGAAATATTTTCTTTTGAAAATTCTTTACAATTGAGGAGCTTATGCTCTTTTGAACAAAATATACATACATTCGACTGTGTTGTTGCATGTAAAACCTTATGTTTAACGGTAGGCCCGGGATTAGAATATCTCGGTCGAGGAGTTGGTTCTATAGATTCAAGTGCTCTAAACCGTGATATTAGAAAGTCTTGAAATTGTTGAAAAGTCGGGAATTTTTCTACATTGTTGACCGAGACATTCAATTCCCAATCCTTCCGCGTTTCCTTGTCTAATTTGTTTGATACAATGTGTAGGATTATTGTATCCCAGGTACTAACATCGATTCCTATATTTCTCAGCCCGTGTAAACAATCTGTAGTTATATCTAATAGCTCCTTAACAGAGGCTGCCGATTCCTTTGTACATGGGTTTAAACTAAACAGCCTTTTTAAAAGGCAATTTGCGAGGTAGTGTTTATTGTTGTATCCAGACTCTAACTGCTTCCAACATTGCGCGTAATTGGCAGCAGTTATCGGCAATTGCCGAACCAACTGTTCAGCTTCCCCTGTTAAATAGCCTTTTAGATAATGCAACCGTTGGACATCATCCAAGGATGTATTAGAATGAACTAAAGATGTGAATAAGTCACGGAAGGTGACCCATTCTGAATATTTCCCTGAGAAAGTAGGTATCACTATCCTAGGCAGTTTAACTGCATTTAAATTACTACTATGCTCCGAGGCATTGAATGTTTGTGGTGTCGATTTTATATTGAATTTAATTAACTCCGATTTATAATTTAAGTATGCCTCTTCAGATCTTTCATATATTTCTTCAATCATGTATGAAGACTTTTGAAGCGCCTCCCAATCATCATAAGAGGATACTATATCCCGATGATTTTCTAAAAATTGACTCCACATACATTCTAAATTGGTGAGTCTAGTCTGTACGTACACATCGGTGAGCCTATCCTTTGGGGTCTTTTTAAAGTTCACTAAGCCCCTTTCTATTTTAATACAAGTGTCTTTTTGTGCATTCACCTTGGATGCCATTATTGCAAGACTCACTGACTAGCACTCACTGTACCGATGATACGCAGCCGCAGTGCCCCGTCGCAGCACTGCACAGCTACGCCTTGCAGCCGCTGGCGCGTCCCGGGCACGCCCTGAGCACGTGCGCCGAGTACACACGCGCCGCCGCCCCCGTCGCCGCGCCGTCTCGCTGCACCGTCTGCCGCAGTGCCTCGTCACAGCACTGCGCAGCCTCGCCCTGCAGCCGCTGGCACGTCCCGGGCACGCCCTGAGCGCGTGCGCCGAGTGCACACGCGCCGCCTGCCTGCCCCGGAACCTGCGCCGCCGCCCACGCCGCCGCGCCGTTCCCTGCTCCGTCTGCCGCAGTGCCTCGTCCCAGCACTGCGCAGCCTCGCCCTGCTGCCGCTGGCACGTCCCGGACACGCCCTGAGCACGTGCGCCGAGTGCACACGCGCCGCCTGCCTGCCCCGGAACCTGCGCCGCCGCCCACGCCGCCGCGCCGTTCCCTGCTCCGTCTGCCGCAGTGCCTCGTCCCAGCACTGCGCAGCCTCGCCCTGCAGCCGCTGGCGCGTCCCGGACACGCCCTGAGCACGTGCGCCGAGTGCACACGCGCCGCCTGCCTGCCCCGGAACCTGCGCCGCCGCCCACGCCGCCGCGCCGTCTCCTCGATTCCTGGGTTCACTCAAAAATGCCGATTCACGGAACAGCGTCGAGGTGATCGCCGATAACCTTACAAAATGGCGCCTCGAAACCCGTGCCGTCCGTGGAATTTTGAGCTTGAACCCGATGACTGCTTCACCGTCGCCGATTATCCGGTTGCGAAGGACCAAAAAAACTGTACGGGGCGTACAGTTAAACAACAAATAACTTGGAAGGCTTTTTATTTCCTTAAAAATTAATTGTTACAAAATTACGAGCAGAGCAATGAAGCGCCATTGAGAGGAAGTGAAAAATGACAAAATGCATAGGTTATAAAATTCGTTGACAAGTGTAATTTTTGACATCTCAATTTTTCCTAATTTGTTTTTTGTACACATGATGCATTTGCCAACAAAATAAATAAAATACATTTGGCGCCAATTTTAAAATTACAAATCCTTAAACACCAGTAATTTCACTAGCCACAGTGCCCTCCTACCGAAGCACAGTAATGTCTGCACATCACTGTTCAGGCGGCAGAATAACTGACACTGTTGGGGTACTAGCCGATCTCCTGCAGAGCAAGTCTACCCACGGTAAAGAGATCACCATTAAATGACGCGGAAAAGAGTCAAGAGTAACTGTACGGAATCAAGCTGTTATTATTCCGTATTTTTATTAGTTTTTCTGATTTTATTGATAATTTGATATATTTTTGTTTACTGTATTTAATCTTGATGTACTATATGTGTAAGTGGTAATTTATTGCCGTTCTAATTTGTACTGTGGTATAGGTATAACGATAGTTCTGGGACTTATCCCAGGACGTCTCTGAAATCTAAGTATTATTCACAAAAAATGTTTCATAATATTATTTACTAGCTTATGCTCGCGGCTTTGCCCGCACGGCAAAATCCTTTCTTAGCAGTGGTCTACGTCATGAAACCTTTCTATGTTCCAAATTTCAACCCAATCCATCTAGCGGTTGAGGCTGTACGTTATACAGATACATCAGTCACTAGCTTATTCTCATGGCTTTGCCCGCATGGACGGGTTACGTTTCATAATACCTACGGTCGTTTCAACTACGGTCGATTCGCATAAGTTCATTTCACATATTGGACGACTCGCTTACAGTGCAACTCGCCTGCGGTTGATTAAACTATGGGCATGTGAACTAATGGGCGATTCGGCCAATGTTCATTTGATATATTGGTTAATTCAACTATGGACGACTCACCTACGGTTTATAAATTCTTTGCTACGCGTGTTTTTAGTACAGTATTCAGGGCAAACCGAAATCTGTTGGTTAGGTTAGGTTTGAACAGTGACCACAATGCGCGAGCCGAGCGAGCGAAGCGAGCGTGCCGCGGCAGCGGCCGGCGAAGCGCCAGATATTTTTCTTATTACTGAATTATTTATCCTGTGTCATGGCATCTTCAGGCATTTTGGCATCTTCTTTCATCTACCTCATCATGGCAAAGTGGCATAATAAGCTGTCTGCGCACCTACAGATATAAATCATTCAGGTATCAAAAACAACACGTTTCTGAATTCTGTACTATAAACAAGTATTTTTTAGCTGTCATACCTGACTAGCAGCCGGAAACGTGGTCTAAAAATACGTGAACCGTCCGTTAGTTCGGTCAAAAATAGGCAAATCGTCCAATAGTTTAATCAACCATAGCTCAATCGACCGTAGCTGAGTTAACCGTAGGCGAATCGTCCAATATTGATTTCAACCAATAGTTATTATGAACGTAGGCGAAACGTCCAATAGACATTTTGAATAGTAGGTGATTCGATCGTAGTTACATATTGGCAAGGTTTGCCAGCCTTTACTAATTCTACGCCCATTAAGTCGCAGAAAACCCGTGAATTGAATCCCTCTTTTCCGTGGAATTGGAAATCGAATTAAATGGTCTGTATAAAATTCATTAATATATGAATAATTTACTGTCACGCGCTACGAAGTGCGCGCGGGTCAGCTAGTAAGAAATAATTGAAGTTGAATAATAATTATCACGACAGCGTTTGACGTTCCATCAAACCCAACTCACGCACCCGTGTCAATAAGAACGAGATTAAAATCGCTTATTGGTATATTTGCATATATCGCTATACTTACATGTCTTCAGACATGCAAAGTAGATCACGTTAAATAGTGTCATCTACGCTGATATGTAATCTGTAGGACCACTTGTTTTCACAGAGGCTTGTTCCGAAGCCGCTGACAAAAGTTTTACCTCCCACACAAAGCTCCATATGTTTTATTCAAACTCGAACCCCAACTTCGTCCTATTTTACCAAAATCTAGTGGAATTTATTCACACAACCAATAATTAAACGCTTTTATACTCAAACGTATTCATTAGCAAGTTCTCGTTGGGAATTTGGGAAACAAACAAAGGTGGCCATTCAGCTAATTTCGGGAATTCACCCGGTATTTAGCAGATGAAACGGCATAAAATATTGGACCGAAGCCGAATCAAAGCGTTTAATCGGATAGAAATCAGCATCTGACGTTGATCTGACTGGGGTGCAATGGAATACAGTGATGGAAATTACAATGTTTTTTCTTATAGGTCAGCCTTTGACTACGATCGCGCGTGATATTAGGCGACGATGGATATTTTTATATTTTAGATTGTTGATGAGTGTGAAGGTACTGTTAATTTAAAATTATAGCTTTAAAATTTAGATCCAATCCAATACTAAGAGGCACACCAGTTTAGAAAAAAATACCTACTTGAAATACCTCAGAACTCATGTGCTTGTTTAAAACATGAAATCTTTCAAAGGTCCTTTCCGCTGAAGTAAAAAAACAAATTTGAGAGCGCGTTATGTTTTTCTTTCGTTTAAATTTAACAAAATATGAAAGTGTTGTAATTAAATATTTAAAAACATTCGATTTCGTAATTATTGCATGGATTACTAACTTTAGTTCGAATGAAATTGGAGAATTACAAATTTAACTCAAGCTAATTTTGGGATATTCCTAGAATATTTCCACGAAAGCTTACGTACTTCTCCGTACATAATCTGACCAGCGGTTTCAATCGAAACACCGCCTGAATTGGGGTGGTACAGCCTTGTCACTCCCATTGATGATTTATTAATATTTTCCCAATCTTTGTACAGAACCGTGACATTTGTCTGCTGTTCTTCCATCTCAATGAGCATTAAAAATATGAAATTATATTAATCTCAAAGACTTTTGCGCGATCAAAGGACGAATCTTTACTATAAAGAGTTACTTTTAAAATGCCAGGAACTTGCTGAGATTCTTCAAACGGCGAAATTGAATCGAATGAAATTTCATGGAAAAGTTATATAAATAGGCTATGAGAAAATTGTTTAGGCAACAACTTGTCGACAACTGCTTGCTTCAGGATCTTTTCAGCTGTATTATAAAACGTACGTACCGTTCGTAAGTTTATTTTTAAGCAAAGAAGTAAGGAGACGAGCAAGACGTTCTGCTGGTGTTAAGAGAAAACGCTGCCTATATAGCCTATATATAGTCAGTAGGTACAATGTTGCCAAAGATTTAACAATGGTGTAAAATTCTAGGTGCACTGCACCAATGCTTTTTATTCAAGAGTCATAAGATAACGCCGAATCTAACAATAAGATAACTTCAACATTGCCTGCATGCATACCTATAGAGTATAAGTCAATAAAGAGTTTTATTCTCATTATTTTAATTTTTGTATATCGTGTTATTAGTTCGATTCCAAACCCTTAATTTATTATCAAAGCTTTATTTAACAGTATTTTTTTCTCTTCTCTTTATTAACTTTCAAGTATTACCACTATATTGAAAAAAACTATAGAAAACAAACGTTGTAATCATTGTTGCTTCTTCACTTGCTCGTACATTTACAATTAGATTTGGTCCGAGCTTAGAGTAAAATGAAACAAAACCTTAACTCTCTTCTCGTTAGATTTATATCTAGTGGTGGTAACTTAGTTGAGGAAGACTCTCACTCACGGACAAATAGTTTGAAGATTATCATTTCCAGTTAAAGAGAGATAATTCTTCTAACTTGTTTTAAAAATATAAAAAAAGTAATGTGTTACTGAATGACTGATGTTAATATTATACCTAGTCAGGTCATAAGTATTGTCACACAGTAAAAACTTTTCTTTTAGAATGCTGGCCACAAAAAAGTTTATTGAATTCGAATTTCAAATTGTTCATGAAAATAAAAATGTATACTGTTTAGAATTTTACTCATTTTTAAATATGGAGTGGACGCTTAAAGAAGACCGTGTTGCAGTTATTGCGTTGCATCGTTGCGGTTACGCGCCAATTCAAATTTTTGACATATTGAAAAATTTGAATATAACCAAAAGATTCGTTTATCGTACCATCAAACGATACAATGAAGACTCTAGTGTAGATGACAGGTCAAGAAGTGGTCGCCCTCGGTCTGTTAGGACTCCAGCAGTGATAAAAGCTGTGAAGGCGCGAATTCAAAGAAATCCCAAACGTAAGCAGAAACTGTTGGCCCTTCAGATGGGGTTAAGCAGAACCACGGTGAAAAGGGTGTTAAATGAAGACTTAGGGCTTCGGGCATATCGAAGAAAAACAGGACATCGTTTAAATGCTCGTCTAATGGACCTGAGACTGAAGAGATGCCGCGCTTTGTTGAAGCGGTACGCGAGAAAAAAATATCGAGAAATTCTTTTTTCGGATGAAAAAAATTTTACCGTAGAAGAGAGCTACAACAAACAAAATGATAAGGTGTACGCACACAGTAGTGAAGAAGCGAGCAACCGTATTCCGCGTGTCCAACGAGGTCATTTTCCATCCTCGCTCATGGTATGGTTGGGAGTTTCTTATTGGGGCTTAACAGAGGTACATTTTTGTGAGAAAGGTGTAAAAACGAATGCAGTTGTGTATCAAAATACAGTCCTGACGAACCTTGTGGAACCTGTTTCTCATACCATGTTGAATAACAGGCACTGGGTATTCCAACAAGATTCGGCGCCAGCTCATAGAGCGAAGAGCACACAAGACTGGCTGGCGGCGCGTGAAATCGACTTCATCCGGCACGAAGACTGGCCCTCCTCCAGTCCAGATTTGAGTCCGTTAGATTACAAGATATGGCAACACTTGGAGGAAAAGGCGTGCTCAAAGCCTCATCCCAATTTGGAGTCACTCAAGACATCCTTGATTAAGGCAGCAGCCGATATTGACATGGACCTCGTTCGTGCTGCGATAGACGACTGGCCGCGCAGATTGAAGGCCTGTATCCAAAATCACGGAGGTCATTTTGAATAAACTTTATTGTCATAAGAATCTATGTTTTGTTAAGTTCATTTTGGTATATAAATGGTTACATAATAAATAAACTTGTTCCAATAATTTTATATTAAACATGTGACAGAATTTATGACCTGACTAAGTATATTATTAATCGAGACTTATCGCGTAATTATATTATGTTAGTTCTACAAAAACATTACAAAACCAACCTCGACGTTTCGGTACAGTTACATGCACCGTGTTCACGAGTTTTCTCGTGAACACGTTTTTGTAGAACTAACATAATATTTATAACTAGCTGACCCGCGCGCACTTCGTTGCGCGTGAGAGTCAATTAATAAAGCGAATTCGGTGCTGCTATTTTGACTATGAATGTATTTCCATCCCCGCGACTTTGTAAGCGTAAAATAAGGCATGGCTATAATATTTGCTCCCGCTGTGGATAGCGAAGAATATCGGGCTGGATATTTCTATGCAGTTTTGTTCGCTACCGTAGGAACCAATGCTATGTCCTTTCTCAGAGATCAAACTATTTAAGTTTAGCGGTTATTGATTTCCATCACAAATTTTCACGCCTCTCCTCAGGAATTAATACTATTTGTGGTCCTTTCCCGGTAACTCTTTAACTTATCTCTATTATAATTTTTCTAAGCTAAATTATAATTATAGGTTACTAATTTCTCACACCATCCTTCCCGCGACTCAAATCAATTCCGTGGTTCCTGAATTTCCATTAAAACTCTGACCCTGAAGGTGGGGGAAGGATCAATACTGAGTCTCCTTAAAAGTTAATTTCTGACATAACAAACTATTCATTAACAGAACCAAAATTCTGAGTACTGGTGAGTTCGCAAAATCTCTTCTTATCGGTCGCCTACGTTACATAAAAAATACGTTGTCCAAATTTTAGCTTAAACGAAGAAGTGGTTACCGATATCCTACACAAACTGCACCCCCTCTTTCCTCCCCTCAAAGGTTGATTTCTGGGATAAAAAGTATCCCATATTTTTTTTAAGTCTCAGTCTACCTTTGTATCAAATTTTAACTCAATAGGGTCCTATTTCCTATACAAACTTTGACCCCCTAACGCTTCAATTCGAAGGTAATTTTTGACATAAAACTTTTTATTATTCCTCAACACATCCCCAATAATCTTATTGTGGATTTGTATACAAAAGTTTTTTAGGAATAATAATTCCCGTTCCCGTAAGAATTTCGCAAAATCCCCTCCCCTCTTACGGGTCGTGAAAGTCACATAAAGAACACGCTGTCTAAATTTTAGCGTAAAATATAACTGGTTACTGATTTCCTACTCAAACTTCTACCCCCCTTACTCCCCCGCACCCCTCCCTCTTAAAGTAAATTTCTGTCTAAAATAATATTCAGTGTTCCTAAACAAAACTCAAACCATGATTCCACAAAATTTCACCTGAATTGGTTTAGCGGTTACGGATTTGCATACAAAAGTTTTTCGGGAATAATTCTCGTTCCCGGGGGAATTTCGCAAAATACCTTCATATCGGTTGCTTACGTTACCTAAAGAATACGTTGTCCAAATTTCAGCTAAAACAAAGAAGCGGTTAACGATTTCTTACCCAAACTTGCATCCCCCTTTATCCCGCCTTTGAGGTTGATTTCTGGGATAAAAATTATCCCATATCATTTTGTAGAACTCAGTCTACCTCTCTACCAAATTTCAGCTCAATAGGGCCAGCGGTTCTAAATTTCCCATACAAATTTTGTACCCCCCTTACCCCCCCTTAAAAGTTAATTTTCGTCAAAAAAAAAACAATATTCCTAAACACAATCCAAGCAATCGTTTTACAAAGTTTCAACTCAATCGGTTCAGCGGTTAAGGATTTGCTTACAAACGTCTTTTAGGAATAATTCCCGTTCCCGTGGAAATTTTGCAAAATCCCTTTTTACCGGTCATCTACGTTACATAAAAAACACGCTGTTCAAATTTCAGCGTTAAAAGATACTGATACTGAAGTTACTGATTTCCTACTCAAACTTCTAACCCCCCTCTTCCGCCTTCAGGGTTGATTTCTGGAATAAAAAGTATTCCATATCATTTATTTTGACTCAATCTACCTCTGTACCATATTTCAGCTCAATAGGGTCAGCGGTTCTAAATTTTCCATTCAAACGTTGACCCCCCTTTACCCCCCCTTAAAAGTAAATTTCTGAGATAAAAACTATTCAATGTTCCTAAATACAATCCAAACAATCGTTTTACTAAATTTCAGCTCAATCGGTTCAGCGGTTACGGATTTCCATACAAACGTTTTTCGGGAATAATTCCCGTTCCCGGGAGAATTTTACAAAAATCCCTTTTTATAGGTCGCTTACGTTACCTAAATAACACGCTGTCCAAATTTCAGCTAAAACAATGAAGCGGTTAACGATTTCTTTCACAAACTTGCAACCCCCCTTTCCCCCTTTTAAGGTTGATTTCTGGGATAAAAAGTATCCAATATCTTTTTTTAGGACTCAATCTACCTGTGTACCAAATTTCAGCTCAATAGGGTCAGCGGTTCTAAATTTTCCATACAAACTTCGACCCCCCTTTACCCCCACTTAAAAGTAAATTTCTGACAAAAAAACTATTTCATGTTTCTAATCACAATCCTAACAATAGTTTTACAAAATTTCAGCTCAATCGGTTCAGCGGTTACGGATTTGCATACAAACGTTTTTCGGGAATAATTCCTGTTCCCGAGGGAATTTAGAAAAATCGCTTCTTATTGCACGATGAAGTTTTTCAAAGAATACGCTGTCCAAATTTCAGCTCAATCCGTCCAGCCGTTTGGGCTGTGCGTTGATAGCACGAAAGTGTACGAACGATTTTATATAATAAAAGAAGATAAGTAAATCTTTAGATAGATATAACTCTTTTATTTAAAAACCGATTTAAATAAAACCAATACTATTTACAAATTAGAGAAATTTGCAACGTTTTAGCGAAAACTGCATACAATTCGGTTGTGCCGTTTTATCACACATAAGTAATAACCTTTTTACAAATTAAGCCTAATAAAACTACTCTGGTAAATTTTCGTTTATGGCCACATCGATAGATGGCGTATTTTTAGTTTGTCGCACTTTTTGCTTTTTGATTTTTTTGAATTGAATTTACTTTATATTCTATTACTTTTACTTCGAAATTTTGATGTAAATTAGGGGCGATGTGTCCGATATAAATGATTATTATTTATTTTATTATTTTATTTTACGTTTCCCTAGGAAAAATTGACAAAATGTTTTACGATCTAGATCGCGCAAGCGACTTTTTCGCGTCGTTTTGTTCATATGCGTATTTTCACAGTTCACCTTAGTAAAGGATCACAATGAATGGGGAGAAATTTCCATTCTTATTATATGTATGGATTACGCGATAAGTCTCGATTAATAATATTAAACATGAGATCAAATCGGGGAGGGTTAAAATAATTGATTGATCTATGAACGTACAGCTGAAACCGTAGCGTAGAATAGAGTTGAAATTCTCTCTTCTCTCTTAAGTCGCTCCCTAATGGCTGAGGATCGTGGTCATCATTGGTTGTGGACGTTGGTGCTGTGACGCGTCTGACGATCTGCCTCTACAGGTGCTTGTCCATTGCATCTCTGACGACTGAACGAAACTTGATCAGCTTTTCTCGTCTTGCATCCTATGTGGCCGACTTGAAGTTAGGCACAAATATATTGTGACGTAGCATCTGCTAAGCAAAGTATTTCCGCCGCGAGAAATTTAGGCAAAGTTAAAAAAAATATATATATATTTAGTCCGTCAGTTATATATCCTACTACTATTACCTCTATAAACACGAAAATTTGTATGGATGGATATAAAAATGTATGAAGGAATATTGCGTAGCCGTTGCGTAGTTTTAGAGGTCTAAGCATACATAGGATCAGACAGACAGACGCGAAAAGCGACTTTGATTTAATACTACTATACTATTACTATACTATTTTATACTACTATTTAGCTTCTCTAGTTCTTCTTTTCAGCGGGTAAAAGGGGGCAGCTCAATTCGGAATAAATACAGCTTATCGACATTTCGATATTTCTATTTGTGTAAGCATTATTTGCCAGTCATTGTATCCGTGTGTATCGGAAGCACCGGATAGCGGCCCATTACCACGGGGTCGAGTTCGCAACTACCCTCTAAACTTTGATTAATAAGCGCAACCGCACTCACTACACTTCTTTTTACGTTTTTTAGTACAACTTGTTTAGAAAGCTTTTTGCTTTTGTTTTGCAAACGGAAATAGAACGCGTGTTATTTAAAAATACAGCTATATTTCGGGATTTTTCTGCTTAACGCGCTTGAAAACTAGGATTAATCCTTCTATACTACTAATAATATTATAAACGTGAAGGTTTGTATGAATGTATGGATGTCAAAATGTCTGCATGTATATTGTAACTTATTCACGCCTAAACGGGTGGTGGACCGATTCAGCCGAAATTTTGTTATAGAGATAGCTTAGACCCTGTAATAACACATATTATATAGCATTTACTCGAATATTAAACCATTATAAATACGAGTAAACCATTATATACTTTGTAATAAAGGCATTTTTTTACATATATTTTAAATGGTGGTTTTAATGCTAGTGTATACTTGGCCCAAAGTATAAGTATTGTCATTCACCGTGGCAGTGCTGCCAGCATTCTGGGCACTCTGCCATCTGACAGTGGTTTGGAGCACTCAGATTTTCTGTAGATTGGCGTGTGGCTAATAAAAATGTTCTTTACTGCTGTAGTAGCTGTAGTATTGTTAGTTTCTTTTCTCAATAAAGGCATTTTCAACAAAATATACTTTTTAAATTCATTTCTTGTAAATTAGTAGATTATTCCTCAGAATTCTTAATAATTATAATCCTTAAAATTACGTATTCGGAAACACTTCATCAAGTAAACGCTTGCCAACCAAGCACAGGTCTGTTTACCTCATCAACTCTCTAAGACTAGAGGTGTGTCGAGCGAAATTAAATTTAGTTGAAGATAATTTTATACGAAAAAGGAAAGAAATTATTATTTCGTACAATTTTCCTTTTACCTGATATTTATCCCTTGTCATTAGGTTATATTGCGTGTTATTTTTTATTATTCTTGTTTATAAAAGCGTTAATTTTAATTGAATTGCATTTTGAATGCGAAATAGCACACTTTTGTTTTTACACGAATTAAGTAAGGCTATATTTAGGCGAAGTCGCACGATTTTATCGGTATTAATTATATTTTTGTTTTATCTACTTCTAAGATACTAAATCCTACTGATATAATAATATTAGATATATGTCGGAGAAAGGCAAATACGTAAGATGTCCGACGTCACTTATTTTATTACTAAGACAACGTGATTGATGTTTGTGAGTTATCAATGATCAAAGTCAATGTCGATGTATCAGCGGGATTATTCCGGTCCAAAATCGCTTCTCGTTTTGCTGGCGCCCACTGTCAAATTTTAACAATATTTTGAAAAAATCTTGAAAATTCTTACGATGCCAGTACAAACTCAAATGCAACTTTATTTTTTTTTAATTTAGCATCTTTTGGGCGCCTTAAAGTGGCATTTTTGAAAATAAAAATGTGTTTATAGGTTATTTTTTTTGCTTACGTTTTGCTGCGCCGCCTTCTCTTTTTTGTGCAGAATTTAGGCCCTGTAAGTCAATTGTGAAATCACTCTTCTCTTGATCGGGACATCGCCAGCGCAGCGCCATACGCAATACGAGCGCACTGACTGATTAATAAAATCATCATATCCATGGCAATCCATCTGAATCTGCGACATATATATTAATATATAGGTTTGGAAAAGTGTGAATAATGTGTGTAGACAAATACATGTGTAGGTAGTTAAGACTCTAAATATACACACATAATATTCACATAGGAAAAATAAATAGGCTACTTTTGAGCAATAAAAATAGGTTGGGCACTGCTTCAGTCAATTAACATTATTTTACTAATATATTTTTTTTTAGTTTGGTGAGGCATTCTTAAAGTAGTGTTACAAAGTTAAAGATCAGCTTAAACCAATTTGGATGAAATTTGGAGATATAGTTCAAGACTCGGGAAAGGAGATTGGATAGTTTTTATCCCGTTTTTTTAACACTGGATAAAACCGATTTATAGTGGATTACCACGGGACGT
The DNA here is from genome assembly GCA_947507615.1 of Hemithea aestivaria. NCBI lineage: Eukaryota > Metazoa > Arthropoda > Insecta > Lepidoptera > Geometridae > Hemithea > Hemithea aestivaria. The sequence continues at coordinate 3,318,452 of OX382343.1, forward strand.
TACTAATTATATATAAATAGAAATATGTTAATGATGGAATGGGTATGGGAATGGAATGAGAATGGAAATGAAAATGGGCATGAGAATGGGAATGTAAAACTAACACTAAAATATGTACGCGAAAGTCTTCTGAATATACATATAAAAGGAATTGACTGACTGACTGACTGATCTATCAACGCACAGCTCAAACCACTGAACGGATTGGGTTCGAATTTGGAATACAGATAGGTTTTATGACATAGACCTCCGCAAAGAAAGGATTTCGTCACGCGGGCAAAGCCGCAAGCATTAGCTAGTGATTAATAAAATTAACATGACTTGTAAATTCAAGAGATTTTAAAAATAATACTTACATTTAAACTTACATCTCTCATTTATCAGATTAAGAAATCAAGCCGCCCAAAGTTAACAGTGCTGGACGGACACACGGTCGTTAAAACTAACACTGCCTGTAAAGGGAGTGTTTACACGCACTCTAGTGGGTAATAACATCTCAAACTCATGGTTTTAGGTGTTATTACTCTAAATTATTGCGTTATTAAGTTGATTTATGGTTTTAATAAGCTTTATTAAAGTTTAAATTAATTATTTTCAAAATTATTAACTGTATTTTACGAGTTTAAGATTAAGAATCAGAGCAATATCAAAATGTTAAAGGGAAGGGATAGTTACAAGTGACTTAAAAAAAATTAGGATACATGCCAATAGTTTTAAATCTAGTCTAACAGAGCTAGGCTAGACGACAAGACATTATTTTGAGATTTTACGTCGATATTGTCTTACTCGCATGTTACATTTGACTTTATAGGACAGTACCATAAAGAATAGAGGCTTTTTACGCTCAAAGGTTAACAAAATAGTCTTAAAACTAAATTGCAGTTCCTATATAAAGCTATACAATGACCGTCCTTATCGCTTAAAGCGATGTCATCCAGACAACCAGCTTCGAGTGTTTGAAATTAAAGAGTATCTAGAGATCTACTTACGAGTATATCTCAACGTGTACCTTCAATCATTGCCTCAAGACTTCCCCCACAGTCCAACTTTTCTTCCACATTCACAGCCCAAAAAAAAGATTTACAAAAGTCAGACACACCAGTCGTATGTCTTTTACCAATCTCTCTCGAGCTAGGTAATTAGTTTCAGTGGGGATCCTTTTGTTCCAATGTACGGCGCGCCTAATTGTCGTGTTCGACTTGTGAAGTTGCCCGAATCTGGTCCAATTTAGTCGGGGCACCTGTACGAAATAGGAACCGACTTCGATTTTGTAAACATGAATAAAGTTATTGTAATTGCTATTTTTTTATTTTGATATAGTTTATATATGAAAATATAATATAATGAACTATAATAATGATTAACATTAATAACATTTTATCATCATCATCAGCCTTCAATTGGCCACTGCTGGGCAAAGCTGGCCTCCCTTTGATTTTGCCATTTTCCCCTGTCTCTTGCAGTCCTCATCCAGCTGCCTCCAGCCTGGTTTCTTAATGTCGTCAGTCCATCGTGCCATCGGACCACCCGGAATAACCCGGAAATAACTATTTACGAGTAGTATGTAATATGTCGTAAACCTAATATAAGAAATTGTCAAAAAGACCGAACCGGGCCGTGCTTGCTATTTTGTTAATAATTTGCATTTCTAGTACTTGCTAGATACATGAATAACAGGCACAGTGATCAAAACTGTCTTAGCCTTCGTCACCAGAAAACGCCACTTCTGCCAGTTCTAATTTATTAAGTGGGCACGTTATAGTCTAGAAGTAGCAAGCGTAGTGTAGTCTAGCGTTATAGTCGTTTATAGTCCAAATGCTAACTCAAGACCAAGCTTTTGGCTCTATTCTAAAACTTCATAAATTCACTATTTATTCTAGATACGTTATTATCTAGAATCTAGAAGTTATTCTAAACGCTTACTTTCTTAAATCCAAATTCGTGGTCCTTACTAATTTCATAAAGACAAGCAAATCTGACAAGCAATTGCAAATTCAATATTTAATCCTACGAGTATTCCATAAAAGGTTAGTAGTAACAATAAAATCTCCAAAATTGAACCCAAAAAAGATTCGTCCCAAAAACCGCCCTTAGAATCCGGCATTACAACTAAATTCCACCTAAAAGTAATCGCAGGACAGTGTCCAGAGCAATTTGTGCCAAATTCCATCCTCTCCGGGCTTTGAGCCGTGGATCACTATGAAAATTGCGGGCGGTACCCTCGCATAATTAAAATTTAGGGATACCAGTTCTCAGGTTGTTTATGGCGGAATGATGGGAAAAACTCCATTATTTTGTACACAATCTTATTCTCTTAAATTCTTTGTTATTATATGTTTAAAATTTACTTTGTATCGTTTAACAGGATTTACTCGGTCTGGAAACTGGAATGCTGATTCAAAATCTCACGGTTTGTGACATTTAATCTTGTGAATTATTTAAAAAAAAAAACTACTTTATTGCTAACTAGATTTGCAACCCATTCGAGAAGAATCTCTTTAAGATGAAAAGGCAATTTACGTCAGAGACGACATGTAGAGTCCGTGGTCCAGTGGCCGTACGTCCGAATAATATTCGGATGCCCTGGGTTCAAATCTGAGCGTGAGGCAAGTTTTTCGCCTCAACTCTACCGTGTTTCGGAATGCACGTAAAACTGGGGGTTCCAGCTGTTTTCTTCCAGATATCAAGAAGGCAGTCGTTAGGTATTAGGTTACAGGCCTTGTTGACTACCTGAATGACTTGATGCCCTGAATGACCTGAACTTGACTACCTGAATCTGCAACACAAATAAATAATAATAAACGCGTGCCAATTTTAACCATAGATTATATTTATAAATCTCATTGTAAATGAACAAAAGTTTGTTTGAGAAATAAAGTTCTTTAAACCTAAATCACACAACCAGTCTAAAACTGCAACATATAGGTTAGCCACACAATCTAAAATTGTGAGATTGTGACTTGACTCTGATAGTGTAAGTAAGGTAACTGTTGGAGTAAAAACTCCAATTATTATTATAAGCAGACAGACCACGTGACGGTGATCGTTTACCGTCGTCTATAGACGTCTACAACACCAGTGGCATCACCAACTCGCAGGAAATAATTTATGTTTAGACAGAACAAGCCAAGGCTCCAAAAAGCACATAACTCTTGGATTTATAATTTATATGACCGCACAGTGCTCCCTCTAGCCGTATATTATAACAACTGTGACATTGACAACGATCGCCCTGTCTGTATACTACATATTGGTTATTTATTAGTTATGGGTCACTTGAGTCTTGCGAAACACCTGGTGTAGGTTATGTTGTACTTAAAGGTGCTCTACTTCTCGCAAAAGTTCGCGTGGTGTATCAAATTATCATTTAAAGGCTCAAGCTTTTTGACGTTCAGTGAAGCCTAGCCCGCCTTTTAGGTTTAATCTGCTGCCATCTATGACCGCATCGTCGCTTAACATTATACGAGACCGGTCAAAGGCTTAATATAATAAAGGCTTAATATAATAAAGGCTTACCTATAATGAATAAAAAAAAAGACGTGTGGCACTCGGAGACTGCCGCGGTAAAGCTATTGCATAGCATTTTTTATCAACATATGCAATTATAATTATTTATTTATTTTATTAATGCAGTATTTTTTTTCCTTTGTTTTTTTTTTCTTTGATATTAATTCAAGTTACACTTTGAGCATGGTGACCGATGAAAAAACAAAAGAGAGATGGAAAAACTAAAAAGTATCACCGCTGTGCCGGTCGGAGTGGGGGGTGTTAGGTTTTTTTCGTTACGGAATTTCTGAATTCGGTCCCCACGCTCAAGGCCTGCGATAGAAGCTATGCAATGGCTTAAAAACATTTTTGTGAGATTTTCTTTTAAGGTTTTTATAAATCATTTTTAATAACTAAATAAAACTATATTACTACTGTACATAAATAGGTATATACTCGTAGATTACAGTTTGTCCACAATGGGCGGCCTAATCGCTTCGGATTTCTTTCAGAATCTAATTGATTTAAAGCATTTTTTTGTTTCCGTTTTCTTACCATTATTTCATGATCATTATCCTCCTCTGAGCAAAATTTCAGCTTTCAAGGACATATTATGACATATAGTTTCTAAGCAAAGCCGCGGACAAACAGACGGACGGAAAGACAGCGTAACTACAATACTTCCTTGTTGATTACGGAAGCCTAAAAAGAAAGAGTAACTGATTGACTGACTGATTTTATCAAGTCACAACCCAAACTACTGAAATCACTTGGCCGCCACATGAATTTAAAATCCAAGATGGCCGCCACCACAAAATGATAAATAACTACAGAAGTAATACAACTAGAAATACCCATTTTATGTGTGAGTGTGATGGCAATAGGGAAAATTCTGTGTGAAGAAAAAGGAGAACCTATTTTATTTCCGTCCCTTTAAGCGTGGCCGATTTATGTTGTTTGTCAAACTCTGTCAAACTGCTTCACTGTGACAAGAAGAAGAACTGTGACAATAACACCTATGTAAATAAATACAATGTTATTCACTTCGCCTCCTTGGTTCGCCGATCCTAGACGAATCCTTCCCACCTTTTGTTGAGGAAAAAATTCAAAATTTTATGATGGCCTCGGACAGATCGATCAAAATTAATGCCCACATGGCATTTACTATTATCAGGTATTGTTTGTTTGTACCAAAATTTACATACGTTTTACGATGTTGTCCATTGTGGAAACACAATGAGCTTCTCGTAAGCTTAGACAACGTCATAAAAAATACCCTGATGTCGGTCCTGAATTTGAGCTTGGATGACAGGGCTTGGTCTCAAGCCTCCTTACCTATCAGGTTTGGGGGCCTGGGGGTCCGTAAAATTTCTAGTGTCGCTCTCCCGGCTTTTTTGTCCTCAGTGCATAGTTCGGACAATCTCATTCAAAAAATACTCGCTCCCTCGCGAGACCCCGCATTATCATCTTTGGCTATAGCTAATTCAGCTGAGGCAAAAAATGCTTGGGTGGCAGCTTGCCCCAATACCGATTTACCTAAAGTACCATCTTCACAGAGACTGTGGGATGGGCCACTCTGCGAGTTGGCACGGAATAGTCTAATACAAACGTGTCCCAACTCGTCAGACCGTGCCCGACTTCTAGCAGTCTCTGTTAGGGAATCTGGTTTTTGGTTGCAAGCCATCCCTTCCATTAATACTGGTAATCTTTTAGATTCATCTGCTTTTCGTGTAGCTGTTAGTTTGCGCCTGGGTGCAGCATGTTATGTAGGTCACCGCTGTCAGTGTGGTACTGCAGTCGACGAACTCGGTCACCATGGTCTCTCATGTTCTCGGAGCGCTGGCCGAATCTCCCGCCACTCCAGTCTCAACGACATCATTCGCCGGGCTTTTACCAGCGCCAATGTAGCAGCCATTCTCGAACCGAATGGTCTGATGCGTGACGATGGTAAAAGACCTGACGGTATGACTTTGATTCCCTGGAAGTTAGGTCGGCCGTTAGTGTGGGACGCGACTTGCGTTGATACACTGGCGCCCTCACATCTTCCAGAGACTCAAATTGCGGCTGGTGCGGCGGCAGTTTCTGCTGAGCGGCTCAAGCGGCGTAAATATGCTAACCTCGATAGCGGTTACATTTTTAAGCCGTTTGGGGTAGAGACTTTGGGTCCTTGGGGTCCGGGAGCTCACCGCATTTTCCAAAATTTATCTGAGCGCTTGGTCGAGGCGACGTGTGACCAAAATGCTGGGGTATATTTGGCCCAACGTATAAGTATTGCCATTCAACGTGGCAATGCTGCCAGCATTCTGGGCACTCTGCCAACTGACAGTGGTTTGGAGCACTTGGATTTTCTGTAGATCGGCTTGCGGCCGATCTGTGGTTAATAAAAGTGTTCTTTACTGCTGTAGTAGCTGTAGTATTGTTAGTTTGTTTTTCTCAATAAAGGCATTTGCCACTAAAAAAAAAAAAAAAAAGTTTATGACTTAAAATATCAATATATCGCGTATTTTCATAAAATAATGTAAATCCGTAAGCTGTTTGTCTCACAGGTGGCCACGATGATGTGACCCCCTGTAAATAACATATTACGTTGGGGGTTTTTTAAATTTTTAATTTAATTCACTTTGTCAATAAAGGCATTTGTCACTTGGTTGATGTAACAATGTCCTATGATATATTAAATACAGAAAATGTCCAGTCAGTTTCGACCTTTATATTATTATGATTGGGGCGCGCCATTTGATTCCCTCGAGGGCGGCTCTTTTATACAAACACGGAAACAATTGCTTTGTTAACTAAATAACAATATTATGACACAAATTGTTTTCATTCTGATATCAATATTGAATCATGAATAACATCAAATACGAGACATAGGGGCGCTATTCAATGAACTGATTTCATGATATAAAGATACTAGCTTTAAATATTTACAGCTTTGCCCGCGTTTAAAAATCCTTTCTTACTAGCCTACATCAATAAAACCTATCAGCAGGGCTATTCACTTATCGGTTAGGGAATCGAACCGAATACCGAATTGTCAAAAATGTATGAAATGACGTGACATGACATGTCAAGCTGTATCTATATAATATGTCATTTTATACATTTTTGACAATTCGGTATTCGGTTCGGTTCTTTCACGGATAAGTGAATGACCCTGCTGAATTCTAAATTTCAACCGAATAGATCTTACTAATATTATAAACGTGAAAGTTTGTAAGAATGGATGTCTGGATGTGTGTTTGTTACTCTTTCATGCCTAAACGGTTGGACCGATTGAGCTGAAATTTTGTATAGGGATAGCTTAGACCCTGGAATAACACATAGGCTACAGTACAGCGGGTAAAACCGCTGGGCGCAGCTAGTATTATAAACGTGAAAGTTTGTAAAAATGGATGTCTGGATGTCAGAATGTTTGTTACTCTTTCACGCCTAAACGGGTGGAACGATTGAGCTAAAATTTTGTATAGAGATAGCTTAGACTCCAGAATAACACATAGGCTACATAAGTACTGCGGGTAAAACCGTTGGGCGCAGCTAATAAATCAGTCAGTCATTCTTTCCTTTTATATGTCGCCTATAAAAGCCCTAAAGAAAGTCAACTCAAAGATCGACCAGTTTGACTTATGTACAATAAGGCTATCGATCAATAAAACAAATTTAAAATTATTAGTAAAATATGTTCAAAAGCATTATTTATTCTACACAACTAAACACTCCGTTGTAACTACATAAGTACTCCGTTGATTTAATTTATTGAAAAAAAAAGAAGTGTTTTTGACTTATGTGCGATATTTAGAAGAGTGACTGATTGACTGAGTTACAAATCCACAGGTCAAACCGCCAATCGACCACAAAAAAACAAACAAATTTGGACCACAGTTAGGTTTTTATGACTTAGACCTCCGCTAAGGGAGATTTTTTTACCGGAGCAAAGCTGCAAGCGCAAGCTAGTCGTTCCATAAGATAACATCAATTATAATTATAATTCGTTTATCTAGGATCATTAGTCATAGTAGCCTCGAGCCATCTGCTGTAATTAATCACTGCATACCTTCCAAATAAATGTATGTCATCATTAATTACAGGACGCCGACCTTTGTCTGTCTGCCTGTCTAGGGTGACAATGGAATCAGTTGAGAAAAGTACCTAACTACAAAAATATGTATTTTTTATACTAGCTGCGTCAAACTCATTCCATAAATCAAAATACATTTAAATATATCTATTTACTAGGTGTGCATATTATTTGGTACATAATAAAATTATTACAAAAGTAGGTAGGTATGTATACTTTGGATATTGTTGCCTCTATTTGTAAAAGAATATTATTATGATATTGTTGTATCTATTGTGATACGCACTAATGTGAATCGTAACATAATATTCTCTTTGTATGTCATTATCTATTTTTTTTTGTTAGACATTACCCATAAAATTATATGTATGTATTGAAATTATTATATTGACAATATAAAAGTATTGTATTGAAGCCAGGGAAGTATTTATCCCGTCTTCTAGGTTTATTCTACTATCATCTACGACCGCATCGTCGCATCACAAGGGCTAACTTAAATATAATAATGAATAAAAAAAGAAACACCTTGTCTGCCTATTTATTTATCAAGCTGTATATTATAATAGAGGTAATCTGTTTTACGGAGGCTTTCAGAGCACAATTTGCGCTCCGCTGCATTCTATACGTACATTGTACATACTACATTTACATACAATGTACATACAGGTGGAGTGAAAAGCTTAGACTTAGACCAATTGAATTTGTGTGCGCGCCACAACGCGGCAGAATTGTGTCGGTTGATTAGATAGTTTCAGTAACTGATTTTAAATGGAGTATGACTATTACATATTATACTGATTCATCTATTTTAAGTTTGTTCTTGTGCTATAATTAGAAAATACGTGTATTTGTTCAACTAATACATACTAAAACAGAAGTTTTTTTAGTGCTCTCTATTGCAAACATCGCTAATATAATGTGGATATAATGTGAATATAATGTGTTCACATACATTATATTTTCTTACTTTTGAAGTACAAAGGTCTTAAAATATTTACTTAATTATGCCTTTTGATATCGTTAGACTGTATAATTTTATTTGTTTTCAAATTAGAAAGTTAATTAAGATTTGAACAAAAAATAAATGTAAAGTTATTTCGAGGATTGAAAGTCGTAACCAAAGTTACCTGATTGGTCCCAAAAACAAAACAAACAAAATAACTACATTATCTCACGATTAAATAAATAACATTTCTTCAAACAAAACTTATTCAAATATCCAACAGCTTCGTTAGGAATAAGTTTGTGACTCTCAATTAAAATCCGAGGAAATTCGAGAATTTTCGGGAATTTTCGCCAACAACAGGGATTTGTTTGCATAAATTTAAAATTTACTTCCGTTATGAGACCTTTATGAGACCTAATGTTTATGGAGATAAGTTTGGAAATTAAATTTAATCAAGCGTTTGTTACCTTTTTTAATTATCATTAATTTCCTAATGCTGAGCAGCGGACTTAGTTATAAAAGTTATCAATCTCTAAAAATAATCTGAAATTTTGTGACATTTTTAGGACTTTTTTAAAAGACTTTTTGATGACCGAATCTTTTTCGACTGTGATCTTGTTTTTTTTTTTAAATTTAAGTATTTAGTGTAAAGAATGTTGCTTCCCGTATATGTTTGTCCTTGTGTATGCTTAATGCTTATATCTTTAAAACTACGCAACGGATTTAGATGCGGTTTTCATTAATAGATAGAGTGATTCAAGAGGAAGGTTTGTATGTATAATAAGTGCGTAATATAGAAGAAAAACACTAAAAATGTGTTATTAAGCGCAACAATATGCGCGCGGATCCTCTAGTTAACAATAAACAATAAATTGTGTCTACCTACGCATTTTCCATTCTAAAATTACCTTCTAGATAAAAATACTTTTAAAATCTCATCCCAAAAGGTGGCCATTATAAAAAAATTACGGTAAACAAACATTGTGTGATTCTTATCGCTGTCAAATAGGTAGGTGACCCAATATACATGCAAATTCCTCCGAGATACGGACAAATTGTATTCGGGATGTCCCTGTATATAATATAATTCGTTTTTCGGTGTTTTTGTGTGAAATAAGACGTTTTTGTGGATTCTATTTTTAAATTGGCCTTTACTGTGAAGGGGCTTCTTTCTGTTATTATTATCCAACATAAGAATATTGTTGAATATTAACTGGATTGTCTGGAAGATAGATGGATAACTCTTTATTGCAACAAAGAAAACAATTAACACTAAATCCGTCGTCGACTTCCTGCTGACTCTGCGCGCAACACGCACAGATCACTATACTAGTACTACGTACAGATGCGACAGTGGCGCGGAATCGCTTGTTTTCGCAGTGTTCCGTTTGGCGCTGGCATCGGATATATTTTTTATGACATTGACATTTTAAACGACAACTAGTGATGTAACAAGTAAACCACTAAGTATCGATAACTAGTGATGCTCCTCTTATCGAAATGTTTCGACGTTCGGTTCCTGTATTAATTTTTAAATAATTTTGAAGAAAAAATAAAACAAACAAAAAAGTATTATCAACACTTTATTTCACCAAAAACTTTCTTTCTAATTTCACATTTAAAAATCATCATTGTGGGAAAGTTTCCGGGCTTCATTTATTCTCTCCATAGCAGATTTTCGTAAGCGTTCAGTTGCTATGGATTCTGCTTCTCGCAAAAACTTTCGATTCTTTGAACAAACTCTTTTTGTTATAGATGCAACTGGAATAAAAAATAGCATTTGAATTGATCTCTGCTAAGTAAAAGATGAAATACTCGTCATTCGCCATATTTATGACTTCCCCTTGTGGCAATTTTTTTACGAGTAAAAATATAAATATTCAAAGCTGTTTTCTTTGCTGGAGTTACTGAAAACATATAACATTCCTTCCTCTCCATTCCTTTGGAAGAAGTAGAAGGAATTTCTAGTTCTCTTTTTTCTTTCAGTTCTGCAACCAAAAAAATTGCATAATTAATTATTTAATTGGATTTTTTTTCTTCAAAAATATAACTAATATTCAACTATATTGTCTTGGTTTATTATTAACTAGCAGTCTGTTTAGCTCTTCTAATGTAAATTTGTAGCAAGCATCCAAACTTTTACATATTTTATTAAGTAGGTAATTGTAATTCTTGGTCACAAATAAAATGCACTGACAAACCTTCAGACATTAAAGCTGGAGTCAGTTTTTGTATTTTCAGGAATAAATGGTGCAATATTGTCTGAGAATAAATTCTCTCGTTCAGTTTGACCCGTAGATGATGCATATCATCGGTCATGGAAACTATCACCATCTGAAACCAATAAATTCATATTATTTTCTAATTGACATTATTACCTACAAATGAACAATGGAGGGTTTTCTGAAATAGCAGCCACCAGTGCCCGAGCACACTTTCTTAAAAAAATGGTGGAAACACAAATTGTGCAGATTTGTTTCCAATTTTTCTGATTCTAGGGTCCATGGATACAAACCCATACTAAGCAGTAGAAATTTCATTCAAGATGAAATTATGTAGAATTGTATGATCGCAAAGAGAAATAGGTAATATTATTGTTTAAATACCTTCTGTCCCGACAACCAGTAACATTTCATCATTGTCACCACTGACACTGTTCACTTAAGGTGTTATATTCTGAAACCATACAAAAATATTAATCTTAATAATATTATGATATTATTACAATACTAGAGACGCCCAGCGGTTTTACCCGCTGTACTCTACAATGCTAAGGTCTGTATGAATGTCTGTATGTATGTTAGTTACTCTTTCACACCTAAACAAGTGGACCAATTGAGCTGAAATTTGGTATAGAGATAGCTCAGACCCTGGAATAACACATAGTACACATAGTAGTTGTTGTACTGTTGTGTGAACAATAAAGAGTTTTCTATTCTATTCATAGTACAGCTGGTCTGGTAAAACCACTGGGCGCAGCTAGTTATATATCACAGCAACATGTTGCAATGTTTGCTCTATTGGTGGACTATTTATTGCTTGATATTACTCAGGTTAGGTATTGATTTATGATGGCTGGAATTGGTAGAGATCATCACACATTTTAAACATAAAAATTGTGTAACTGTTCCACCAATGGAATATTGACCCGTTAATAATACATATAGAAAAAGACACATTTATTCGACGGCTTATAAAACACAAATAAAAAAGCAAGACAACAATAATAGTAATAATGCACATGAGCATTCATTATGCTGCCGAATGGGAACTGCCTCAGCATTGTGCTGCGTGTCAACAGTTAAACACACAGCGCTGGTATTCTGGCAGTCCCCATTGGTAAAGTTAAAAGAAAAAATATTCTATAGGTAGGTAATTAATATCTAACAGAAAAGTAACAAAATATCAAACTAAGAACATTTTACAATTTGCATTATATATGTAAACCATAATAATGTGATCTGTGTAGTATGGCCAGATACACTGGCGGATCCAGGATTTGGTTCTGGGGGGCCAAGGTGCAGACGGGCAAAAATATTATAATTTTTACTACGAAAAGTGTGTGTTTAGCTCGCTCTGAACAGTTAGAAAGTTCAAATATCCTTAATAATAAGTGTGTGATAGTAAGCCGAGAATAAAATTATAATCTTGACCATGAAATATGTGCAAAATTTGTATCTCTACAATGCTTCTGGAAGGGGCCTTGGCCCCCTGCCCCCCCCCCCCCTAAATCCGCCTATGGCCAGATATAAATGGATTTATTTATTATTATTACCCACCTTCGGAATTTAGGGGCATGCCGTGTTCTATTTCTTTAGCTGTAAACAGGCAGGGGTAAGAATAGCGTGTCCTTCCTTGTCCATCCAACGGACGAGATTCGAAGTGTTTGTGACACACACGTTTTCTCAGCAGTTGCTCCTTAGAAAGTCCAATGAGCAGGGGATTAGTTATTGGCACTAAGAAAGTCTGAACTTATCGTCCTTTGGCAAGTTAAAAAGGCGATGAGTAGCGCTTGTTGCATCACAAACACCAACATAACATTTTAACGTCACCATGGCGAAAAACAGTGCAGGAACAGTTTAGAGTTTAGAATTATTCAAGCAATGAATTACGGGAATTAGTTAAAGCTGATCAGGGATCTACAACTCAAGCAAAAAGCGAGGAGATCACAGGATTCAGATAAAACCGGCGCTCGTTTCAAAGTTGAATGACAGTCACAGATCTAGGATGACAGTCGAGATGTAAGATTCAAGATGGCGCATTTTTTTTTTAATTTATAGTGCACAGTAGCGCCAAACGGAACATTGAGAAAACCAGCTGTCCCAGGCCTGGCAACACGTCGCCGACGCCTAGTGTCACCTAGTTTTTAAGTTTATAAAATAAATTTTATAGTCTGTAAGGTACATATATATATATATATATATATATATATATATATATATATATATATATATATATATATATATATATATTTATATATATATATATGATATGAGCCTCAGGTACACTGCGCCTGTGGCAGTGTACTACTGCCTGAAATAAATGAATTATTATTAAATAAGTTCATTTCAGTTAAGCAATGTTATAATTGGTGGTATTATTGCTAATAGCGATCTCTTCTAGACAATCAAGCAGGAAAGAAATAAAAAAAAACCGGTCAAGTACGAGTAGGACTCGAGCACCGAGGGTTCCGTATAAACCTACGGGTTTCTACGGAACCCTAAGGAAAAGTGGGTATAATATAATTTATATACTGTAGGTTTTGATTCCCTTGAGAGTAGTCGCGAGTTAAAAAATACGGCTAAAATTGCTGTATCTTTTGAATGCGTTGAGATAGAGGTTTGACTTTATTACAGTTTAAAGGTATTATAAACCTTAGTATTTGATAAGAATTTCAGTTTCCTGCACGCGTTCATGAGAAATAAGGTACTAAGTATGAAATTATTAAAAATATTTTTTTTATATGATGTAACAAAAAATGTACAATTTTCGCAATTTTTCCTTTATCTGTGCTCTAAGGAATTGCTTTTTACCAACTTTCAAGATTCTACGTTCACGGCAAGTACCCTGTAGGTTTTGGTTTTTTGAGAGTAGTTGCGTGTTTAAAATTTCGGCTAAAATTGCTGTTTCTTTTGAATGCGTTGAGATAGAGATTTGAATTTATTACAGTTTAAACGTATTATAGACCTTAGTATTTGATATGAATTTCAGTTTAATACCTGCACGCGTTCATGAGAAATAAGGTAGTAAGAATGAAATTTTTAAAAATATTTTTTTATATGATGTAATTAAAAATGTACAATTTTCGCAATTTTTCCTTTATCTGTGCTCTAAGGAATTGGTTTTTACCAAATTTCAAGATTCTACGTTCACGGCAAGTACCCTGTAGGTTTTGGTTTTTTGAGAGTAGTTGCGTGTTTAAAATTTTGGCTAAAATTGCTGTTACTTTTGAATGCGTTAACATGGAGGTTTGATTTTATTACAGTTTAAAGGTATTATAGACTTGAGTATTTGATATGAATTTCAATTTAATCCGTTTACGCGTTCATGAGAAAAGGGGTAGTAGGTATAAAATTTTTCAAAATATTTTTTTCATATGATGAAAATAAAAACTTATGGTTTTCGCAATTTTTCCTTTATCTGTGCTCTAAGGAGTTGCTTCGTGCCAAATTTCAAGATTCTGAGTTTACGGGAAGTGCCCCGTAGGTTTTGATTTATTTGGTAATGTCGAAAATTTTATGAAATTTGCGACATATTCGAATATATCTTTTGATTGCGTTGGCCTAGAAGTTTGAATTTTTCACAACTCTAAGAGGCAATGGACTTTAGTATTTCTTATAAATTTCAGCTTGATACCTCCACGCGTTCCTGAGAAAAAGGGTCTTGACAGACAGACGGACGGACGGACGGACGGACGGACGGACGGACGGACGGACGGACGGACAACAAAGTGATCCTATAAGGGTTCCGTTTTTTCCTTTTGAGGTACGGAACCCTAAAAATACAAGTTTTAGAATGAAGGTGGTGAAGAGATCGCTCTGATACCACTATACCATGCTATCTTACTAATATTATAAACGTGAAAATTTATAAGAATGTATAGATGTCTTGATGTTTGTTTGTTATTCTTTCACCCTAGAATCTCCTCTCCTCCTCAGAAGGTCCTCTTTTAGACCCTAGAATAACACATAGGCTATAGAACAGCGGGTAAAATCGCTGGACGCAACTAGTATATCATAACGATGACGTAGGGGTTGTACGAGTAGGGTGACGATGCGTAAAGCATTTCTCCCAGCGCAAAAAAAAAAGGACACACCGTACAACGCCTTTTTTAATTACCCTTAACGTACGTACTCGTATTTTTTTTTAGTTTAAAGGAAATAGAAAATGAAACATCATCTGTAATATCTCATTAACATTTTATTTACACGATTTTTAGATATGTATTCACAACTACATTTATAAAAATTAATCTAAACTTAGAATATTATGTAATGCACTATATCTAAGTAACTTATACGTTAACTTTTAAACTTAACCATAATATACTTAAAGTGGAATGAGTGAAATTTTTGTTTATAAAATAAAATTACACAAAAAAGTTTTTACTGTTGTTTATACCTAATATTTAGTTATGTGTATAATAATATTGATTTGTGTAGGTAAGTGGAAAATGTAGGTAAGGTAAAAGGTTCAGTTGGAGAATACAAAACAATTAATTATCATAATACGAGTATCTATTAATTTAATTGGTACACAAATAAAATATAACTCTCTACTTGCTTCAGTGTTTCCTGTAAATTACAACTTAGGAATCCTTAAATCGAGGGTTATTGGGTATTTACTAGGTCTGTCTTCCTTCTGCCTGCCTTCGACCGCGTCATTACTTACCAACAGGTGAGACTGTAGTCAACAAGGCAGTCTGAGCAAAAAAAAAAAAAAAAAATTTTTTTGATTGCCACTTTTTAAAATATTTCAACAAAATGTGAAACTTACAAACTAGCCTTATTATTAAGGTCCACTTGCATCAAATAGGGTTCCAAAGTTTTTAGCACACCTCTGTCTTAAAACTGTTACAGCATAATACTTGTCAAAAGTTAACTTGTAGAAAGAAACGTTATGTTATTAATAAGTGCATCATTAAAAACCAAATGAGAGAGAAAAGGTATAAGTTAAGTCCATACTTAGTACGTGTACACAAAAATACATAATACAAAAACATAATACATAATATACCATACCCGAGGGCCTATTGGCTATCGGCAAACAACATGTAAAACACTAGCATCAAAATTGCGTACATTACTTCCTTAAACTTAGTAGTAAAATTGCGTACATTACTTCCTTAAACCGCCTCAGTAAAATAAGAAACGCAGCAATGTACATTGAAGTTGTCATTAATCGTAGTGGGTGAGAATTAGCCAATAGGCACTCAGAATATCAGCCATATAAGGCTTGTTGTTAATTCGATCAAAAAGATTTGTTTTCAATAATTAACAACTGCATTTAGAAGTTTTATGTAAAAAAAGTATTACTAGCATTACAGGAGTTTGCTTACAAGGAAAATTGTTTTAAGACAAAAGTGAACCAGCAATCTATATCATTGATATTATTTCTAGAGTCCGACCGAAACTGGTTTTACGGCCGAAACCGAAACCGAAACCGAATGTTCGGCCGAGGCTTTAGTTTCGGCCGAAACCGAAACCGAAACCGAAACTCACGTGGTCAAGTAAAAAAACATTTAAAATACTGAAATTTGGTGCATTTTACCAATTATTCTGCATTAACTAGGACATAAAATGGAAGCACAGCATAATAAACTTATTGTTGCATCAGTTGTTATATAAAAAAAATAACAATAATATTTTAAATTTTTTTAAGCTTCCGTGGTCAACAAGGAAGCCTTATAGTTTCGCTTTGTCTGTCTGTCCGTCTGTCCGCGGCTTTACGGAGAAATTATAAGTCCTAGAAAACTGTAATTTTGCACAGAGGAGGGCAATAATTAGGATAAGAGAACGGTTACAAAAATAAACTTAAATCAATTAATTTAGGGTACCTCCCAAACTTGTAAAATGGGGATGACATTTTTTCTGGCTGATCCCATCATTTGGGGTATTGTTAAATAGGTATTTTAATGAAGGACATTAATATCTAAGGAAATTTTTCGATTTAATGATTCATTTGAAAGATATTCAAGTTTAATTTTTTTTTGGGCGTTCCCCCGCCCTCTAAATCAAAACTACTGGCTTTCAAACACTGTTAAAAATCACGAATATAGTTTCAACCATGAACTTTCCAGCAAAACCATAGCAGTTAAGATAGTTTTAAAGATATCGTTGATGAAAATTAAGGCAGTAGATATACGATTTGCCAGTTCTACGGAAGCCTACATTGCGCGTAGTCTGAATAGCGCTTGGCCTATTTATTTAAATTAAGTTCTTATAGCAAAATGTTTATCAGTTATCAATTATAAATTATAATCAAAACACTAATTATTGTTACTGTTTCATCAACCCCTTAATCCATGAAAAACTTCCAGTTCAAATCAAAATTGACATCGATTATTTCTAGCTTCTTTAAAATGAGGTTCAAATTCGCATGCGCGGGTGCGGCTCAATTGAGCCTCTCGAGGACATATGGGTAAAATACTAAGTATTAGTATTTTGAAATCTTACTAATTAATACTTTGGTTTGTACTTAGAAGAATCATCAATCGCTTTTAGGTACCTCTATATAAAAGTAATAATTACTAAAATTGCTATTACACGCTTAGTTGCAGTCTCAACAAAGATAATATTATAAAACTATCTTAACTGCTATGGTTTTGCTGGAAAGTTCATGGATGTAACTATATTCGTGATTTTTAACAGTGTTTGAAAGCCAGTAGTTTAGATTTTAGAGGGCGGGGGGACGCCCAAAAAAAAATTTTAACTTGACCGGGGATAGACTTCCTTTGCAGGAAGTCGTCTAGGTGGGTACCCCAACAGTGTCAGTTATTCTACCGCCTGAGCAGTAATGTGCAAACATTACTGTGCTTCGGTAGGAGGGCACTGTAGCTAGTGAAATTACTGGGCTAAAGAGTCTGAATATCTTATGACTCTTGAGTAAGAAGCGTTGGTGCAGTGCACCTAGAATTGCACATCATTGTGAAATTCTGGGTAGCACTGTACTGATTATGGGCAGCGTTATCTTTTAACATCAGGAGAGCATCTTGCTCGTCTACTTACTTCTCCACATATAAAAAAAACACATATTTAAAATTAACAAACCTATATTACAATTATTAGTCGTCCACCAAAGCGTTGTCGCGAGAAACGAAGCTAGGCGAGCGTGCACGACAACTTCCGAAGGGAGTTTCGGTTTCGGCAAAAGTTTCGGCCAATTTTGGCCGAAACCGAAACTTTCGCCGAAACTCGATTTTTGGCCGAAACTCGGCCGAAACCGAAACCGAAACCGAAATTTCGGTCGGACACTAATTATTTCCCATTTTTACCCATATCTAGTGAAAACTCAAACTTTTACTTTACAAAATGTTTTGATTAAACCAACCAACGCAACGTAACGTAGTTCAAAAACGAAAACAGCCGAAATATTCCTTCCTGAAAAAAGTTCTCAAGGGTCTTATGTTATGTTCTGGATACCGCAAATACCGCTGGATAACAGTATCAATTTTCAAAACCATAGGAATCATTTCCCCTAATTGCCCATTGCCCATATTTGGCTTAATTTGACGTACTAACCAGGTCTCACTGAAAAGTAAACCTTTTTAAACAAATATAAATGCTGTTTAACACAGTCGCTCCATTTATCGGGGATCGCTTGAGACTTGACCCACTTTTTCTGAGACAATAATGATTAATAATGAAGACAATGATGATTAACCAATATCGACCAATATCATTTATTTCCCATTTTAAACCTATGAAAAATCAAATTTTTACTTTACAAAATGCTTTCACCAAACCAACCTCGCTTGGGCCATTCAAAAATAAACTTTTTACCAGTTTAAACAAATATAAAGTGTGGTTTAACACAGCAGTCGCTCCATTTGTCGGGGATCGCTTGAGACTTGACCCACTTGCCGTGGCAGTGCGGTGCTACGAGCGCGTAGAACCTCGTAGCGTGGCCCGCTACGCCGTGACCGCTACAGCGCCATTTGAGGTCGCGACGTAGTGCGGCCGTCTCACATTTCACGCACACTGTTGCACCTAAAATGTTAAAAGTAAATTTGAATAATTAAATTAAAATATAGACATAGATAGATATATATAGTGCGCGATAGGTATATAGTGTGCGTGAGCGTTATTGATAAGATATATAGTGTGTTGGTACTAGTCAACGTCAGACGTTGACTGAATGGTGGCCAAGGACAGGCAAACGCAGTGTCGGTCGTCCAGCAGCCAGATGGATGGACGATGTGATTAAAACGGCATGGACCAGATTGGCACAGGACAGGGTTGAGTGGCACAAAATGAGGGAGGCCTATGCCCAGCAACGGGATGTAGAGGGCTATGGCTAATGATGCATGAAGGGACTAGTATTAAATTTACACATGAAAGAGTACGAGGCTTTTACTGCTAGAAGAAGAAGATAAGACCATATTCGCCTAAAGCTAAACAAATGACAGCCTCAGGTAAACTATGGTAATATGTCTAGGAAAATACCGGAAATATGATAGCAACATATACAACTAGCAACAGTTTTAAAGCCGTCAAACGCAGTATTTCGTAGTATTTTGTCATCAACACTGCATTAAAATAATTAGTAGTAGACACCCGCGCACTTTGTGCGCCTAATAGTCCACTGATATATTTACCTATTTTTCCCTTTAAAAATCACATAAAACATTCAATATTCTACAAAATAAAATTCAACTGAAAGCAATTCATTCAAAAACCAACCTTCTCTCAAGGCCTTATAGTCTGAATCCGTGTGGCACGCCTTGGACACCTTGGTCACCTCGAACTGGGCACAGTACCTGCAAACCATCTCCGGTTTAGAATTGGAAAATTGAAATACACATAAAAATGGTAAGTAAAACATTTTAGAGATGAGACGACAGTTTGGGAGGTTTCTATTGGCCGGATAAATCCGGTAATACAACTTAATACAAAAAAACCACTGGCAGCGGTCGACCTTACCATGCCCGATCCACCACAACCCGGTGACGTCACTGTTCAAGGGACCGTCAGCGAGGT
Source organism: Hemithea aestivaria (assembly GCA_947507615.1). NCBI lineage: Eukaryota > Metazoa > Arthropoda > Insecta > Lepidoptera > Geometridae > Hemithea > Hemithea aestivaria. Next base: position 3,338,160 of record OX382343.1, read on the forward strand.
TTCTAAAGCCGTTATGTCCTTTCAAAATGGTTCCGCCGGTGGCCTTGATGGCCTTACACCTCAACATTTAAAAGATCTTTTATGCGCTATTTCGGGCGAGGTTGGCGCAACCCTCTTGAAGGATTTAACTGATTTAGTTAACCTGATGTTGGCTGGTCGAGTTAACAGTGAAATCACAGACATTTTATACGGCGCCAACTTGTGCGCACTTGCAAAAAAAGATGGTGGCATTAGGCCAATTGCGGTCGGTATGACTTACCGTCGCCTGGCGGCCAAGGTTTGTTGCAAGAAAAAAGTCGCTCCTTTGAGCGATCTTTTTCAACCAACACAGCTTGGTTTCGGCTCGCCAGGTGGCTGTGAGGCAGCTGTTCATTCTCTTCGCACTTTTCTCGATCAAAATTGTGGTGAGGTTCTGCTAAAGGTGGATGTAAAGAACGCCTTTAATTCGGTGGACAGAGGGGCCCTGTTGACGCAAGTGAAAGATAAAGTCCCGGATATCTACAATTTTCTTTGGCAATGCTATGGGAATCCTTCGAAATTAGTTTACAAAAATAATCTTATTTTGTCTTCTGTTGGTTGTCAACAGGGTGATCCACTCGGACCGGCCATTTTCAGCCTGGCCATCCATCCGATTATTCAGCGTCTAAAGTCCAAACTTAATGTTTGGTACTTAGATGACGGAACTTTAGGAGGTGATGCGGGAACTGTACTTGACGATTTAAAAACTCTTATAGACGAATTTCGTCTCATTGGCCTAGAACTAAATTTATCAAAATGTGAAATTTTTATTTCAGATACATGTTTGGACAAAGATTTGGTACTTGATCAATTCCTTCGTTTGGCACCCAGCATAAAAATTGTAGATAAGTGCTCACTTCGCCTCCTAGGTTCGCCGATCCTAGACGAATCCTTCCCACCTTTTGTTGAGGAAAAAATTCAAAATTTTATGATGGCCTCGGACAGATTGATCAAAATTAATGCCCACATGGCGTTTACTATTATCAGGTATTGTTTGTTTGTACCAAAATTTACATACGTTTTACGATGTTGTCCATTGTGGAAACACAATGAGCTTCTCGTAAGCTTAGACAACGTCATAAAAAATACCCTGATGTCGGTCCTGAATTTGAGCTTGGATGACAGGGCTTGGTCTCAAGCCTCCTTACCTATCAGGTTTGGGGGCCTGGGGGTCCGTAAAATTTCTAGTGTCGCTCTCCCGGCTTTTTTGTCCTCAGTGCATAGTTCGGACAATCTCATTCAAAAAATACTCGCTCCCTCGCGAGACCCCGCATTATCATCTTTGGCTATAGCTAATTCAGCTGAGGCAAAAAATGCTTGGGTGGCAGCTTGCCCCAATACCGATTTACCTAAAGTACCATCTTCACAGAGACTGTGGGATGGGCCTCTCTGCGAGTTGGCACGGAATAGTCTAATACAAACGTGTCCCAACTCGTCAGACCGTGCCCGACTTCTAGCAGTCTCTGTTAGGGAATCTGGTTTTTGGTTGCAAGCCATCCTTATAATTCATAATTCATTTATTTGCTTAAAATGTTAGTTACATAACCGATGTAGGTGTTATTATAAAAGTTCCATAACATTTTGCCACATTGTGGCATGCAAATGATCCCTTCCATTAATACTGGTAATCTTTTAGATTCATCTGCTTTTCGTGTAGCTGTTAGTTTGCGCCTGGGTGCAGCATGTTATGTAGGTCACCGCTGTCAGTGTGGTAATGCAGTCGACGAACTCGGTCACCATGGTCTCTCATGTTCTCGGAGCGCTGGCCGAATCTCCCGCCACTCCAGTCTCAACGACATCATTCGCCGGGCTTTTACCAGCGCCAATGTAGCAGCCATTCTCGAACCGAATGGTCTGATGCGTGACGATGGTAAAAGACCTGACGGTATGACTTTGATTCCCTGGAAGTTAGGTCGGCCGTTAGTGTGGGACGCGACTTGCGTTGATACACTGGCGCCCTCACATCTTCCAGAGACTCAAATTGCGGCTGGTGCGGCGGCAGTTTCTGCTGAGCGGCTCAAGCGGCGTAAATATGCTAACCTCGATAGCGGATACATTTTTGAGCCGTTTGGGGTAGAGACTTTGGGTCCTTGGGGTCCGGGAGCTCACCGCATTTTCCAAAATTTATCTGAGCGCTTGGTCGAGGCGACGTTTGACCGAAATGCTGGGGTATATTTGGCCCAACGTATAAGTATTGCCATTCAACGTGGCAATGCTGCCAGCATTCTGGGCACTCTGCCAACTGACAGTGGTTTGGAGCACTTGGATTTTCTGTAGATCGGCTTGTGGCCGATCTGTGGTTAATAAAAGTGTTCTTTACTGCTGTAGTAGCTGTAGTATTGTTAGTTTGTTTTTCTCAATAAAGGCATTTGCCAAGTAAAAAAAAAAAAAAAAAAAAAATACAAAGAAATGGTGATACTGTCATTATTCAAATATACGAGAACATATATCTTAACAAACACATGTTATATTATAAAAAACAAGCAACATTCTACCTCTTTACTTATTGATCATTTTTTGTAAGAATTTTACAAATTCATCATGATTTTAAATTTAAACATATCTAATTACATACATATGTGTTATTTATTGCGACCACTACCTTTAATCTATATGCGGTGTTTTAATATTACTACCAGTTGTAGTAATTCTGTTGCTAAATATTGATAAATAGTCTATCAAAGTTCTTTAGAAAAAAAATAAAAATGTGTGTAAATAAAAAAGGTATGTAAGATGGCTGATATGTAAATGTATTAGCTGGCCACAGATTTCTTTAACAAATAGGTCCTACCTATCTTATTTAGACAATAAACAAATTTGCCGAAAATGCCGGATACAGCACATCTCTAAGCCCTAACATCATTCCAAACAGTCACATTTGAAACGACAAAAGTCTAGGAAAGTATTTACCTATCTTCTAGGAAACTCTACCTATCTTCTAGAAAGCTACCTATCTCCGTCTGAGTCGTGGACATAACAATATAAATTGTGAGTTTAAAGTAGGTTTAGTTGTGCAAGCCAATTTATTGCGCTGTCTTATGAGAAAAGTATAAAGATGACTTGTTTGATAAACGAAGAAAATACGATAAAATAAAATTATTAAATTTCCAGCTCACTTTTAATAACCGAGTCATAAGTTTTAATGTGTAGATATCTAAAAAAAGATTCGATTGATTAAAAAAAATCTATTTAATACCTACAACCTTTAAAAAAAAATTCACAGGTTCACCTACTATTTCTGCTTTTGTCGGAGTTCGATAGAAAGGACGAGCAAGCAAAAAGGATGCAGCCCATTTATAATAAAATATTTTCGTCGACTTATTAACCACCTTTTTCCCATCGGATAAAGTAGCCTATAAGCTCGTATAATCTCAAATAACCACAAAATTCCTCTCTCAACCAATAGTTACATTCCGAATGCAGTAAGCATCCAACAGTTGGCATTGTGAATGCACGTGGCCCGTGGCCACTTTAAATATTTCGTGTGCGGCCTACACTGCACCGAACGTATTTTACCGTTTACGAGAACATGCTATTTTTTTTATTAATGACAAGATAAGCTAATAAGGTGCCCGATAGTTAGCTTCATGATTGCCCATTAGGCCTATTGGCTATCGCCCACCTATATGTAAAACACTAGAATCTATTGACATTTTACCGGGGGTAGACTTCCTTTGCAGGAGGTCGTCTAGGTATAGGATAAGAGTGCCAGTTGTCTACCACCTGAGCAGTGATGTGCAAACATCACTGTGCACAGGTAGGAGGGCACTGTAGCTAGTGAAATTACTGGGCTAAAGAGTCTTAACATCTATAAGATGTACTGTACTAATAAACGATGTGCACTGTACTAAGTATGGGCAGCGTTATCTCTTAACATCTGGAAAGCGTCTTGCTCGTCTTCTTACTTCATCTCTTTAAAAAAGACAAACATGCGTACATTACTTGCTTAAACCTCCTCATTAATATGAGTATAATATCAAACGTAGTAATTTGAACATTGAAATGGACATCAACCTTAGTGGGTGAAAAGTTTTACCCAGTGTTTTGAAATACAACATTGTACGCGGCAGAACACTGCACTTGTATATGTAGTAATGTAGCCACATAACCTGTTGGTAATTATTGTGCTTTGACTCTGGCAGTGTACTAGTAAATAGGGTTATCAGTCCTATTAGAGTATAATAAATAACAAATTATTACCATTTTATATAAGACTTAAAATGCGATGCCTAAATTTATCTCAAACCTAAGCTATGTCCAAAGGCTATGCCCAAATCTAGTGGAATATTTTCCATTGAGAATGCACCCCACATCGCTGCATACATTGGCTACTTTAAATATTCCGTGTGCGGCCTAGACTGTACCGAACGTATTTTACCGTTTACAAGCCAAATTGCGACCAATTCACTGCCCTGACGTACGACATTGGGGTACAGGTAGAAAAACGTGTGATTTTTGCCATCGACTTTAAATTTTCGATACTAAATTAATAACGTATTAAACACTGTCTTTGTTATATACTGTATAATTATTATTTTATCACACCACCACAACCCATGTGAATAGCAATATTCTCCTCTCCCTGCACGGAACCGGTCCCCGGTCCCGGGACCGGTCTTCCGGTCTGGAAGAGATCGCTTTTAGCGATAAGACCGCCAATTGTAACACATAGATTATAATATTGTGTTTTATTTTTAAGTTTATTTCTGTATATTTTCTGTGTTCCAATAAAGAGTTATCTATCTATCTAACTTCATTCGAGTACAGGTTAAAAAATATGTGTGACTTTTTACATCAATGTTGAATTTCCTTTTTTATTTGATTGATTATAATTCAATTTATCTGATTTATGAGAGAGTTATTCAATTCCTATGTTAATTTTCTTTATGAGATACAATCATACGTACAAATCAAACTCGTTGGATATATATACTTATACTTATAAGCAGGGCCGTTGTCAACCATAATAGGGCCGTTGTCATCTTTATCATTCTATTTATTTATTTGTTATTTCTGCATATTCAGTAGTAAGTATCGAGATATTTTTTTGCAAATTATGAGCTAGGTATTCATTGTAAGTAAGTGTGCAACATTACAAATAAGTATTTTTATGAGCGCAACAAATTTTCGTAAAATATTAAGTATCGAGGTGTCAACATGTGAGCAGTAGAATACTCACTCTCTATGTGAATTAGACTCGGGATCGTCAGGGTTGCGCAGACGCAGGTTCTTGCGGATGTCGACGGTGTCGTTCGAGTGACGACTCACGGAGAGACCGCCGGGGAGGAGCATCGCGGTTTCTTCTGTACAATAGAGATTAACTTATTCACAGAAATAAAATCATAACCTTAAAAAGACCAATTCATAAAGTAACCAAATCAGTATACTTTGTCGTTTTAACACTACTTGATATACTCGTATTTAAAGTCCCATTGTCGCACCTCAGCTGCAACCCATAATTGATTACTGCGCAGGTTTTTATTTTTTATACTTTAAAACTTTTATTTGCATAGGTAGAGGTATGCAAATAAAACTCCAAACTTTACTTAAACTTACCGAATAAAAAGTGATGAAGATTCCTTACCGTTAATAAAAGTTTAAAAAGAATAGTTACGTTTTAGCTACTATAATAATTATTTCAAAATTTCTATTGAGATCTAAAACTTAGATTACTTTTATGATACCAAAGGACCAAAGCAGCGACTTTTATTACCCTTAAACTTTTTTCTTGCAACATTGCAACTCGTATTTCAGACTTGTAAAGTTTTCAGTGTTATTTCGAATCTGACGCGAACTTTTCAGCATTATCTTCAATCTCTGAGGGCACAGACAAAGTAAAAGTTCGTTTCAAACTTGAAGTCTATCTGTCCCGGAGTTATGAGTGCGGGATAGCCTTGGAGAAAGTTAGAGAAATAAAGCTTTTGATATAGATGAGGTGTTATTGTAAAAGAAACATGCAATTCATTTTAAACTTATATCAACTATTAGGCAACATCATCATTTTTATTCGGTGAGTTAAAGTCAAGTTTTCAATAAATACATTAATAGCTATTTTTATTTAGCCAAAATTACGAAGTTTTTTGATTTTTGGTTGAGTACAATACCTACTGTACTCAACCATAACCATATGCAAGCCTCTCGTGCAAGGCAATTTGAATGAAAAAATTACTGAGCTAAACAGACTTAATATCGTGAATGACTTTTGAGTATGAAGCGCTCATGCACACAGGACAGTACTAATTATGAGCAGCGTTATCTCTTACTATTAGGAGAGCGTCTTGCTCGTTTTCATACTTCTTTGTATTTTTAAATAACATTCCTTGCCACTCAGTGGAAAATTTCTGTCAGCATCGAATCCTTTATTTTCCTGACACTTTTAGCTTTGCAGCAATAAAATACATCGCCTGTTTACATACGCGGCTTTTTGAACCTAGCAAGCAACTTACTACCAAGTAGTCTACAATCCTTACCTCTCAGTGGTACATCGCTGTCAGCATCGCATCCCCTATGCTCCTGACACGCTCGTCGCTGCACCAGGGATGGACAGTGCCTGCCTCCATGCGCTGCCGCTTGGACGACTCGTCGGCTTCTGGCCATGCTGCCGGATCCGCAGCGAGTATCGCACTCCGACCACGGACCCCATCCTGATACTACGCAGTCTATCACTGGGGACAAAGAGAAGAAAATTTTTATTTAATATAATTATAATTTATTGAGTTTTTTTTAAATTATTTTTTATTCATTATAGGTCAGTCATTGACCACGATCTCGCGTGATATTAAGCGACGATGCGTCCAATGATTACGAGCCGAGATTTAGGTAAAAACCAGACCTACCAATCACATAGAAGTCAAATAAAATAAACTATATTACACCTTGGTAAATTTCCATTACGGCCATTTTTATGAAGCTGTCATAGAAAAATATGCACTAAACCACCAATCCAACCACCAATTGTATAACTTTATTCTACCTTAAAGTGTAATCTTTGTAAGCTTATTTTATGAGCTACGTACAAGGTAGAGTAGCAATATTGGCCTAACCCACTTAAATAGACATAGAATATTGACCTAGACTAAGCATTGTACCTAATCAGCAATACCTACATGCATCATTTAAATTATTAATAAATTAGTGTTACAACAGCGCTCGTTGGGTTTGATTGCTTCCCTACATAGTCGTTACTCCCTCCTAAAACGTAACATAACGTAGCATAACGGAATTGTAGCAGGACTCAAACGGGGTCCGCTACACTTATTTTATTGTATTTCTATGGTATGCAATAAAGAGTTTTCTATTCCATTCTAAACTAGGTAGGATGATACCTGGCTTCACTGAACATCGTTTAGGTATAGTTACACTATTATTACATAAAGCCGCAGCATAAAAATAATAGATATATCAATATAGACGTATTTGCAAGCGATTGACTGCGTCCAGCGGACTGGAACGAGTCACTCGCGCAGAAGTTCCGCTATCTGCTGGAACGGTTCAAAGTAACTTGCTTTTTATTATGAAACTTTTATTTTTATGGAAAAAATGTTTTTATGTAAATTTTTTATTCATTTTAAATCAGCCTTTGACAAAGATATCGCGTGATGTTAAGCAACGATGCGGCCGTAGATGGTAGCAAACTACACCTAGAAGGCGGGATAAATACCTCCCAACAGTAGTATAGTTTTTTTCAAGCTTTTTTCCCTGTCCGGGCGCTTACTAGCCCGACCCGCAAGCTACCCTACCAACGATATCGGAAATCGGAGCCTATTCCCTGCATCTTTCCTCATTCATATTGTTTCTTGCTGCATACTTTTTCTTTCGATAGTCTTTTATTTATATCTTTTGTACAAATTCAAGAGAAGTACAGTTGAAGAAAATTTCAACAGGTCAGACTGTTTGGCATAGTAAGCGTTCTGTAATTTAGATAATATCTTACTCTTACTAATATTATAAACGTGAAAGTTTGTTATAATGTATGGATGTCTGAATGTATGTTTGTTAGTCTTTCAGGCCTAAACGGGTGGACCGATGGAGATATTTGGTATAGAGATAGCTTAGACCTTAGAATAACACAAAGGCTCACGTACTCAGCGGGTAAAACCGTTGGGCGCAGCTAGTTAAATTTAATTACTGGTTTTGTTTCTCGTATTTTGATTTCTCTCGTTTGTCTCTTCGCCATTTAGGAAACAATATTAAAATACCACAAAATGGTGGAGCAATTAAAAATCGAGTCCGCAACAGAAACCAATATTTTACCAATAAATTGGACCAAAATAACTGAAACAAAACACAAGCCAACTGGCACAATCATGGAGCGATTTAAAAACTAATTGCATATTTTTAATTTCAGTTTATGAAATTGGTTCGAGCTTTCCGATCCACTGGTTAACAGTAACTGACTGTTATAACTGGTGTTTTTGTTTGAGTTCTATAAATTTGTTCAGATGAATGTGTTTATTTTAAGATTTTTTTTATGAAATAGGTGACAAACAAGCAGACGGCCCACCTGATGGTGAGTGGCTACCGTCGCCTATGGATACCTGCAATACCGGGGATACCGCTGGTACGTTGCCTACCTTTCAAGACTCTGTTCACTTGCCTTTTGAAGAGTCCCATGTTAAAGCTAATCGGAAATACCAACAATACACAACAAATAGGTATTTTAAATGAATTCACTTGTTCACAATGTATCATACTAGCTGAGCCCGGAGGATTTATCGGTTAAAATGTAGCTTATGTGTTCCTTCAGGGTTTAACTACATACCAAGTTTAAGCTTAATTGGTTCAAGCGCTGAAGCCTAATTCCGTCAAATTAGGCGTAAAGAGGTTAAACGCACACATATAATATATACTTTTGCTTTTATAATAGTAGTAAGGATTAGGAAATAGGATATTTAATAAAGTATAAAAAATAACTAGCTGACTGGCGCAACCTAGTCAGCGTCTGTATAAAAAGTGCTTTACAACCTATTTTCAGAACTATAACAAATACACACAAAAACATGAAAAAGAGGCTTAAAATTACAACATAATATGACTCACGTATTATCACGTATTATATTTCCAAAATAATATTTAATAAAATGTTTATCATCAACTCGGTCTTCCGTCTTTCTCCTCCAACCGCTCCTAGCGACCCAAAAAAATAAAAATGAAGAAAATGTTTATAAAGTTGATAAAAACTCACGTATTGTAAGTGGTTCTCATAAAATTATGTAAGTGAACTTAAAATGTTACAATTAAGCGTAATTTCCTCGGAAATTCAGTCTGAAAAGAGCTCGCAAGCCTCCGAATGGCTCCGAAAAGCTCCACCACCCGGTATTAATCTCTGGAGACGCCGAATTGTCGACCACGTGCTTAATTAACGTCGCTAAACACGCCGGCCCGAATTTTCGACTCGTTTTCGGTTTCGGCTTATCAAAATGTTTGCTAGGTGTAATTTAGGCGGCTAATGATACTGGCGAAATGGCTTATAAAATGCAAATTCTACCGTAGCTTAGGTAAAGTTACTAAGGATGTTAAAAATGCCGTTGTATGAATTAAAATAATTATTTTCTAAATATTATATTGGTAAAATTTTGAGTACAGGTAACAATCTGAAAGAATATGTGTTTTTTTTACTTTACCTAGTAAGTACCTAACTATTTTTGTATACCTACTGTTGTTTCTTTTACTTTTCTTGTTAACTTTGTGCCAGTTGTGTTCTGCCTGATTAAATGATTTTTCTTTCTTTCTTATTTTTTAACTTTAAGGGTATTAATTAACACATATAGCTTAGCCAGACTGGGGATGTCAAAAAATGCCATTAATATAAAATAACTACTACCTTAATAACATTACATTATTACTTGTAATTTGTAATGTAATTAAGATACTTACTCGTAATAAGGCGACAAAGTAAAAGAATGTGCGTGTTTCTTCTAACTTCAAGAGACCAATACAGTTTCTGGTAATTCAGAACAATACGGTATAAGTGTACATTAGGGCTGTCACCAGCTATGTTTTTTGGCTCAATATTTATAGTACGTTCCGCAAAAATTTACGGTTTTAGAATTTATTATTGAAAATCATGGTGATAAAAAATGCATTGTAAATTAGGTTGCACACAAATATTTGTTCCACGCATTTCTGCATGGTCCACAGATATGTACTGGTCTGTACCTATTACAAGTATGTATATGTTACGGCTAAAGTCCGAAGTGCGGCTACACCTAGGTTTAGCCGGTTATACCTAGGTGTAGCCGACCGGAGTTAGTTCAAGTTAGGTGTAGAAGATTTATTTTCGGCCTCACCCATTAAAAACGTGAGACAAGCTGTTATCAATATGTTTAATTGTTGTTATAAAGTGATCGTCAAAAAAATTGGCTTAAAATATCCTAAATGATGAATTGTGAACTCAGGAATAAAAACTTTAGCCATGACATATACATATGTATATACATATATACAAAAGAAAAGTATAATAATATTATTATATCCGTTATCTAGCCACCATAACACAATCATTCAGTTGCTTAGCTTGGGTTCAGGTCATGTGAAATGTCCTAAAATATTTATTATTTTAGTAGCTAGCTAAAATAACAAAACAGAGTTAACAAAAGACTTAGGCACAATATAATATGGCTGAATACTTATCAGTCAGTCATCTCGCCACTTAAAAAAGGCAACACAATAGCATTCACAAATATGTTTCAACGGTACAAAAGAGTATGGAAGTTAACCGTTTACCATTTACGTGGAAAAAGGGTAGGAAAGGGTCCGAAGTATTAAACATGGATTGCTGTATATTTGGACAAAATAGAGGTACAGGATGTTTTTAACAAATGATTTTTTTTTACCTCAGATCAGATTACAATCTAGACTAAATTATGACTATTCGACCCGCGCGCACTTCGTCGTTCTTAATAAAAATAAATATTAGTGTTCTTCTACTATGTTACTCACTCTATCTAATAATGAAAATCGCATCAAAATCCATTGCGATGTTTTAAAGGTATAAGCATACATAGGAACAGACAGACGCAGGAAGTAACTTTATTACAAGCTTTTATTTAGTTTCACTTGTCTGTTGTCTGTCTGTAATCAAATCTTGCAAGTTAAATTTGACCCACTTCCCGGTGTCCGATTTAGCTAAAATTTTGCATGCATGTATATCGGATAACAATGCAATATTATTACGACATGGAGCTGGTCTGATGATGGAGCGGGAAGGTGGCTATAGGAACTCCGTAATTAAACGACGTAACCCCATTGAAATTGAGCTCATTTGATTCGTCTAGACGAGTACTTTATGGTAATAATAATAAAAGCTTGTTTTTAAAAAGTTTTTTTTATTTCACTTGTTTTATTCTATGTAGTGATTTGATTTTATCTTAAACTGCTAGGCAGAGTTATTCGAAGGGGAGGGCAGAGTTTTTCTTGGGTTTCTTCAAGGCACGAGTGAATAAGTACCTTTGTAGGCATCTTACGTGATCCATCGTCCACCGCATTTTCACTTTCCATCAGCATAAAAAAACGTGTCCGACAACACTTATTCCTTCACCGGGGGCAGACTTCCTTTGCAGGGGTTGACTAGAACAGTGCCAGTTATTTTATCGCCTAAGCAGTGAGGTGCAACATTAACTTAACTGTACTTCGGTAGGAGGGCACTGTGGCTGGTAAAATTACTGGGCTAAGAGTTAACATCTTATGACTCTTGAGTAAGGAGCGTAGGTAAGGAGCGTAGTCGTAGTTATATTTGTTTATACAGTTGCATTATATTTGGACAGGGTTATCTCTTACCATCAAGAGAGCGTATTGCTTGTCTGCTTACTTCTTTGCATTAAAAGTAATTTAATTTTATCTCACAGAGTTATTCTAAGAACGTGTCCAATAAAACTTATTTTTACTGTCTCCATAAAACTCAAGTCACTTTTAAGAAAATATATATTACCTATTTATAGAAAATGTTAAGTAAAGTAGCCATAATATTATTTATTTTGCACCCTGTATATAAACCAATAGGCGCCTCAGTGAAAACGGAAATCGGCGCGCCTTACCTGTATTTCCTCTGTAGTAAATAATCCCCAATGAAATGTTACAAACACAAACTGTTCTAAATAAACTAAATTTAGTTGAAATAATTATTTCAACTGGCAATTGAAAGGGTAAAATGTAATTATTTATTAACTGGCAACAATTATTTGCTTTGTTCCTGGCAACACCGGTAAACGGATAAACTGAATTGATGGGATAAATTAAACTGAATGCCTTGGGCCTAAATAAATATTATATATTGTAGTGTAAAATCATTTTCACTGGAGTGGTTCTCTGTTGGAGAGTCGTCTTGGTAAAGAGATAGGATGACAATTTAAACTCATGTTAAGAGCGTATATATCGAGTAACGCTCTCTCGCTCGCACTAATTGACAAATTTTGAAATATAAATACATAGAATATTTTTTTTGAAAATTCCTCAAGACGAGCCCTCCAGCTTCTCTTTTCTTCGTTGTCCATCAAGTAGATTATAAAAAAATATTGGACACGGATTTTTACGTTTTGAAAATTTGATAAAAACTTTTATGTGTAAGTGTGATGGCAATAGGGAAAATTCTGTGTGAAGAAATAGGAGAAGGAACCTATTTTTTTCCGTCCCTTTCAGCGTGGCCGGTTTATGTTGTCTGTCAAACTGCTTCACTGTGACAATAATAACTATGTGTTTCGTTTTTTTTCCAAAATTTTAAAGCAATTTTAAGACAATACAATGTTATTCAACTAGTTTATGACCTAAAATATCAATACATCGCGTATTTTCATAAAATAATGAAAATCCGTAAGCTGTTTTTTGAACTTTTTTGAACTTTTTTTGGTCGTGACGTCACTGGTCTCTGGTTGGTTGAACTTGGGTATATTTTGTACTGAATACTGTATAGTGACGTAGCGCGCTACAATTTTGCAGCACTATTTTATTCGGACCCTGGGATTTAGAATTATAAGCTGGACGTACGATCATTGCCCCTTGGCTCTTATGATTATAGTTATTGTCATTAAACATGTAAGTTTAAGCCCCCAACTATAATTAACAATAATTAAGTAAAGGAGGCGCTGCTGTGTTGAATGAAATTAATTAAATTCAACTAATTCCAAATTTATCCACGCGCCAAAAGACCCATGTCTCAGTGTACTACAAAAGTATAATAGCGCCATTCCTTCAAATGTGTTGAAATTACAGTTATCTCTCAGAGGATGAGCTGCCATCATGAGAGGTGTTTTAAAAATAAAATGAAGATTTTTTTCTTTAGACGATGTGCCAAAGAGATGTGCTTACAGGCTTTTTTATGTGTAAAACTAACAACGCCCTATGAATTTGGTCGCTTAAGTGTGACCGTATATGTTCTAAATTCTTCAGGCTTTTCTTTAAGGTCGAAATTTCCAATAAATTCGCTGGTAACAGAGTCTATGAGCGACGGTAACCGCTCGCGGTTTTTGTGCATCGGTGTGTAACATCCTACTAATATTATACGTGAAAGTTTGTAAGAATGGATGTCTGGATGTATGAACCGGGGGTAGACTTCCTTTGCAGGAGGTCGTCTAGGTGGGTACCCCAACAGTGCCAGTTATTCTACCGCCTGAGCAGTGATGTGCAAACATTACTGTGCTCCGGTAGGAGGGCACTGTAGCTAGTGAAATTACTGGGCTAAAGAGTCTTAACATCTCGTGACTCTTGAGTAAGAAGCGTTGGTGCAGTGCTCCTAGAATTTCACATAATTGTGAAATCCTAGGTAACACTGTACTGATTATAGGCAGCCGTTTTATCTCTTAACATCAGGAGAGCGTCTTGCTCGTCTTCTACTTCATCACATAAAAAAAATGTTTGTTACTCTTTCGGGCCTAAACGGGTATACCGATTGAGCTGGTAGGCATAAAGTTAGCTTAGACCCATTTAAGCTACAGTACAGCGGGTAATACCGCTGGGCGCTGCTAGTATCTTTTTAATATATAAAAGGAAAGAGTGACTTTGACTGACTGATCTATCAATGCACAGCCCAAACCACTGGACGAATTCGGTTGAAATTTGGAATATAAGTAGATTTTTTGACGTAGACCTCCGTTAAGAAAGAATTTTGCAACGCGAGCAATGCCGCGAGCGTAAGCTTGTTTAATATAAAAGGCTACTTTTCAACGAATAAAACCTTTGGGCATAGTGCCTTTACGTATAGGTACTTACATATAACAATATTATTTAGACACTTAGCCAAATTTCACTTCGAAAATTTACCAAGAATATGCGTACCCACAAAATTAGCACTTAAAATATTATTCAGAGAGTTTCATAAAAGACATCTTGACAGCATACTAACATATTCCATAATGGAAACAAAATTGTCTATCTAGACCATCTTTGTACTTTGGCGGGCTTAGTGAAACAATTGTTGGTGCGTTTACAATGAGACAGTTACACGATCCAGTAGACGCATAGACAATAGAAAAATTATGAAAGAAATTAGGAAGTGCAAATTATGTTTTATTTAAACTAAAACCATTATTAGACCAAAAAACACTGCTTTCTGTTTAATATGCCAATGTTCACTCGCTTATTAATTATGCCATTACTGTATGGGGTAATGCCGTTGATGTAAGTATCGTAAGTATCATACTTAAATGCAAAAAGAGAGAATAATATATGGACTACGGAAACGAATGTCTGCGAAACATTATTTCAAAAAAAATAATATTCTATTCTATAGCTGAATTTAAAAAAAATTAAATAAAAAAATAATTTTAAATAAATTCTTGTATAAGATTTAATCAAGCTTAGTAACTAGCTGCGCCTAGCGGTTTTACCCGCTGTACTGTATGTGTTATTCCAGGGTCTCTCCACACAGAGAGCTGGGTCTCCCTGTCCAGCGGTCGGCGAGTCAACATCTCTCTGAAGATGCCTCGTGCAGAGGCGAAACACGTGTCAGCGTTGTAGTCTATTTTTGCGTAGCGTCCGGCAGCGGTTTGTCATCGTTGTCGTCGTCGTTTCGTATCCTTTGTTCTAGCTAAGTTTCGCGTAACCATATAACTAACACTAACAAATAGTTATAACCCATGCATGCATATGCGGGAGGGCGGGTGGTGCACTCGGTGGTGGAATTAATACTAATTACTATTTTGGTAACGTTTGAATTCCTCGCCGTCTCTTAAAACTTAGTTAGACTCACAAACTTAGAGCGGAATTAACACTTAATAATAACTAATAAAAATCGATTTAATATTTTTTTAAACAATTAAAATAATATTTTTTAGAACATTACATATGTACATAGATAGATATTCTGAAGGTAACTTTTCAATCTTGTAAAGGTCCATTGTATTAAAAATTAAAATTGCAAATCTCTCTGGTTCACCAACCACTTACTCCAAACCTCAATTCTCATTAGCAGTCTAATGAAAACTACAGTTTATACAGCGTGCGTTTAAAACGGCTCGATGAGAATGGAATTATTCAAGACACTCTGAAATATGAGCCGACGTGGAAATATTGGACTATAGAAGTGCCTCTTAAATTTGTACAATCATTGTCATTACATAGTATAAACAAGTGAAATTTAAAAAATACTTTTTAAAAACAAGCTTTAATTATTCTTACCACCTTGCATCATAAAGTACTCGTCAAGACGAATCAAATGAACCCAAACTCGATGGGGTTGCGTCGTTTAATGACAGAGTTCTTATGGCCACCTTCCAGCTCCATCATCAGATCAGCTCGATGTCATAAAAATATTGCATTGTCATCCGATTTACACACGCATGCAAATTTTAAGCTCATTAGGAAACCGGGAAGTGGGTCAAATTAAACTTGCAAGATTTGATTACAGACAGAGAGACAACAGACAGGTGAAAGTAATATAAAGCTTGTAAAAAGGTCGCATTCCGTGCCTGTCTGTCCCTATGTATGCTTAGAATTTTAAAACTACGTAACGGATTTTGATGCGGGTTTTCTTTTCAAGTTTTTATTTACTTTCACCTGTCTGTTGTCTGTCTGTCTGTCTGTATTCAAATCTTGCAAGTTTAATTTGATCCACTTCCCGGTTTTTGATTGAGCTGAAATTTTGCATGCATGTATCGGATGACAATGCAATAGTATTATGACATGGAGCTGATCTGATGGTGACCATAGAAACTCTTTATTAAACAACGCAACCTCATCGAGTTTGGGCTAATTTTATTCGTCTTAACGAGTACTTTGGTGCTAGATGATATTAATAATAAAAACTTGTTTTCAATTTTATTTTTAATTTCACTTGTAAATGGATAGAGTAATTCGGAAGTTTTTATATATAACACATGCAGAATATAGCAGAGAAACACTGAATTTTCTGTTAGACGCTACGAAGTGCGGGTGGGTCCACTAGTTACAAATAATATTTACTCGTAGGTTTATAGTAATCGTTATACCTACAGATGCCATATTGAATAAATAAGTTTATGTACAAGCGTTACACGCATTGAATGCTGAAATTGATTATTTCAACAAATTTCATATTTCTACAAAGTAAAGATTACAAACATAAATAAAAAAGTATTCATGTACGCTTATTTTCAGAATTAAAAAAATATTCACATACCACCAAAGTACTTTAGCGACTCTTAAAATTCAAATAGAGCTTTCGAAATTTTTGTGAAAAATTGTCAATTTACAATAAAATTTGCGCAAAGTAAGAAGGCCACACTTCTATGGCATTTCTATCAGCATAGTATTATTTCTGTATTCCATGATAAGACCGCGTATTTGACAATCTGAGTTAAGAACGAGCGAGTTACTCGACTCCAGCCGAGATAAAGCGAGGATGATTGAAAATCGAGAATAATTTGAATAATTTCTCATAGGTAATGCAGATGAGCCCAATCCCCTATAGAATATACGGAATATTCTTACACGTAGACGGTATTTTTTTAACTAAAGCTTGCCTTGCCAAAAATTATGTTTTTATCACCAAATTAAGTGAGTGTGATATAAAAACTCTGTTAAAATTTTTAATGCGAAATTACATTTTAATCATATTTAGACGTAAATCAATATTCTACTGCGATTACACTGAAAACAGCTCTGCCGATTACGATAAAATTTTAATGAGTCCACCTAGGAACTGTGCCTACGCTTTTAAACAAAAAATCCAAATCGGTTCAGGCGTATTCGAGTAATCGGTAAACATACATAAAAAAATCTTTCCGCTAACGGTTACCACATCACCACTTTGTGTTACAGTGTCAATAGCTTCTTTGGCAAAGTGTTATTAACACACAATTTTGTTTGAGAATTCAGCACACCGTCACAAATTGTAAGGTGGTGGATGTTTTAAGAATGATGCAATTTTTACGCACTCTACAAAGAACCAAGTTTCCACTGATTAAATCTTGTTAAAACTCTGATTACCAAACTCGAATCAAAATTGAACCCTCTTAACTTTCCACTCTTTGATAAAGATTTGGTGGACTCCCGATAACATCCTTTCGGATTTAAATAAATTTTATTTCAACACTTAGCGGTTTATCTGGTAGAGACGTCTCGAAATTTTTGAGGCTTACAGTAATCTGAGTTTTATGAAGGTAAGCTTACTTGAAATCAACCGAATTTACATTTTTTGAAATCTTTCCTTATTTCGATTACATTTGATCTCTTCTGCATTATATTATCCTACTTATATTAATAATTATTATTTATTTTTATAGTGTTAATTCCGCTCTAAATTTGTGAGTCTAAAGGCTTGTTCACGTTTGAACGCGCGGGTGCGGGCGCGGGCGCGGGCGCGGGCGCGACAGACTTTGCTTACACCGCACGTGCGTTTGTACGTGAACACTTTCATAGCACGTCGTATGTTTGATATTTCGCGCCCGCGCCCGTGCACGCGTTCAACGTGAACAAGCCCAACTAAGTTTTAAGAACCTATGGGGTAGACGAGTTTTGGATTGGAGACCACGATTAGGTAAACGTAGCGTGGGACACCCTGCGACCAGATAGAGTGAAGACCTGAGAACTTATACTTTACTAGCTGCGTCCAGCGGTTTACCCGCTATTCCTATGTATTGTTCCAGGACCTAAGCTATCTCTATACCAAATATCAGCTTAATCGGTCCATTCGTTTAGGCGTGAAGAAGTAACAAACACAGTGAGTGTGTACTCACAAACTTTCGCATTTAGAATATTAATGTGACTATTAATATTATTAGGCACAGGTCACAGGTATAAAAATCATTTTTAAGAAATGTTTTGTAGTGACTCTATACTTTATTTAATTAATATGTTTAATAGAGTAATAACTAATCAGCTATTGCAGTCGGTTAGCATCACTATACTCAATGAATTTATGCCCTTAAAGATTTCCAGACAGAGCACATTCAATTTAAAAATAAAAAGGCAATTCTTCTCAATTTCATTCAATAAAAGCAATCGTAAACAAAAACAAAGTCTTCAAATGAAAAACTTAATGCGCAAGCTGAATTCAATACTCATCGGGGAATCGGAGCAAAACTCAATACTCGTCGGGGAATCGGAGCAAAATTCAATACCCACAGACCGATATGCTAGTTTGCAAAGTTGCAATGGTGCACTTAGACTCAACTTTGCTGACTTTGCCGGTCTTTGAGACTTTGACGGTATTTAGCGGATAAAATGTCCGATTCGTAATAGTCCTTTGAGATATACCTGGTGAAAGAGAAACTTTTAAACGTTTTAACAGTTTGTATACAATTTTTTTTATTTATTTAAATTAGACTAGGTAGTAAAAAATGAACCTATGCTCCATGTTTCATCATTCTGGTTTCTGGTTCAATTTGCATAATATATAAATTAGCAGATAATAATAACATCATTTTGAAATTCATGGATCCTGGCAGGGTCGCAATGAAGTGTTAGGTATATGTGAAGTTTAATAAAATACGTGTTAACTGTAGTGATGACACTTTATTACTACTTTATACTTAAAACTAATACATTTATTTAATAATGATTTAGCTTAGCTTAGCATCATACTTCAGCCATTCTTTCAGTATTATATTAAAAAAAATGTTGAGGCCTAAATAATAGGATCTTTTCTTTTTTTATACCAAATCGCTGATAGCATTACAATTTAGATCACAGATATTAATGGTGTACTTTTATCGTTTCGTAGATCTAAATAGAAACAGATTGTTCCACTGAGCATGACACTGAGTGCAGTTTTCATTTATTTTATACAAGATTTTAGCCATTAAACTCCCGAGCGGCTCGATCGGGCCGCAACCACCACATTTGAATTTAATTCAAGGCTTTAATTTAAGAATACTAGAAACTACCGGGGTTACCGGGGGTAGACTTCCTTTGCAGGAGGTCGTCTAGGTGGGTACCTCAACAGTGCCAGTTATTCTACCGCCTGATGTGCAAACATTACTGTGCTCCGGTAGGAGGGCACTGTAGCCAGTGAAATTACTGGGCTAAAAAGTCTTAACATCTTATGACTCTTGAGTAAAAGCGTTGGTGCAGTGCTCCTAGAATTTTCACATAATTGTGAAATCCTAGGTAACACTGTACTGATTATGGGCAGCCGTTATCTCTTAATATCAGGAGAGCGTCTTGCTCGTCTTCTACTTCATTACATAAAAAAAAAACTAATTCAATCCATCCCCGCTAAAAAACAATTGAAGCGCAATAAATAATCAATTATAATTGAAAACAATTTAGCTGAGGAGTTAAAAATCTAAATACCGTTGTTTTATTCCGAGTAAAGATTTTTGAAAATACAAAACCTAAATTATCTAATCGCACGGTGCAGTAATAACAAAACCTTTCGGTTTATTTTCTCTTTATTTCAAAAGACGCGAAATAAACACTTATAAAATGCGACCTCATACGTAGTATCCTTTTATTATGGTATGCTTCTAACAAAGGCATTGCCACTTCGGTATTTGGAGCACTCTTTAATATTTTAAACGGTGGGTACAATACAGCTGATGCTGCACTTTACACTTACATACAGTAATATAACTTGTGAATAAAGTTATTGAATCCATGAGAAAGTAAACAAGCATTTTTAAATAATATTATCATAACTTTCTTCATCGTAAGGAAATCAAAAAAATCTTATTGGAACTGATTTGTAAGCATTCATACATCGAACGGTAACATCCAATTTTTACTATTATAATATTATAACTAATGCACCCGCGCGCACTTCGTAGCTCCTAACAGAAAATGATCAGTGTTGCTCGACTTTAATATTTAATGCATTATTTCTTCGTAGATTGTAATACCATTAAAAAAACTTGAGAGGTGTCAAGGGACACCCGGATGGAACGAAGTTCCTTATTCGATTAATGAAAATATCTGGCTTGCTTTCTATAAGAGAGAGAGAGAGAGAGAGAAACATGCGCACGCCGCACAGCTTACAATAGCTTACTATAGCAACAAGTGAATTAAATTAAAAATTTAAAAAACCCCCAACGCAATACGTAATTCACCATTTTTTTGATGGCGGCCATCTTGGATTTAAAATTTTATATAGTGGGCTGTAATCTACTCGTTAAGCCCTTTCGTTACCCATATTGAGGGGGTCGTGGAAGAAAAAAGTAATCCGCCATTTTGTAGCGGCGGCCATCTTGGACCGATTTCCACCAAACATGGCTAAGAACACTCTCGACTAACTCTACTTTCAAACAAAAAAAACTAAATCAAAATCCATTCATCCGTTCGGGAGCTACGATGCCACAGACAGACAGACACATACACACACACACACACAGACAGACAGACAGATAGACACGTCCAACGTCGGGGTGCGTCGGGGTTAAAAACTTATAACACCCCGTCGTTTTTGCGTCGGGGGTTAAAAACTTATAACAGCCCGTCGTTTTTGCGTCGGGGGTTAAAAACTTATAACACCCCGTCGTTTTTGCGTCGGGGGTTAAAAACTTATAACACCCCGTCGTTTTTGCGTCGGGGGTTAAAAAGTGTCGTGACAACTTTTCGTACGATTTTTTTCCGTCTAGCCCTCTTTCACAACGCGCGATAAGGAACTTCGTTCCAAAAATCAAAATCCGTTGCGTAGTTATAAAGATCTACAAATAAGCATACATAGGGACAGACAGGCAGACAGGTTCGAGAAGCATCTTTGGCGTACCATCTGGCTCCTGATTTTCTCGTTTTGTCACTCATTGCCATTTTTCGACTGATTTAGCTTTCCCCAATGTATACAAAAAAGGCTACATACCTATATTAACGAAAATTGTAACATAACATACTGCCTCAAATCTGTACAAAGCGCTTATTTTGAGCAATTTTATTCGGCCCATAAAATATTTTACTTCGTTCCCGAAGTATTCCTTAGCACTAACGTTTTATAAGGCATTTTACGTGCGCCCGACGACTGCCGGATGCTAAATAAAGGCTTTTTTACTCGGGGACACTTTTCAGGGTGGATTTCTTGAGATTATGTATGAGAAAATGTTTTTTAATGTTGTTGCAATTTCTCATGTGAATATGAATATTCATCTCTTGTGGGGGGACACGGTTGTCGCGGTGAGAACGCTATTGGCGAGGCTCGTGAGCAGTTCACTCAGATGAAATAAAGGATACCTTAGGTTTCTACATACGTCTCATAATTTTAATCAAAATCATAATAAAATCATAATTTCATAATTCAATTGTCAGATAAATCATAATTTTAAAATCTTAGATTTTATTTAAATTACTTGAACGAAAAAAAATGAACACTGTAATATCTAATAGAACTTAATGGGTTGATTTTTTAAAAATATTTAAACTTTTGTCAGCTGTATGTAATAATTAAAATCTTAGAATCATGTTATTAGAACTCAATACAAAATATATTTTTAACTAGCTAACATAAAAGAATATTGTATCACAAATCACAACAAAGTTATTTTTGCTAAAATATAGCGTAAAATGTTCCGAGAAATCTACCCCGAGCGGCGCGGTACGACGCACCGTCAATTTTTTACCCCTACACAAATTAAGGGGCGAGTAGAAGGGAGGAGAAATTGCTCGCTAAATTGTTTTGTGTAACCACAGCCTTATATTGCTACGAGCATTTTTAATCGCGTATAAGAAATGGCTGGGAAGCGGCGGAACCTGAAGTTTTTCGTGAAAATTGCTTTTTTTAATTATAGCGCGAGCTGCGATTTTGTTGCCGTTGTTTGTTACCCATTTCTGATCTCCTGGTACCTTAACCATACAAACAGCATTTAAATTTAGTTATTGTTAAATAGCATTAAATTGTAAGAAAAAGCTCAGGATTTCAATATTTCGACTTGTCCGTAGTTAAAATTTTATTTTAAACTTACACTTTTTTGAGATGTCACTCTGTCATCTATATATTAATCCTACCTACAAGATGTCTCGGGGTAGGCTGAAAATCAGCGCTGTGCAGGACCGCCCTGCCTAGTATTACGCTGAGCCTACTCCATTTATCAGTGTACCTATTGTTTATGTTGTTTTATTATCTTCTGTTTGTATCTAAATGTCACTATATTTATGTGTATAATTTTTTATGCATGTACTTTTTGGAACTGATAATAAATATATTTTTATCTTTATCTTTATGTCGCAAAATTAATCATCCAATTTTGTTTGAAACAAAAAGAAAATCAGATGATAAATTTTGCTCCACTTTATATATCTGATAATATGACTATCGTTCTTCTGGAAGACTCCAATGTATATTCATAAGAGAAATGGTCTCGCACGCACCGTGCATTCAGCAATACGTCAGGACCAGATGTCCTCAACATTTTCACGTATTATCGGAAACCGAAATAAGCTTTATTCAATTATGTAATCGAGTTCCCGATATATTGCAGTCACGTCTGGCCGCGGGTACTGTCAGATCAGCTGACAGCTGAGCCGTCTGCCTCCATTATTATTGCGGACAGGAATATACCTACCTTGAACCATAGTAAAATTATAGAAGTAATACTGACCGTAAGACTGTTAGACATATAGATGTAAGACAATGAATAACTAAACATTGCTCCGAGCATAGGATTCATTTACAAACTTCTTTTTTGCAGTAATTTTTCTCGTGGCAATCTGCGACATCAACATCGCGGCGTGGCGGTGCGGTGTAACCAGTAACCAGCCCCTAAAGCTACGTTTCCACCAGAGATGTGCGAGGATGCGTTGCGAGGGATGTGTTGTTTCACAGCACAGCTAAACATCCTCGCACGACACATTTCCATCGCACATCTATGGTGGAAACGCAGCCTCAAGCACAAACGCTGCGTAGACTTGTCTTGCTGTCAAGTTAACTGTCATCCCATACACGTACATTCACAAAAAACAATGGGATGATAGTTCTACTCTTGAAGTTTCGTCGGGATCCCGTAAATTATGCTACGGCCAAGGCGTAACTAATTTAAAATTTTCAAAAATCAAAATTCTAAAGCGACTATTCGGGTAATTTTTACAGACGTTCGTTTTCCTTTTCTATCACTTTTACATACGCACTTTTTTTTTGTGTCGGCCTACTGGCTATATTTTGCTATGTCCCCTCCATTATTATTGCGGACAGGAATATACCTAACCATTCCTTATTGAGGGCCGACGCACACAGGTTATTTTGGTTTCATAGGGATGCCGAAAATAATTAAATATTTATTATCACAGTGGGTTGATAACGATGATGATATAAAAGTATCTACTTATCAATAATTAAAAATGACATGCAAAAAAGTACCTTTAAAAAAGGTTGACCATTCCTGACGAAGAGGTCTCTAGTGCTACCATAAAAAAATGGGGGTTATACTCCAATAGAACATGTAACCCTGCTTACACTGTCAGAGTCAATTCACAACTATTATTGGGTGGCCAACCTAAATACCCTCACAAACATCCATACTTCTGCATTTATACTTTTTTTAAAAACGACGAGCAAGACACTCTTCCTGATGTAAAGAGATAACGCTGCCCATAATCAGTACAATGCCACCTAGGATTTCACAATGATGTGAAATTCTAGTTGCACTGCACCAACGCTTCTTACTTAAGAGTCATAAGTTAAGACTCTTCAGCCCAGTAATTTCACTAGCTACAGTGCCCTCCTACCGAAGCACAGTAATGTTTGCACATCACTGCTCAGGAGGTAGAATAACTGGCACTGTTGGAGTACCCACCTAGACGACCTCCTGCAAAGGAAGTCTACCCCCGGTAAACCTATTACATATTATTCTTGTACCTAGAAAGTTAAGATGCATCTATAAACTACCTGCAACAAGAAAAATTCTACACAATATACACATACATAATTATAATAATATCATGTAGCAAATTTCGTTAATTATGAAGATAAATTAACTAGTCAAATATATTTCTTTCCCTGTCATTTTAATTAAAATATGTGCTACAATCTGTCCAGGGAAATATTTAATTTGTTACTCTGAATAAATATGAATTAATCATGGATGAGGTTACGAGTAGCTATTGGAATGAGCTTAGGTGAAAGAAAATGCACCTATAGTAAGCCGAGAAGTTCAAATATTGACATCATCATCATCATCATCAGCCCACGCTCGTTCACTGCTGGACATAGGCCTCCCCCATGGTACGCCACTCAACTCGTTCCCCTGTCTTCCTCCTCCACCCGCTCCCCGCGACCTTCCGGATATCGTCACCCCATCTCGCCCAAGGACGCCCTACACTACGTTTGCCGAGACGCGGTCTCCACTCTAGAACCCGTGTACCCCATCGGTTTATCGGTTCTGCGGCAAATGTGACCATTCCATTGCCACTTCAACATAACTACATATTGACATATATATATAAAATCAATTTATATTATGTACTTAATCAGAATCAATAAATCATTATTTTTAACAATCATGGTTCAAAAAATATTATTAAGAATTTATTAATACTTAACCGGTTTCAAAAAAATACCTTTGAATGTTACATGATAGATAGATAACACTGTTGAAACATAAGAAAATGTACACAAACCACTTAAAAACTAAAATATTATAAAAAAACAAACTATGTGTCCGCGGTCTTATATAGCGATATCTTCCAGACAACCGTGCAGGGAGAGGAGAAAAAATATTTTGTTTACATAGGTTATTTTTTGTCATCATCGAGTAAAGCCTCAGTCAAAAGCTAGTTCCACAAATAAATTTAAAAATTATAATTATAAAAGGCGCTATGAATAAAACATGTTGTTTGCGAAAGCTTTTCCTTTGAGAATTCTTTGATTGCCATTACCTTTCGGTGATTTTTCTTTTATTGTGTAAGGAGGTCGCAACAGTCATCAATCAGTGAGGTTATTGTGAACATTTGCCATTTGTGGTCGGAGGAATTAAAGGTGGGCGTAGAAAATCATAATGACTTTATAGCATTATAAATATTTTTCACCTCTCCGCTCCAGCTGGAAAAGGGGGGCGCCTCCTTTTTTTTTAAGTACCTCTACATAGTTCCGAACAGAAATAGAATTGAAAAATCTTTGTTGTACACCGCAAATACAATAAAAAAAAGGGTTAGAAATAATAATTTTGATTTCGTATAGCGATCATTAGTGTGTTCGGTAATGTAAAGAATAAATTATCTTAATAAAAAAACATCAAAGTAGAAACCATATAATATAACATCTACAACTGACTTTAAAATCGTAATCTATTTTAATCGTTTCAAAGCAATTAAAAAATCTTTATAATTTTAGCCAGTTTTTAGCAAATTAGATAGAGAAGATAATATAATTAATTTCCTTTTAAAAGTATTCTTATCCCAATTTAATTGTGAAATTAGATCGTCGAATGTCACATTTAAGCCTCCTCTGGCAAATCTCTCATTTTGCGGAAGATATTAAAAGTATTAGCAAATGTAATCCGACGAAAAATGAGACGCTACTTTTTATAACCGTATACCCGCACACAGAAGTGTATTTTTTAAAACATAATAATATTATACATAATAATAGTATTATATATTATACTATACTAATTGTGCCCAATGATTTTCTCAGTCGAAAAGCTTTTATGTTATTCCAGAAATTCAGGGTCTGTGCTACCTTGCTTGTATATTTCCTCTCCCTGCACAATTGCCTGGAAGAGATCGTTTTGGGTGATAAAACCGCTAATTAGTATTATTTGCTATAATTTTTGTGGTTACAAAATTTACTTTTTTGTCTTGAATCAATAAAGTTATTTATCTTGGAGCGCAGCATCCTTGGAATCAAAAGGATTGATATGGTAGTTTACAGCTGTCAGCAAAATTAAAATACTAGTGGGTGGGCCATTTATTTGATTTTATATAAGTACTTTCATTAGCATTTTTCGATAAATTACAAAAAGACTTATTAAAGAAACATTTACAAAATATTCATCCACGTGTAAAAATTATCCAACAAAATTCTTTTCAATTTTTCTTACAATCTTGGGCATGTCTCTCCAATATTAAAACCTAACCATTTTACAAGTCCCCTTTGATGTAAACATTCAATGTTAAAGACTTCGATTAGACATCCAACTAGAAACGTCACTGTCAGGCGTCCTCCGCAACCAAAAAAATAGATATTCTTCATCAGGAGTTCACGCCTGCAGAAGACATTTTCAACAATATTAGACGTGAGTTGTGCCGTTTTTGTTGTTTTTTTTTTTTTTTTTTCCGTGGCAAATGCCTTTATTGAGAAAAACAAACTAACAATACTACAGCAGTAAAGAACACTTTTATTAACCACAGATCGGCCACAAGCCGATCTACAGAAAATCCAAGTGCTCCAAACCACTGTCAGTTGGCAGAGTGCCCAGAATGCTGGTAGCATTGCCACGTTGAATGGCAATACTTATACGTTGGGCCAAATATACCCCAGCATTTCGGTCACACGTCGCGTCGCCTCGACCAAGCGCTCAGATAAATTTTTGTTGTTTTAGTTATTATGGAGAACACTCGCGATAGTTTAAAAAAAACGTTAAAAAAATTAGACTGCCGGCGTCGTAGCACATCGCAACATTGACATGAGTTGCAATTCCCGTCCTACTGTCAACAATAAACTGACATATGTATATCATGACGTTACTCTTGCTACTCACGCTGTCATTGCATACAATATGTAGCTATTCCCAATGTCATTGTGCTCTTACAAACGTCAATAATTATTACTCTTCTTCTTCTTCTTGGTTTTTGGCTCTTATCTTTAGCATTATTACTCTTGACAGTGGGACGGGAGTTGATACTCTTATGTCATTGTAGCGATGTGCTACCACGGCTGGGCATAGAACTTCATATATACCTGTAACAACACGGTTTATCCTTGTGTGTTTATATACTTGTGTGAGAATATTTTTTGCTAGTGTCTGTGTACTATGTCGTGATACCCGGGTCGTCTCCTTTGGTGATTTAATACTCAAAAAAAAAAAAAAAAAAAAAAAAAAAAAAAAAAAAAAAAAAAATCTCTGTCAGTACGTTCGGTCTTTTCGGCTTTTCGTATTTTCAGGGGTTTTTACGGCTTTTTTCCCAGTTTCTGTACAGAAACTGGTAGTTTGGATGACCATTTCTGCAAGTTAATGTTAGTAGTGCTATCTATAGACCCTAGTTTCATTTTTCTTCTTGTGAAAATATTGTAAATATTTATTGACATTTGTCACAGCTTGCTGCTAATTTGACATTTTTATTTCCATGCCAACTGCGCGTCCCGGCTGCGCAACGACGAACGACACTTCTGTCAACGTCAGTTAGGGACTCTAAGATTTCAATTTCGTTTGTGATAATTTGTTGCACGCAGCGCAAAATGCAGCCTGCTCCAAATTCTAACAATGCAATGTCGCAGGGTATGCTCGTGCTGTGCCCAGAATGTCCCCAGGCTCGGTACTTTAAGGGCCAGAGGGGGCTAAAAATTCATAGGGCCAAATGTCATAACGCAAACCAAATTACACTTTCGGTCCCTGTACAAAATTGCACTGATCCTGGCTTGCCGAGCTCACAAGGTACTCCCCAACCGTTTTGGGGAGTAATAAGCTCCTTCAAAAATAACACACCAATTTTGAAACGCATCCCGCGTGGTGCTCGCCCCACAGTGGCCCAAACACTATCTTTGGCTATCAGACACGTTGTGTCTCAAAACTCAGTTCAAGCCTGGGAACATTTACTACTGTTTCCTTACCGCGTTCTTTATGTACCTTTTGACCCCAACAACAAAAACTCGCTCACCTCTAGGGTGAAACAAAATTGCGTATTGTATAGAGATATGACCCACATCCAAAACCACAATATTGTTGCGCCTATCATTAGACGAAACAATAAACAAAATTCCAATCAAATTTCCAACAATTCGGCTTCTTTAAAACTGGTTGAGAACAAAATTAGTGACGGAGACATAAGTGGCGCAGCACGAGTTTTATTTTCTAGCGACTTAGTAGCTCCAAACAGCCCTGAAACAGTACAGTCCCTGATAGAAAAGCATCCACTGGCAGCGGTCGACCTTACCATGCCCGATCCACCACAACCCGGTGACGTCACTGTTCAAGCGACCGTCAGCGAGGTTTCTAAAGCCGTTATGTCCTTTCAAAATGGTTCCGCCGGTGGCCTTGATGGCCTTACACCTCAACACTTAAAAGATCTTTTATGCGCTATTTCGGGCGAGGTTGGCGCAACCCTCTTGAAGGATTTAACTGATTTAGTTAACCTGATGTTGGCTGGTCGAGTTAACAGTGAAATCACTGACATTTTATACGGCGCCAACTTGTGCGCACTTGCAAAAAAAGATGGTGGCATTAGGCCAATTGCGGTCGGTATGACTTACCGTCGC
This sequence comes from Hemithea aestivaria, assembly GCA_947507615.1. Classification (NCBI taxonomy): domain Eukaryota; kingdom Metazoa; phylum Arthropoda; class Insecta; order Lepidoptera; family Geometridae; genus Hemithea; species Hemithea aestivaria. The sequence goes on from OX382343.1 coordinate 3,366,922, forward strand.
CTGGCGGCCAAGGTTTGTTGCAAGAAAAAAGTCGCTCCTTTGAGCGATCTTTTTCAACCAACACAGCTTGGTTTCGGCTCGCCAGGTGGCTGTGAGGCAGCTGTTCATTCTCTTCGCACTTTTCTCGATCAAAATTGTGGTGAGGTTCTGCTAAAGGTGGATGTAAAGAACGCCTTTAATTCGGTGGACAGAGGGGCCCTGTTGACGCAAGTGAAAGATAAAGTCCCGGATATCTACAATTTTCTTTGGCAATGTTATGGGAATCCTTCGAAATTAGTTTACAAAAATAATCTTATTTTGTCTTCTGTTGGTTGTCAACAGGGTGATCCACTCGGACCGGCCATTTTCAGCCTGGCCATCCATCCGATTATTCAGCGTCTAAAGTCCAAACTTAATGTTTGGTACTTAGATGACGGAACTTTAGGAGGTGATGCGGGAACTGTACTTGACGATTTAAAAACTCTTATAGACGAATTTCGTCTCATTGGCCTAGAACTAAATTTATCAAAATGTGAAATTTTTATTTCAGATACATGTTTGGACAAAGATTTGGTAGTTGATCAATTCCTTCTTTTGGCACCCAGCATAAAAATTGTCGATAAGTGCTCACTTCGCCTCCTTGGTTCGCCGATCCTAGACGAATCCTTCCCACCTTTTGTTGAGGAAAAAATTCAAAATTTTATGATGGCCTCGGACAGATTGATCAAAATTAATGCCCACATGGCATTTACTATTATCAGGTATTGTTTGTTTGTACCAAAATTTACATACGTTTTACGATGTTGTCCATTGTGGAAACACAATGAGCTTCTTGTAAGCTTAGACAACGTCATAAAAAATACCCTGATGTCGGTCCTGAATTTGAGCTTGGATGACAGGGCTTGGTCTCAAGCCTCCTTACCTATCAGGTTTGGGGGCCTGGGGGTCCGTAAAATTTCTAGTGTCGCTCTCCCGGCTTTTTTGTCCTCAGTGCATAGTTCGGACAATCTCATTCAAAAAATACTCGCTCCCTCGCGAGACCCCGCATTATCATCTTTGGCTATAGCTAATTCAGCTGAGGCAAAAAATGCTTGGGTTGCAGCTTGCCCCAATACCGATTTACCTAAAGTACCATCTTCACAGAGACTGTGGGATGGGCCTCTCTGCGAGTTGGCACGGAATAGTCTAATACAAACGTGTCCCAACTCGTCAGACCGTGCCCGACTTCTAGCAGTCTCTGTTAGGGAATCTGGTTTTTGGTTGCAAGCCATCCCTTCCATTAATACTGGTAATCTTTTAGATTCATCTGCTTTTCGTGTAGCTGTTTGTTTGCGCCTGGGTGCAGCATGTTATGTAGGTCACCGCTGTCAGTGTGGTAATGCAGTCGACGAACTCGGTCACCATGGTCTCTCATGTTCTCGGAGCGCTGGCCGAATCTCCCGCCACTCCAGTCTCAACGACATCATTCGCCGGGCTTTTACCAGCGCCAATGTAGCAGCCATTCTCGAACCGAATGGTCTGATGCGTGACGATGGTAAAAGACCTGACGGTATGACTTTGATTCCCTGGAAGTTAGGTCGACCGTTAGTGTGGGACGCGACTTGCGTTGATACACTGGCGCCCTCACATCTTCCAGAGACTCAAATTGCGGCTGGTGCGGCGGCAGTTTCTGCTGAGCGGCTCAAGCGGCGTAAATATGCTAACGTCGATAGCGGTTACATTTTTGAGCCGTTTGGGGTAGAGACTTTGGGTCCTTGGGGTCCGGGAGCTCACCGCATTTTCCAAAATTTATCTGAGCGCTTGGTCGAGGCGACGTGTGACCAAAATGCTGGGGTATATTTGGCCCAACGTATAAGTATTGCCATTCAACGTGGCAATGCTGCCAGCATTCTGGGCACTCTGCCAACTGACAGTGGTTTGGAGCACTTGGATTTTCTGTAGATCGGCTTGTGGCCGATCTGTGGTTAATAAAAGTGTTCTTTACTGCTGTAGTAGCTGTAGTATTGTTAGTTTGTTTTTCTCAAAGGTTAATATTCAAAGAACATAATATTAAAAACGCCCCCTCTAAAGTTGAGTCACGTTCAACTTATACTTCTCAAACGGAGATTAGTCTTTTACGCTCAGCCCACAATGGGTGTGAGCGGCTCTCGAATGTGTGACCGAAAAAGTCACTCGATCGCGGCGACGCGACAACATGACATTATCGTGATATGTGGGCAGCGTGTATTGTGTATCGCTGAGTGGTTATAGCGACGTAATCGTTGCGAATCGCGATGTATCCCAATGTGGGCCAGCGGAGTTGTTCCGGTCCAAAATCGCTTCTCGTTTTGCTAGCGCCCACTGTCAAATTTTAACAAATATTTGAAAAAATCTTACGATACTAGTACAAAATCAAATGCAACTTAGTTTTTTTTAATTAAGCATCTTTTGGTTGCCTCAAAGTGGTGTTTTTGAAAATAAAAAATGTGTTTAATAGGTAATTTTTTTGCTTACGTTTTGCTGCGCCGCCTCTATTTTTTGTGCAAAATTTAAGCCCTTATGCGACTTTGTGCGACTTGCTAGAAACTAGAGTCACAGCCCCTCAAAAGTCAAACTGTCATCCCATACATTATAATTTGTGAATATATAGGAGTTGTATTACTTCTGTGGTATAGGATGAGAAAGTTTGACTTGACAGCAAGACAAGTCTACGTATTGTCCATGCTAGAGGGGCTGTAATAATACGATTTTAAAATTACATAATATTCTGTAATATTAATAAGTAATAATGATAAATTAAACCATGAAGATATTCATCCTCTTTCGTTATTCCTCCTCTGCGAATTTTCACAAATCGTGCGTCAGGAGAGCCAACATAATAAATTTAAACCACAGACAATTTAGAATCTCGAAATAGGTTTTAATATTTAACCAATCTTACAGCTTTGTCATAAAGGGGATGACATAAAGATCATAAATTTTCGCTACTGAGCTAGGTATTCACTTAGTTTAAATGTGGCGACTCTTTTTAGATCCTTGTCTCAACATTCAATATGTTGGCAGTTTTTTTTCAGTTTCAGTTGAACAAGTTCGTTTTGGAGTTTTCTGCCTGCTTTAAACGCAGTAAAAGAAAAAAAAATACATAATTATTATGTATTATGCATGTATTTTTTGTTCTGTGCATGAGGTGGAATATTACACAATAAAATTGTCAGAATATTTTAAAATACTGCGTTTTAGGCATGTAAAACAAATACTACTTGTTTTTTTGACGTTTTAGTCGCTGCAAGGCAGTATTATTAATGTCAAATCAATGTCATATCTTTTGGATATTAAATGGATGGATATAATAGAGATTTCTGACGGAGTATCAGATACGGCGGCGGCAGTTTGGCCCAATTTCAAACGTAGCTAGATTAAAATTCGGAATTGCGGCAGTTTTCCGTAATTGGAAACAGATCAAGGGATGAAATGGATTAGAAAGGGTTGAAAGGGGATGTATTTTTAATTTTTTTACCGAGCCTACGTTTGAAAATCAATCTGTCTGGCTGAGATAAATTCAGAGTGAATATTGTATTTTTGGAACTGGCGACACTGATATAGATCCTTTTTTATTGATGATAATTTGCTTTTTTATTGACACCGCAGGGATTTTGCATTCAGCCAGTGATGACATAATTAACTTCCAATTATTTGAATATGGAAAATATATTTTGGTTTTATTACTTTTGTTTTTTATAAGGAGTAATGTCCCTCCTAAATAAAATCTACTTTAATTAAATAATATTATCTATAATATTATACATATTTATAGAAATGTTTGTAACTAATAGTAAAGTCCCTGGAATTTCAATACACATAATATCTATTCAGAAATTATCCCTGAGTCTAAAAATAGATTATTTCAGATTCACATAAGTAATCGGTAAATTAGGTAGTTAAATACTAGGTACACACATATTTGGTTTCATATGCTAAGTATATAAATACCGACTCGTGAAATAAAGCTAAATAAAATCTTACCTCCACAAGTCTCCCTAAAATCAGGACAGCAGTCTCCCAACTTCAGGCACGCGTGGTCACAGTAGCACGGCTTATCAGGCAAATCCTCTAATATCGAGTTAGAATGTACTTTCTGCACCACACAAGAACTATCTCGCCCCGGACAACACAAATTTGCTTCCCTACAATAATTCGCCCCACAGAAACCCAAGCATAAAGCACTGGCAAAACACAAGAATTTAATCATTTTTAAAAAATATTTTCAACTGTCAAATCACCAAAGAGGAAATCAGTCAAAGAGGCCGCAACTTTTTTAATAAATGCCGTAATCTCTTCTTAATATTTCAAATCTTGACGGCTGTCACTTTCTGTGCGATCTGTAACAAAGGAAAACCGTTGATTAGTCGAAGAATTACTTATATTTAAATTGAGAATCAATGAATTATATTCAAATTAAGAATGAATTATATGAACAGATAATATTTTTTTTTCCTTTTTGTTTCTTTTAGGGGAGATAACAGCGGAACGGTAGAATAATGTGCTAAGTCGTTTTATATATTTTACAAAAAATATCGCAAAATAATTATCAAAAAGAGGTCTCAATGCAAGGATTTATCATTTTTGTTTTTAAATAGGACAGATAACAGCGGTACGGCATAATAGTGCAAGGTCGTATTATATTTTCTCAAAAAAAAAAACAGATATATCATTATCAAAAAGAGGTCTCCATGCAAAACACAACATGCCTCCTGTGAGGTTTGAACTCACGACCCCTGGTTTACGAGACCAGTGCTCTACCACTGAGCTAAAGAGGCTCTTTGGGCGTGGCGGCGAAACTCACAACTAAGTTCTTCTTAGTACAAAAACCTTTTTTAATTAGTTATTTTGTAAATGTATATTTGTGTGCACTATTATTCTGTGGAAGAAAAGAACTAATATATTATTCTGCCTTTAAGGTTTTGGTCGAAGTTCGTCTTACACAACACACTGGCAAATATTTTCGAATTTACAGCTTACAGAAAGAAGATTTAAGAAAAAGCAAAAAAAAAAAGGCAAAAAAACAACATATCGTTTCACATCAAAATTGCAACCATACGCAATAATATTCAATACTCTATGGTTTCATCTATTTCTGCTACAAATACGGTTTTATACCAACATTTAGGAAAAAAAAACAAAACCTAATCTTGAACAATGAGAAGTCAAAAGTCACAACGTTTAAAATCCGAACAATTGGAGTTCCGAGGTACTTGACCGTGCCCGAAGGTCCCCGAACTTGTCCGAGGCGCCACATTTTAACCCTTCCCGCGATAACATTTTATTTATAACCGGCCAGCGATAAAACGGACCAAAACGAACCTACTTTTATTATACAAGTGATTAACTTTCCGAGAAAAAGAAAAAGTTATAGAGGACATAGACAAGATCTTTGGATTTATTGTTGTCTTAATCTTTGATGATAAATGTGGCAACACTATATTTGTGGTAAAAAAAAGTCTAGTTAAGTACAAAATTACTCACAGCACGATTAAGGCTAGCAATTTAATCATAATACAGATAATAATTAGTTTAATGAAAATATTAATAATTATTTCTAGCGTGCAATCTTTTTTGCTTAAGCCGAAAAAAATATTACTTGCATAAATAAATTTAATTTCATATTTATTTCGACAAAATATTAACTCTCTTAGGTCAATATAGCACGGCTCTATTGACCTACGTGTGACGAATTAAAAAAGATGTGAGTAAAGTTGTTTTTTTTTCTAATTTGCGAAATAAAACGTAGAGTGACCTATTCATTCCGAAAACTTTTTAAATCCAACAAAAAAAAAACAAAAAACTTCTAATTCATCCCAATTAATTAAATTTCAAACTTCGAACAAACACGCAACTATTTTCCACGTAAGCTACGTTCCGATTCGAATTTGAATTCAAACATTAGAATTCGAATTCAAATAAGAGGTACGCTACGGTCGGTGTTTGAGTAACGAATTCACTTCTGTTTGTCCAGTTTCACTGTTTGGCCTCTTTGGTAAACTGGATGCTTCGAATATTTTTGAAAATCGAATTGAAAATAGAAACACGAGTTCGAAATACTGAATAATATATTTAAGACAAATCGGCCCGTATTCACAGTCCTAGTTAATAAAATAGTTTTTTTATTTTATAGTGATAAGTCATTTAAATACAATTTTTACTTCTCATAAAGTTAATGGGATTATAATAAATCTTTGTTATAAAACATTAATGCATATTTTTTAAATTCCAAGGTTTATGGTGAAATTTTACGACTCACTTTAAGCTTACAGCTACACTCACTTGAGAAAATCCTTTCTAAGCGGAGGTCTAATGTCTCTATTGGAGGGATTCATCCCTCCTTCCAGGTTAAGTCTGCTAAAGGCTAACCAGTTTATAAAAAAACTCGAGTGATTTTCCCGAGTAAAGTGAATGAAAGTAGATGAAATCCTCAGTAATGGCGAAGTCTACATTCCCGCCGTGGAAGGTATGAACGGAACCCACACCTCTTGAAATATTAATCAAAACATTACCAACTTTACCTTACGGACTGGTTGTGGGACAAGTCATAAACTAATGCAATATCGTCTGTCAAAGTATGTTTTGTCCTTTTCCATTCCCAGGTTGTCTGTAAGAAATTGCCTAGTGCGATAAGACCGCCGATTGTTAACCTACTTCTAAATATATAAAATGAAAGAGTGACTGACTGACTGATCTATCAACGCACAGCCTAAACGGCTGGACGGATTGGGTTAAAATTTGGAACACAGATAGCTTTTATGACGTAGACCTACGCTTCTTCTGCTTGCTAAAAAAAGATTTCGCCATGCGGGCAAAGCCGCGAGCATCAGCTAGTATCACATATAATACAATACAATACTCTTTATTGCAGTTAAAAGTTAACAAAAAAGACTTAAAACTCAACTATATAAAGGTCTACAATAGGCGGCCTTATCGCTTAGAGCGATCTCTTCCAGGCAACCAGCTTTGCATGGAGTATTTGAACTTTAAGAGTAGGGTGTGATTTTGTAGAGGAGTCAGTATAACCTATCATATACATATTATAGTAATAAGCACTTTTGTATATTTTTGGTTTGCAATAAAGTGTCATTCTATTCTATTACAATTGCGAGTTCTCATAAATTATTATGAAAATTACCAAGAAAATTTAAGTAGTAAGTGAATTAAAAATATTTATCCGACTTTAAGCTCGCTTTCGATGAGGTAAGAATAGCGCACATTTTAATTCAACCGATTTCGATAAAATTTAAAGGAAACCACCAAAAGAATATATAACCCTGACGCTGATTTTCAGTGCATCCCTTGGTCGGTCTCATATTTAAGTTTTATTTGCGCATATCTTTTGAAATGAAGTGATTTTTATAATCGCCTTATTAGTAAGAGAAATATATTATGGTAAATAAATAATAAGTCATTGATAAAATCTATTTACTTTTAAAACCTTTATTTTCATTTTATTTGTGATCTGTTCAGAATTCAGAATCGCTCACACATTGTCACTTGCACCACACTAAAGTTAACTTAAGCTGAAATCCGGTTCTAAGTTAAAACACGATATCTCAAAGTTAACAAGAGGTATGCAAACCCTCCCTACACTTCATTAAGCAATGATTAACTTGATAACTTATTATAACACTTATACTTGCGTCGATTCTCATGTGAATCGGTTATTCAATTTTACTTTGGATTCAATAATCCTTTCGACTCAGGTACTAAATTTGAGGTAGATATCTCATTCTAATTTAATTTACCTATTTTATTCTAAGGTAAAGTTTCTAATTCCATTTTCGTTTTGTCATTTTTTTTTGAAATCCCATTTATGATGGAACTATTATATATTCACACGAATATATTATAAATGTGAAAGTTCGTGAGTATGTGAGTGTGTGTATGTTTGTTACTTCTTCACGTTTAAACGGGTGGACCTATTGAGCTGAAATTTGGTATAGAGATAGCTTAGACCCTGGAATAACACATAGGTACAGTGGGTAAAACCGCTGGGCGTACAATAATATTGTATTTAAGCTTAAGACAGGCTTTAGGGTCCATTAGAAATACCTTTTTGTTTTGCATTCTTATGGAAATAGAATATTTTGTATTTTATTTATAGCCGAAGCCGATGTGCTAATCTGACCAGATCCCCTCCACTCTTGACTCTACCGTCTACGGGTTGACCCACGTGAACGCGCGGGCGCGGGCGCGAAATATCAAACATATGACGTGCTAAGAAGGTGTTCACGTACAAACGCACGTGCGGTGCAAGCAAAGTCTGCCGCGCCCGCGCCCGCGCCCGCGCTTTCAACGTGAACAAGCACTACGACGCTCTCCGGGTGGCCGGAGATAGGACAAGATGGCGTTACATCGTGGGAAGAAAGTCATGAACGGAAGAGATCACGACCATCAGTGGAGAAGGATTGTATCTACTATGGCCACTCTATCCATCTAACCAAAGTAAATTGTTGCAAATTTATGGTACCAGACGTGTTTCTCGGAGAGACACTCCCATTTAATATCCCACCAAAGATCTGCTTATACAAAATTAATAATGCTATTAGGTACCCTAGATTACAATTACCTAACGCCCTTCGAGGGTGAGACCATTAAGTATATTATCTACAGCCACATTAAGGTTTCGACATCCCTAAGGTGATTTCAGAGGTTTGAGTATTAAGTAATTTCGGTGGTACTGTAATTATATTCCAAAATTTATAGGTAATATTTTGGCATAAGAATTTTGCATCATATTAGTGTACGATTTGTTTAAAGTAAATAATAGAGTGAATCATAAATTTTAGCTGAAATTGATGAAAATAAACCTATTTAAAAAGTGCCCTTTCACTTTGTCTTACTTCTGTGCCTGTCGTCACCCATAATTTTTTTTCTTTTTATAAACTTTCATAATATTTAGGTTATCCGCACGCATCATGAGCTCTATCTAGGTAATGGTCACCAAAGAATGGGCGCCTGAAGATGGACGGCGGCGCCAAAGACGGACCCTAAAGCGAAAACGTAACAACTTGATCACGTATCTGGACTGGAAACAGCGCTAGATTGAAAGAAATTTGGAGGAGGCATTTGCCCAGCAGTGGGACTGCATAAGCAAAATATTAATGAATAAATTTTAGTCTTCTTTTTTTATGTGAAAATAAATAACGCTAAATTACTTTAACTTTTATAGACACATTGGTCTAGATAAGAGCCAGTTTTTTGTCACCAAATAGTTTCTATTATGAGCCTGGATTCTGGATAGCTCTTCAAATGAAGACGAAGGTAGCTATTAGATTACTTTAAATATAAAATTAGATATTAATTGCCAAATACCATCAAATTGAACAAGCCAACGTAGTTAACACGGCACCATAATCTATGAAACTGTAATTAAATCAAAGCCTCGTCTCTAATTAACGTATTAATTAAAATAATCCATATTTAAGCGAGCATACGCTCAACTTGACGAGTATATATTATGTAAATGGTTCGAGAAAACTGATGGGAATTCTCAAAGGAACCGTGCGACTTTGACTTGCTTTGGAGGTATTTCTTTGCTGAATTACGCCGAGTAAGCGATAGAATAAATTCTAAAGCGATGTTGTTATTTAAATATGTTGATAGAATTTTAAATGATTCGACTTAAATAAAAATTATATATTATTATGTTGTGTATTATGCTTTTTAAATATTTGCTAAAGATATTCTTATCATAAGTACAAATTGTGTAGCATTTAATTTAAAATATACAAAACTTACTAAATCAAAAAAAAGTGGCATTGCCACACCCTTTAAAAAATATGTATAAATTCCGCTTCGCCCCACATAAATCCATTAAGGCATATCAGTAACACAATAATAATTAAAATAACATAATATAATCCCTATATTACCTTAATATCCGTACTTACTCGGTATCCTGAACATGAAGGTATATTTATTGCAGGGCTATGGATTCGGGACAAGGGTGGGTCATTTATAGTTATTTATGTTTTTGTTGACCCTTTATGATTTGTTTTATGGTCATACGTAGATAGGAAGAGTGGGAAATTAGTAATCGATCGCTTTCATTACGCAAATTTTAATTTATAATTCAAAATCAATTGTTTCGTTAAAATTTATAATATGGATAACTGAATCGATAAACTTATTTATTGAATATTTATTTATTGAATAAACCTAAGCTAGCATTACAGCAAGGCCAAATCGCCAACTTAGTCTAAAATTTACACTTACTTATACAATACAAATGTATACAACACAATAATTAATAAAGAAAAAGAACATGCAAAAAAAAACAAACTAACTAATAAATAAAGAACGACCTTAATGTATATTTACACTCTACATCTAGATACATCAGCGGAGACAAATTCTAATGTCATACTATGAAGCTCGCTCTCAAATACATCCCAATCCTGGACAATTATTAATAAGTTGAGTATTCTCAGCTCTCTTACAACTGGCGATGAGACTTTACGCTTCGTCCTACAATAAGGCACAGAGAACAACCCCCGCTGTCGAGTTCGGAGATATACAGAGTTGTCAGGTACCCTAAAACCTATTTCTCCCAGCACCGTAGGATTCATTTAAAATGATCCCCAGACGCATTATGAAGAAATATGCATAGTAGTTCTATTACAAGCTTTTATTTACTTTCACCTGTCTGTTGTCTGTCTGTCATCAAATCTTGGAAGTTTAATGATGATCCACCTCCCGATTTCTGATTGAGCTGAAATTTGGCATGCATGTATAAATCGGATGACAATGCAATTGGAGCTGATCTGATGATGGAGCCGGAAGGTAGCCATAAGAACTTTGTAATTAAACAACGCATTCCCATCGAGTTTGGGCTCATTTGATTTGTCTTGTCTATGGTGCTATATGGTGCTATTTCTGAAATATCCTGTTGAAGTTTCTGACCAATCAGTAATATATGGTGATGGTAGATAATAATAATATAAAACCTTTTTTTTCACCATGTCTTTCCTATCTCTGCTTGGTTTCTGGAGAGATCGCTATTAGCGATAAGACCGCTTAATATTATAACCCTTTTATCTCAAATGTGTTATCTTTTTAAGCTTTTAGAATAAATATTTATAAATGTATTAATTAATATTTATCTTCAGTTCATGATCAATGTTTAGATAGGCTACCATTGGACTTATTTTAGCACGCCTATCAAGGCAAAACATGCTGGACCTGGATTAATTTTTTACCATCATATTGTGCATGCATTATATACAATTGTACCATGTTTTATGCTAATAAATATTCTTTATCTTTATCTTACTCTATTGTATTTACTATGTTTCTATTAATAAAGCTCTGCTCAAACCTGAGCGATAACATGAGCCTGCTGCGGCGAAACAAATTTCTATGCAATTTTCTTTTTTAATGCTGAATGTACCCCTATTGCCTAAGCAAGAATCTAGGTATAAGAGTTAATGTAAAAATATAAGGTTTTAGTAGATTTAGGATATTGTACCCTTTTTTCTTGGCAAAATGGTATTTTAATTTTTTTTTATTTCTATTTAAAGCTCCGGAAAAAGGTTTGGATAAACTGTGTGAAAAAGGATATGCGTGCTAGGGGAGTGGATGAAGATATGACGGATATTAGAGTAGAATGGAGGAGAAAAACGTGTTGTGCCGACCCTACCTAGTGTGCGAGGAATATGATGATATTTTTTTTTATTTCTATTTAGTTCTCCTGGCCTGGTAAACATTTCAGCTACCAGAGGGGCCTATTGGCTAATTCTCACCCACTACGATTAATTAACTTCAATTTACATTGCTGCGTTTGTTATTTCACTCATATTAATGAGGAGGTCTAAGCAAGTAATGTACGCAATTTTTTCTATGGATTCTAGTGTTTACATGTCGTTGGGCGATAGCCAATAGGCCCTCAGCTCTTCTCCTACAGTTATAACACATAAGGGCTCATACACACGATACGACAATATTCTATTAAGCCCATTACATATTCTACACCGAAATGTAATCCGGTCATCGTAAAGGGAGAATTAGGGTCGTAATACACCATCGTAAAGCTCACTAACTGGACGGTAATGGACTTTGGTTGTTATAGTGACAGTTGTAAAATTTATAATGACTTTAATTATGGCCGCGGAGCCACTGATTACTGGCCGTCTAAATGTCTAAGTTAAATTAAATAAGTGATATTATAGAAAAAAACGGGTATACTTTTTAGGCTTCCGTAGTCAACAAGGAAGTTATATAGTTTCGCTTTGTCCGTCTGTCCGTCCGCGGCTTTACGGAGAAACTATAGGTCCTAGGAAGTTACTATTATTAAGTGCCATGAATTGCTCGTAGACGCAAACTTTGTACGAGAATATTTTTTAATATTCATCTATGATATTATTTAAATAAGTATTACAGTACGTAAAAAGATATTATAGCGCTTAATTTTTTATATACAAAAAATTACTAAAACAAAGATGAACGGAAAAAAACAAATTTATTTTGAAACTACTTTTAAACAAAAGAGAGAGTCAAGATGCTTGTTATAGGTACTTGTTTTTCTTATTTATTATTGTCGCAAAAATAGATTTTCTAAAAAGCTATTAAATCTTGGATCACTGATATATAATACTACCTACTATCAGTAATTTTTCATAGATTTCTAAGGAAATCTTTAATTTTTAACAATGGAGAAATGCGAACAAAACGCGCGGCGAAGCGTGAACTCTAAAGCTGTGATAAGGGGCTATTCAACTTTTGAACTGATTCTGTTATCGGTTCCCGACTATCTCCTCTAAACAATGTTGATGGTGAATGACCTTATTACATGATTTCATACAAGTTACAAGTTTCGCTGGTCACAATATTAGGCGGCAGTGTTGCCAGATGCGAAAGTTGAAAAAGCGGTAGCCGTGCACAAAAAACGCGGATTTTGAAGTAAAAAAGCGGAATTTCTTGTTTTCATTTTAAAAACTGCCTTCAAGTAAGTTCGTGTCTGATGTTTTGGTTCAAATATTCAACAAAAATCTCGGTGATTTTGATGAATATTCATAATATGATGTTTTCTTGTACGAACACGCACTGGAGAAGCGGCTTTACTCTACGTGTATAATAAAGTAATTCAAATAAGTTTAACTTCGAATTCTTGTAACTTGTAATTAAATCATTTGAAACATTTTATACATCTCGTATCCTCCAAGTGTCACCAAAATAAAATATATAGATCTCTATAAAAGTTTTTTTGTTGTATCTGACTACGAAAGATGTGCATATATTTGCGCTCTGAGCAAGGAACTTGACTTGGAGTGAAAAAGCAGAACCGCGATGGATAAAAGCGGAAGGCGGATCCATTGTCAAAAAAGCGGTGTAAAAAGCGAAAAAGCGGTATGATCTAGCATCACTTAGGTATGACGTTTTTCTATATAAGATTCTTGTTTTATGTACCACTGCGGACCGAGCACATAAAATTGACATAAGACTCCTCTCCCACTATCAAGAGTAATTGACGTTTTAAGAGCACAATGACATTGGGAGTAGCTGCAAATTGTATGCAATGACAGCGCGAGTAGCAAAAGTAGCGTCAGTTTAGTCTTGACAATGGGACGGGATTTGCTACTCTAAAAAATTATTCTATCTGATATGAAATATGGAGTAGCCCTTAGAAATTGGATCGTACATATTATGTAGTACATTAACGCTCTTATTAAATTAAGCCGAAACGAGGTACTTCTTTCAAAAGTATTATGTAGTCTATAAGCGTACTATGTAGCTCGCCAAAAATAAACTTAAACTCTTCAAAATAAATGTAATCCGACAGGAAACTTGAGAAGGTATTTCAATTACAACGGAGGAAAAATAAATGAAATGCCAGCGACGCGACGTAACTAAATTAATAGCTACAGAAGAACGACTTCATACAGCAAGTGTAAACGTGCAACCCTACAGGGAATGGCAAAGGCCCTGTTGGCTATCATGCGCTGGTAACTATTGACTATCACTATAAATAGAAATAAGATATATATATAGCGCTAACGCATAAGCAGGTGTTTTCAATTTACAAACTTAGCTTGACACGCTATTGCGTGCCTAGATCGTACTTATATCGTACTACTAAATTACACGATGAAGCTGAAAAATGCGTACAAAAGTTTTGCACATGAACTTTTATATGTAAATTTGTAACTCTTCGAGCTGTTTAAATAAACTAGCTGCATCTAGCCTTTTTACTTACTATAAAATAGCCTTTTTTTTAAACTATTGTCTAAGTCGTCACAAAAAAATTCAGACTAATAAGCTGTTTAATGAAAAAGGGCAAACAAACACAAAAATTGACGCCTTTCTGTCTCTATTTATTTGATATCGACGTCGTGTCGATGGGCTCGTGAACCTTTGGATCAGAGTATCAGAGAGGTGAAAAGGAATTTGATCCTTATCACCCTGTGTTTTTAACCCCTGACCAACGAACCGCGACGAGATGTTATTAACTATACAATATTTTGATTAATTATATTTTAAGCAGACTTCAAAAAAAGGAGGAAAAGTTGACAAATTTGTTAGAAAAAGTTTGGCAATTACTCGTAGACGCATAAACCTTGTAAGTGAATTGATTTGCAAAATTATATTTGTTTGTTTTTGGTAGTAAGAAGACGAGAAAGACGCTCTGCTGATGGTAAGAGATAACCCTGCCCACAATTAGTTCCCAGGTTTTAACAATCATGTAAAATTCTAGCACTGCATCAACGCTTGTTACTTAAGCGTCATAAGATGTTAAGATTCTTTAGCCCAGTAATATATTAGCTACAGTGCCCTCCTATGTACCTTTGACGACCTCTGTGGCGCAGTGGGCTAACACCCGCCTGAAACGCAGAAGGTTGCGGGTTCGATTCCCGCATGGGACAAACGTTTATGTGATCCACAGATATTTGTTTCTAGTCTGGGTGGCTCTCTGTATCTATTATAAGTATGGATTAACAAAAGAAAAAGTATATAAGTGTTATATCCGTTATCTTAACCACCATAACACAAGCATTAAGTTGCTTAGCTTGGGGGTTAGGTGGCGCTGTGTGAAATGTCCTGAAATATTTATTTATTTTATTTATATATAAAAATAGCTAGTTGACAGCGAGTTGCAAAAAAGTTGCCAGTGATAGTTGCTGCAATAGTAGCTCTTTCTGCAAATCGCCTTAATATTACTTCATCTTTTTATAATTATAACTGCTAATTCACGACAAACACTCACTATAATTGACTAGTGGAACCGCGCGCACTTCGTCGCGCTTAATAGAAAATTATTAACGTTTTTCTACTATATTACGCATGTTTTATACAAATAAACCTTTCTCTTGAATCACTTTATCTATTAATGAAAACCACATCAAAATCCGTTGCGTAGTTTTAAAGATATAAGCATACATCGGGACAGAATAGAATAGAAAAAAAAAGTCTTTACTGCACACACAAATACAATAATATAAGCTTAGAACTAAGTTAGACAGTCGCGGGAAGCAACTTTATTTATTTTATACTATGTAGTGATGTAAACATACCAACATTTCAATTATGATTACCCCATAGCCCCATATAGCCCGAGGTATCTGTGTTATTGCGCAAAAACATCACAATTTTGGACCAATTCCTCTTCTTCAAATATTGTACAAGAATAATGATGTATGTATGTTATTTTGAAACATACATCTATGGGATTCTTAATTGGGGAGGCCAAGGTAAGAAAAAGATTTTATTATCTAAGAGAGAAAACAAACCAGCGGTAGGCTTACTTTGCAGGTGGGTAGCCCAATAATGCCAGTTATACTACCGCCTGAACAGCATTGTGCAAACATTATTGTGCTCTAGTAGGCAGTGTGGCTAGTGAAATTACTGGGCTTAAGATTCTTAACATCTTATGACTCTAGAGTAAGAAGCGTTGGTGAAGTGCACCAAGAATTTTACATCATTGTGAAATCCTGGGCAGCACTATACCTACTAACATAGGCGGATTTAGGGGCAAGGGACCAAGCTAGAAGCATTGTAAAGTTACGAATTTTGCACATATTTCATGGTCAAGATTATATTTTTTTTCTCGGCGCTCGCAGCGAGCAGCTCGCGCAAGGATATTTGATCTTTCTAGCTGTTCAGGGCGAGCTAAACACACACTTTTTGTAGTAAAAAATATAATATTTTTGCCCGTCTGCACCTTGCCCAGGACCAAATCCTGGATCCGCCCTTGCCTACTTAATATTATCTATTGAGCAGCGTTATTTCTCACCACACACCACAAAGAGAGCGTCTTGCTCGTCTTCTTAATAATTCTTTGCAAGGTCTGTATCCGTAACGTTAAAAGATCGAAAACATTTATTAAAGCATCAAAACATAGTGTTAGAAATTGTGATACATAACGATTTAAATGCTTAATAAACGATGCGAAAAAGCAAATCAACCAAATTAAAAATAAAAAAATATAAGAAATGACATAAGAAATGACATAGTCTATGGCACTATGGTCTGTCAGAAGTCATGATGACAAGGCGGCGAGATGCAAGCGTGGGATAAAATAGCAACAGAAAAAGAGTAAACTATGTAATTGCCGAAAATATAATACAGTTCAACAAGTAAATATGTACTTTTATTCAAGATCCTGTTGGTATGTATGTGTGACTCTTTTATATCAGAAGTGAAACGAACCTGACGAACGCTAACATGTCCAAATGCTGTTAGTAAGAGCTGTTCTTGACGGAATGGATACTGAAAGAGATTGGGTATGTCACCATTATTATACTTTTTCATTAATAGTTCTAGTGAGTTACTAGGTAATTGTAGATCGATCTTGAAATTTGGCTGAGCGGTGAAATGCGCGTCAGCGATGTGCACTGCTTTACGTTTTCGACGCAACGCTATGGTAAGTTGGCAGCAACTGGTTGTGCCCAGGTATTTATTTTGCTCACTTATTATTGTGTTTAATATTTTGTATCAAACGATAGCTTTGCTGGTCTGTGTAGTTCAGAGTTCAGAAGTCTTACAAATTTTATTGGTTTAATTTTCTGTAGTGTAATAGTTTAATTACACACACACATTACAGTATACTTAATAATAATTAATTATTAAAATAAATAAAACGGACAGATCTACCTCTATATTATGGTGGGTTCGTGTACAATGTTTTGTTACTTACATAATATTGTTGCACAATCTAAACAGAAATCTTGCTGATATTTTATGTGATATTGCTCTTCGGAGCAAGGACTTTTATGTTAAATTAAACTAAATTTTAACAAACCTTTACTGTAATCAATGGTAAATAATAGTTATTTTGCTATAGCGAAGTTGCTAGAATAAGCAAATTTTGCATAACCTTATTTGATTTGGTGAGAAGATAAAGGAATAAATAAAATGAATTACTGTTCATATTAAGGCATTTCTTGTCATGCTTGAGGAGGTCAGTTTTGAAGATAAGGCACTGGCCGCACTGATCAGATTCAGATTCAAATACTTTATTCACTTTCCACATAATTTTCTTAAAAAGGATCTTACATATTACATACATTTTACTAGGTCATTTGTGGACCCTGTAGGGTGTGGAAGAGAGGGAGAATATAAGTCATGTACATTAATAATATGTCAAAAATATAATTTAAGATTTTGTAGTTAAAAAATAATAATAATGTCATAGAATCATAATAATTGGTCAATGAACAAATATCAAGAAGAAGAAGAAGATTGAAGATCTGTCAAGTTTTGCTTCTTTGTCAAGAATAGCTGATAGTATAATATATTTTGAATTTTGCTAAATTGTACAATATGTTTTCCAATGGAAGTAAGAGAATCTTACTCTAGCATTGATGATGAAATTATTACTGACCATATCCTTATCGCAGACTTTCCTAGCACAGTGTTTATGATACCTTGAGAAGGTGGACATTAGCAGAGCTGCGGCACCCAGCCACACGTTGGAGCTACAAGCTGAAAAGAGGAATGTTCAACGTGTGGCTTTTGAGTACCTAAGGTATTATGAAACTGTTTGTCAATGTTACCTACAAAATATGGCATCGGTTCACATTAAGTTCACTTTAGACTTTGTAACAATTCGGTTCGTAAAAATTATTTTATTAATCTTCTATGCTTAATACTGAGACGGAATGTATAGTGTACCGTAAAGTCTATTACTGTAGTTATTAGTCAGTCATATTCCCATTGGCAATTAATAATAAATCTTGAAGCTTAGCCCCTGAAGCAAGGAAATATGATATTAGAGAACCATTTTTAAAACTAAAACATTGAATATGTTTTAAGTAAATTATATCTGCATTAATTATATATATCTGTATACATGTAGAGATGATGTACCTATACCCAGTAGGTATTGACACAAAGTATTTTTACATTTGAATTACTATAGCTATAATATTGGATACAGAGTTTTCTAGAATCAAATTGAATTTTAATATCAGTGAACCAGAACAATATTTTGTTTCGGAAAGTAAAAGAAAAAAAAAGTGTTTAGTGAAGTAAAATGACAGTAAAAGCACGGCTTATACTAAATGTTCCCACTGAGGTCGAAGTGACTGTGATATTATAATATTGTTCTGTCAGTCTTAGGTCCGTCTAAACATAACATTGTACCTTGAAATGTGTCTTTTATTATTATTACAATTTGCATGCTGAAAAGCGGACTGTAGCAGACTATTATATTATAGAATAGAAAGCTCCTTATTGTTCACACAGGTGCAGCAATATAAACTTGGAACTAGGGTTGCACGGAGGGAGGTGTTGCGATTGGCGGTCTTATCACTGATGGCGATCTCTTCCAGACAACCATATTATAATAACTTGTTATCTTTTGTATACATACTCTCGCAATGAATAACTTTGAAATTTGAACTTTGAGTATATAATGTAGACTTATTAATAAATGTAGTGTATTCCACAATGAATGATGTTGACTCATCAAACTGATATTTTATGGATATATATTCTTACATATTATTTGGGAGGCCTACAGCTATGGTGCATAAATAAAGTAGTGAAGAGCCAATAAATAGCTTCCACATATAAAGTGATAACACCATTATATGCAAAAGGAATAAGGATACAATATTATAACAGATGACATATTATCTTTTTGGAAGGGTTTACATAATTGTTATCATAGACTTGAGTAAATGAAATGTATGTGTACAATCATTTGAATGCTCTTAGGGCAGTTTGTCTATTACAGAATGATTTACGGGTTACCACCAAACTACTAATGGGGGGGGATTTACACTGCTCACTACATAGCTCAGATTTCATATTATTGAATGGTACAGAAGAACAAATAATAAAATAATTTTGTGATAATTTGTATTCATAGTTGGAATTCTGGATTTGCCCCAGATGTCATAAAGTAGAATTATTGTTATGACACTACATGATTTATAAACGTGAGCATGTAACCTTTTGTAAAGAAGACATTTTTTTAATTATTGCAATTGTTACTACCTACTTTCTATGTAAGGCAGATTTGAAATTTAATTAGGTAAATTATTTAGATATGATTACATTTAAAAGTAACTGTATGCAATGGTTACCTGTCGTTTGGACTATCTAGTACCATCTTTATAGGATAGTAGTATCCAGTCATTAAGTTAAGATTGCTAGTAGTACTAGTTTAAAAGTATGTTCAGGCTACCATATTTACACATTGTTTGTTCATAAAAACACTTCAAAAGTAAGTGTGAAATTACATGATCAGTAAATATCAATGGTCCATCTATGAATGTAGTGATCAATGAATATCAATGGCCCATCTATGGATTTAGTGATCAATGAATATCAATGGTCCATCTATGGTGTGTATATCTAGGATGTGTATATGAAGTCACTTAAATTATATAACATTAAAGCATGAAGAGTTTTGTGGGAAGTATTATGTAAATGAGAATTTACTTAATATTTATTCATAGGTGAATAAGAATTGTTTTAGATGAAGATATAATTAGTCTTCCACACTGTTAATAATATTATTTTGAATGGATGGTAAGAGACCAACAAACAAATGATGAACTGAAACTGTCTTTTACTATATATGTAAATATAGGTTACATATATACACATTGGTACACATGCACAGAATGTTCTCGTTTAGATCCATTTGAAAACTAGGTGATATAGTAGAAGGCATATCAAATATAAAGACTAACTGACAGTTTATATTTGGAGGACCATAATTAAATATTGATGATATTGCATTTTATAATATAATATGGTATTAAGTTTCATTTCACAAACTTAAAAGTTAACTAATAATTGTATGAGCTTGGATGAAGAAATTCCCACAGATTCGAGGTCCTTTGGCCGCGACAGACATAACCAATGTAAACACCACAATGCATGACAAGTGATGGCAAATTTTGGTATTGTCATTTAGAATAGAATGTTGTTGTTAAGATTTGATAAATTGGGTATGTTGATATTGTTCAGACCTAAATGATGGTACATTTCCTCATGCTAATAAGATGGTGCTCTCAAAGGGAGTCATTGTTCACAAATTGTCACTATCATATAATAACATATCAGTAACTTTCTGAAGGGACTTACTTTATGTTTTGGACAGCGTCATGATAGAAAATACTGTTGTAACCGGTATGGAAACTCAATTTTTGTGGAATTACTATGAAGCATTTGTGTGACTGTACAATTGTACAATGTCTATAATATTAGCAAGTGTTAGTAAAGAGTTTGAGTTGTTATGATAATTAACAGTTATTGACATATATATTAAAAAAAAAATGGCGACTTGTGTATTATGTATGGGTTATGGGAGTCCCTTGTGTTTTTATGTGAATTACATTAAGACTTGGTGACTGTTACGAGTTAGAACTCATACCTACAATAAAATATATATGTGACCCTGGTGAGGGAGTAATATGTTGAACTCATACCTACTATAAAATATATATGTGACCCTGGTGAGGGAGTAATATGTTCTAAGTTGGCCAGATTTTATCTGGCAAAGTTATGTAAATGTGACCCTGGTGAGGGAAATATCTGTTGTAAATTGGCCAGAGCTGGCAATGTTTTGTAAATGAGACCCTGGTGAGGGAAATATCTGTTGTAAATTGGCCAGAGCTGGCAATGTTTTGTAAATGAGACCCTGGTGAGGAAAATATCTGTTGTAAATTGGCCAGAGCTGGCAATGTTTTGTAAATGAGACCCTGGTGAGGGAAATATCTGTTGTAAATTGGCCAGAGCTGGCAATGTTTTGTAAATGAGACCCTGGTGAGGGAAATATCTGTTGTAAATTGGCCAGAGCTGGCAATGTTTTGTAAACGAGGCCCTGGTGAGGGAAATATCTGTTTTAAATTGGCCAGAGCTGGCAATGTTTTGTAAATGAGACCCTGGTGAGGGAAATATATGTTTTTGGCCAGAGTTGGCGAAGATTGATGGCTAGAGCTGCCAAAGTTCCGGTTGGCCAGAGTTGGCGAAGATTGATGGCTAGAGCTGCCAAAGTCCTGGTTGGCCAAAGTTGGCGAAGATTGTTGGATAGAGCTAGCAAAGTAATCAGTGGCCAGAGCTGGTAATATGCGATGATGATATCATATGGTTCAGATCAATATGAAGATTTTGTTGATGAGACACCGACACACCGTAACAGACATTTGACTTCACTAATCGTACTATGATATCAAGAATGCAACAGCAAAGCATGAGAATCGTTATTTAAGAGAGACAAATCTTAGTGCTAAGCAATGACCTATCGAATTTTCCGGAAAATGATTCAGTCTTCAAGAAGTTCTAAATACTGGAAACGCAGATGAATGAGGTATTGTTAGCTTAATTTATATGGCCATATAATATCTACTTGAATGTTATAGAATATCTATGGCCTTTATGAAGAATAATGGTTGCCATGGATACTGTTGCTCATAATGTCAAATCTATGTTTTAATTATTGAAATATTATGTAAATGCAAGAAAATGTATAAAATGAAGATATACAAAGAATTCTGAAGATATCAAACAAGCTTTCAGATGTACTATACTAGGAATAAAGAATATCCTTTATAGATCAAAAACGTTGACCAGAAGGAAAA
Organism: Hemithea aestivaria; assembly: GCA_947507615.1. NCBI lineage: Eukaryota > Metazoa > Arthropoda > Insecta > Lepidoptera > Geometridae > Hemithea > Hemithea aestivaria. Next base: position 3,388,956 of record OX382343.1, read on the forward strand.
TCTGCTAACCAAGCCAATACCCAGCAAATAGATCAATAAAACCAAGATGAATGCCAATGGGTATTGTACACATTATATCATAGACCGATGATAAAGGATATTTATAAACAAGACAAGGACATTGATTACATTGAGGTCTATGTTCCAGTGGTCTACCACTCGCCTATAAGATACCTGATTGGATGCCAAGAAGGAACTAGAAACAGATACACCAAATGGATGGAGTCACAGCATTCTTACTCAGCAAAGTTACTGAAGAAACTTACATTTATAACCTGGTTATGAGGATGAACATTATGATTGTAAACTAAATATGTCAATGTATAATAGACACGAGCCAGCGAACAAACTATTGGCACAGACAATTAAATATTGCTTTAGAATTTGGGATGCCTTGCTCAAGAATAAATCCATATGTTTATATTGTAAATGGAAAAGATGTGATTGTTATAGCAGTATAATATATCGATGATATAGATCTTTATAACATTAAGGAAATGTCATAAATTATAAAAAGAGATACAAAAATAAAAAAGGAAAGGTGCCTGAAGGATTTAGGAACAACCAAACATTACATTGGTTCCAGAATATCACAAGAATACAAAATTTAATTTCAATTGAATAAGCAATATATACAAAGATATTACAACAGTCAGCCCACTAATGAACATTGGGTGGCATGAGGTATCAGAAGGCAACAATGCTTATGAAACTCGTCTATAATGTACCTAATTATAATAGAAATGTTACCAGTTGTTGTGATGCAGACTAAGCAAATGATACTGAAGATAGAAGATACATATTTTCACTCCCATTATGCCATTTGATAAGTCAGCGTGATAATATAGATGGAGATGACTGGAAGCTCCTTCGTCGGCATATCAGCAGATGACTGTCTTTAAATAAATAATCATGATAAAAGTAATCAAATTATAATATCTCTTTAATAAAATGCCAATTTCACTAAGAAAGTAATTTCGCATGATAAACGACGTAGTGCCATTCAAACGAAAAATTAATTATGACAATAAGATGTAAACATTTTAAACTTAATAAAACAAACAGCAATATCCATGAGTTTCTTGCTCGTTCTTCTCATGGAGGTGCTTTGCGAACGAGCGGTAGTCATTTACTAACATAATTCTCAAAAAAAAAAAAACGTGTTAAATTTAAAATTAATTAACTTGAGTTTTTCTTTTATTAAAATGATTTACAACAACACAACGCGAATATGAAGCTTAACTAAAAAGTTTTTATTTAATCTAAATCAAATTATTGCTCTGTACCATTAGTTGTCGATATTTAAAAAAAAATGTACTTGCTCAAATGTATTTACTATCCCGAATACGATGTACTGTCGGTAGTATGGGGACATACACCAACAAAGAATGGCCGAGATGTGTTTGGGGATAGGGACATCCCCATGGCAGAACGGCCGATTGTTAGAAATTGTGATACATAACGATTTAAATGCTTAATAAACGATGCGAAAAAGCAAATCAACCAAATTAAAAATAAAAAAATATAAGAAATGACATAAGAAATGACATAGTCTATGGCACTATGGTCTGTCAGAAGTCATGATGACAAGGCGGCGAGATGCAAGCGTGGGATAAAATAGCAACAGAAAAAGAGTAAACTATGTAATTGCCGAAAATATAATACAGTTCAACAAGTAAATATGTACTTTTATTCAAGATCCTGTTGGTATGTATGTGTGACTCTTTTAATAGTTAAGGACTTACATTAAAAGTTAAATAAAACTTGTAAAAAGATGCTTACAAAAAGTATTATAACGAGCAATATTCATTGATATCAAATGAGAATGTTGCCAGTGAGCGTTTCATTGAATGTTGCCATAACCTTTTACGTGAGCCGATTTGAATTGTGTATACTGGCAACTGGCATTTTACTGATAATTATGACTTTTTGTGTTGAATTCCGCCGCTCTGACAACAAATTGGTTACTTAATAGAATTAAAAAAGTGTGTATAAAAATAGGACATTCTTTAATAGAAAAACATCTTATTAAACATTTATTTAAAAACTTCTTTTTATAAAATCATATATCTATTCAATTCTCGCTTGGCCGATATTTAATAATTAATTTGAGGCCATCCATAACGTAGACCTTTTATACCTTCGTAACAAAGCAAAAAAAATTGCCGAATCAATTCAGGCATTTTACATACGGTGAACATACGAGTACCTAAAGGAAAGATTTGGTAAAAAAAGATTTCCTAACGGTAGCGAGCAGGCATAATATCATGTTTTTATTTGTCCCAAATACTACCGAAACACATACACATATTACGAGTATGTAAAAACATAAAAACGTTTTCTAAGCCCTTGAAAAGGTCGTTCTAACCCCATATTTTTCCTACTCATGAACATTATAACATATGATACATATTATATAATGATATATTATTATGTAAGCTGCTTACGTAGCACCATCTGTATTTGGCCGGATAATACTGAAACATTGAATGAAGTGGGAAAAATATGGTTTTTCCTTTATTTAGGACGTCTTTTATGCGAAAAACTTCGTCTGCTTGTGTTGTGCATTTTTTGCTGCTTAATTTATGGGGTAAAATGTGTATTTTTCTTTTTAATGTCAGCTACTTGTTATCATTAACATTGATCTATGTAACTTGACTCTTTTCATAATACTACAAAACTATGTTACTAACTGCAAACGAAACCAAAAAATATATCTCTATTGAAGACCCAACTCTTTGACCTCCTAAAATCGTCTATGTGTTATTTCAGGAATCAAAAAATTTCAGCTCAATCGGATCAACTTTTTAGGTGTAAATAGATAACATACACATACGCATCTATACTTTCGCAGATACCCTACAAGTGGACACGCGCGCACTTCGTCACACTTAATAGAAAATTATAATTAGTGTTCTACTATATTATGCATCATCATCAGTCTATGTTCGTCCACTGCTGGACATAGACCTCCCCCATGGCACGCCACTCAACTGGGTCCTCTGTCTTTCTTCTCCACCCACCCCCAGCGATCCTCCGGATATCATCGCCTCATCTCGCCCATGGGCGCCCTACACTACGTTTACCGAGACGTGGTCTCCACTCGAGAACTCGTCTACCCCAACATATTAACCCTCTTGAAATTATACATAAAAAACAATCACTCTATCTATTAAACAAAACCGCAACAAAATCCGTAGCGTAGTTTAAAAGATATAAACATACATTTAAGGATAAACAGACGCGGTGAACGACTTTGTTTTATACTTATATGTAGTGATTTGTAGGATATTTATATATTTGTAAATAATATTAATTAATTAAAATTAAACAGAAATAAAAAGACATGTGGCACTCGGAGACTGCCGCGGTAAAGCTAAAAAGTATCACCGCTGTGCCGGTCGGAGTGGGGGGTGTTAGGTTTTTTTCGTTACGGAATTTCTGGATTCGGTCCCCACGCTCAAGGCCCGCGATAGAAGCTATGCAATAGCTTAAAAATTTCCTCTTTATTATATACCTAATAACATAATTTAACATTCAGATCTCTCAATTTACCCTAAAACCGATTATTACAGAGAAAACCTTCCACGACATCAGTTATTATAGTCAACAGAAATATACAAACATTATACCCAGATATGAGAAAATAACAGGCAAGGGTTGAAAAAATAAGGGAACGAAATATGTGGGTACCTATAGAATATTGGGATTTACTAGTTGTTGAGTGGGGATTACGGGGGATCCGATCCACTTGTGTTGCCACATACAACTTACTACTTTACTGGCTACACATAGATAGACAGAATACTCTTTATTGTAACACCACAAATATACAGAGAATCTTAAAACTAAAACACTATTTCCTAACTAAGTGTAACAATTCCAGACAACCTTGAATGGAGAGAAATAATTATAATCACATGGGTTGGTGGTAAAGCTGGTAAATAAGATAAACAGAAATAATTCTTAAATATTAATAATTGTAATAATACATTAAATAACATATAATATACAATACATAAGAAGGCTATTGATGCTTACGTATCTATATTTATATATCTAGCTGACAAGACGGGGAAATCAGGATTTTTAAATCATTATAAATATAAATAAATATATAAAATAAATATTTCAGGAAATTTCACATAGCTAACCCAACCCCAAGCTCAGCAACTTAATGCTTGTGTTACAATGGTTAGAATAACGGATATAATACTTATATACCTTTCTTTTATAAATACATACACATAACATACTTATAATATAGATACAGACAGCCACCCAGACCAGAAAAAAATTCACCTAATTCTAATTCACACCCATTACGATTGATGACAACTTTAATGTACATTGCTGCTTTTGTTACTTTACTCATATGAATGGAGGTTTAAGCAAGTAATTTACGCAATTTTGTCTATGGATTCTAGCTTTACATGTCGTTTTGCGATAGCCAATAGGCCCTTTGGTGTAAAGAACCTCCATCGCCATACAACGCGGAAACGCAGCAAGTGTTATGGGCACCTTTCTTTTTGACAACTTATAATTTTAAATTTACGATATATTTATATTATGTTTAATTATTTATTCATCATTATATTTTGAATATAAAATAAATCTGAATAGATTAAATTGAAGTACAATTTTTACTCATTATAAAGCATAAATGTATGGTAAATAACCTCGATTCACATACAATTAACATTCTTTGATGTTTTTAACGTGGGGTCCATAAGGAGGGCTCCTTTGAGCTTAGAAAACGCTTGTTAACCTACCTTTGGCGACAGTTTTTAACTGACGTTCCTACAGTTAAAGCATTTTGAACTCTATCCGTAAAGTATAAGGTACAGATTTGCACAAGGATTTGTGGTAATTAATAGTCAACATGCGTAGAAAAAGTTTATTAAAACAGAAAAAATCAAAAGAATTTTTAATTAATTTTTTTACTTTACATTTTCTATTAATCATACTTTTGCATTACGTTAATATAAAATAGGCATTAACATGTTAGGTACTCTTCCTTTTTAGGCTCCCGTAGTTTATTTTTAAACGACTTCATAAAATTTACAATTCGTTTTCCTTATATGCCTATTCACCGATTACTCGTAAACGCCCGAACCCTTCACTAATTGCTAAAAATATGGACCTAAAAAATAATAAAGTGGTGTATGGAATTATGGATCTAAAAATATTATCGAAATCGGTCGAGCAGTTTCCAAGTTTGTATTAAACCGTTCATCGCGCCCTAGTTTATCGGTTTGATATCTAAATATATAAAAAAAAGAGTGACTGACTGACTAATCTATCAACGAACAGCCCAAACAGCTGAATATATTTAGTTGAAATTTGGAACACAGATAGTTCTTATGATGTAGACTTCCGCTAAGTAAGGATTTTACCATGCGGGTAAAACTGCGAGCTTAAGCTAGTGTTTTATTATTTATTTTTTTATTTTTTTATGATTTCTTAGTCTGTGGTGTCCCTAACTTTAAGACACAGGTTGAATTGTCTATGACTGTATTACAAAAAAAAGAAAACAAATTTATATTTTTTACCAACCTGTTAAGGCGCCTACGATTCATTTTGTATTCAAACTCTTTTCTACAAAGAGATGTAAAAGTATGCAGACAATAGGCGCATAACGACGGGACAATAGGGCTCCTACGAAGCCTTTTCATGACTTGTCTTACCTATTGTGCCTTTTTGGTCATTGTTTGTAAACACTGTATTTGTGGAGAAATGAATCGGTGCTTTGGCGTCTTCTTGTGTCTTTGGTGGTCAACATCTAGATAAACTTTTGAGGCTCAAAAGTCACAAAACAAGTAATAATTAAACTAACTGTTAATTGTAATATAAAGAGGTAGATATGTATGGGAATAATTCCTGCGCAGTGGGTGTGTCAAAAAACTGTGTGGGGAATAACTTCTCTACCATTAACGCACTTCTTGAGCTGCAGTACTTTTTTGATAATTTAAAATATTGTGAACCTTTTAATACATCCTTTGTGACTATGCTACTGAGAAAGGTAATTATAATCAATTTACGTAAAAAAATATATATCCTTTTTAGGGCTATTAAAACAAAGACTTTAAATATTCTTCCTTTTTATAATTTGGTTAAAACATGTTAGCAGAATTTCCTGAAATAATAAAAATGCTCTACACACAAGAAAGTCTTAAGTAGCCCAAATGCAAATTAATAGTAGCAAGTTCGGATAGTTTGACGAAGAATAATGTCTGAAAATATAATTGTCAAACGGGAAATACTTTTACAGATTAAAAAAATATCATTTACAGATTAACCGAGAGATATAGGTATATCCAGAAAGTAAATTCCACGTATTTATATTTTTAAAATCTTACTAATATTATAATTGTGAAAGTTTGTAAGAATGTATGTCTGGATGTATGTTTGTTACTCATTCACGCCTAAAAAATAATTTTTAGAATAGAGATAGATAGATAGATAGATAGCTTAGACCCTGGACACGTAGGCTACAGTAAAGGGTATAAAACCGCTGGACGTAGCTAGTTAGTCATATTATCGTGCGAATGCCGAATGAGAGCACCCAGTCTTGCGCCTTAAGTAGCCCACTAATCTATGTAAGTTAATAGTGGCAAGTTCGGATAGTTTGACGAAGGACCCTGGACCCGCAGACCACTGACCCCAATTAGATCTTAATTACACACCTTTAATTAACACCTTTAATTACCTTAGATCCGATATAGACATAGATCTTAGCCTATTACAAGGTTCTCTTTTCCTAAGTCGTATATATGTCACGGCTAAAGTCCAAAGTGCGGCTACACCTAGATTTAGGCTTAAGTTCACCGATTTCGTATATAACAGTAGATCATCTAATGGCTCGATCAAATATAATCCCTTGTTTAAACAGGCGATCATCATAAGAGTGTTCACCACGCAATTTCTACCCTAGATTACCTAATTGAAGGTTTTTGAACGAATGAGTGAACAGTATACCACTGTCAAAATAAAGAGTCGATAATACGTATTCGTAACAGAGCGTTGACGGAACAAATCGACATGGTCGGGTTACACTATAATGACACCAAATTAAATGCCGTTACATTATGAGCTCACAGTCTTTTGTTGGATACTTTTTCAAACAGCTGCATTGTTAATGGCGGGTGAACGCACGTGGTGTCTCTTTCGTGGTGTTTTTGTTTCTCTCTGACCCGTGGCCTGCGGTCCTGTCGTGTTTTTTGTTTCTTTCTGACCTGTGGCCTGTGGTGTTTTTGTTTATTTACATTGTAGTTTCTAAGATTGCACGCGTATATAGTGGCAATATTTTAGAAATTTCTTGTGGAATACAATTTTTTAAAAGGAATATTAAGGAAATATTTTGTCGTCGGATGTTTTGTGTTTATTTTGTGAGGGGGTGTGGGGTATTGAAGTATAATAAAGACTGCAGAAAATAAGAAAACTGACGAACAATGCGGCAACCATTACGCCAAAAATAAAAAGTGTGGATATGTTTGGCTGACACTAATTTTAACAAATCTATTTTACCACCGGATCCTTAAGATTTTAAAGGTTTTGTAATGTTGAATATGTATTGGTATGTGTGGTTATAATAAAGCAAGTAAGTAATAATTTTTGAGATTTTATTTTACTGTTTTTTTTTTGAAGACACTATATTTTTTATATGTAGAAAATATTATATAGGTAGGAAGGTACCTACTTATAGTTTTAAAAGCTTTTGCATGCTACTCATACTATAATTTCGACGAATAGCAAAGACTTCAATGAAAGATTTTAATGGCTTTCAAATCTTCAGGTTAATCTAAATGATTTCATTCGAAACTAAAATCAAATGTTAAATATTAGGAATTCCGGTGGAATTACATTGGTTTTCGTAAACAAACTCCGGTAAAACCTTTAAATTCTAGTGACACAACAAGCAAATTGAACTGTAAAATTTCTTAATCAACAGATAATCAAGGAAATATAGGTCCGTTAACTTAACAACGTGATCAGCAGGCAAAATGGCCGTTTGAGTATCGGTGAACACCACACTGTTAGTAATCGACTGTCAAACCACGGTTTAGACATAATCAGGTCTTTACTTAAGCCGGTGAACTTGGGCCTTAGTCGGTTAAACCTAAGTGTAGCCGACCGCAGTCGGTTAAAGTTAGGTGTGAACAAAATGTCTGTAAAAAAAACTTGTATATTATAAGTTCTGGGCAGACCGACATCAGTTGGTGACATCAGTTAAACAATTGTGTTGTAATTTTCTTTTAATTGATATTTCGGTTATGTTAACATTTATACGAAAGTAGCTATAGGTAAATCGCAATTTTACAATGTTAAATTTTAGTATTAATCTGTATAAAATCCGCGCAGTCAATAAGTAATGATTATACGATCATAGGGCGCCCATGGACGAGATGGGGCGATGATATCCGGAGGGTCGCTGGGGGTGGGTGGAGAAGAAAGACGGAGGACCGAGTTGAGTGGCGTGCCATGGGGGAGGTCTATGTCCAGCAGTGGACGAACATAGACTGATGATGATACGATCATTAAACTTACAAGTTTTGATTCAATAAATAAAAATATTTTCCCTGTACCCCTGCCTAGATTTACCAAAATTAAGTAAGATAACGTCTGGGTAACGGCAAATTCTTTTAAAGAAAACAATTGTAACGAAACAACAAAAAAAATAATTACCGAGGGAAAAAAGGAGGAGGTTACTCAATTTGACCGTATAAAAAGTTGGGGCAAAATTAATAATCAAATTTTTTTTTAAAAATAAGAAAATCAGATTATCTATTTTGCTACAAATCTTACTAAATATTACAAACGTGAAAGTTTGTAAGAATGTATGGATGTCTGGATGTATGTTTATTACTCTTTCACGCCTAAACGGAAATTTGGTATCGAGCTAGCTTAGACCCTCCAATACAAAATAGGCTACAGTAAAACCGCTGGGTGCAGCTAGTGGTACATATTTTAAAGATACATAGGTAAGGTGCTGAAACTCAAGTCTTCATAAAGTCAGTGTTATGACGATGCCATAATGTTTATTGTCAACATTCAGCATAGATGATATATTGGTACAATAAATATTTAAGGACTCGGGAAATTATATTTCTTTGATCGTAATTTCTTAGTATATATAATTTTTTTGTTTTGAGAATAATATAGTGAACTGAGAAATAATCACAAATTTATTTTAAGTGTTGGGTCAATTTTATGTAAAACAAAACGTAATTTAAAAAGTTAGCTGTTAATGTACATATGTAGGTACGTATTTTTATAATTAACATTTTATGTATAATTTTTTCCAATTTTATTTTAAAATCCTCACCCAAAAATCACCAATAAATAGGTGTTTTAATTAAAAAAAAATTAAACCATATTTTTACATATTAAAACTAAACTTCTATACACACGATGTAAATAATATATCGACACCTGCGACGAAAAACATTGCAACTCTTGTAGCTAAAAAACAAGTTGCAATGTTATTCATGGCAGGTGTCGATAAACACAAGTAATCACTATTCGAGTGAAGATAAATACAAAAAAAAAAATTATTTATTACTTACGTATTAAAAATCACACACTACCGGTAACCGACGCGATTATATTCGAAAAGGGAACGACACGTGCTCCCGCTTCACCAGTCGGGAGCGGAATGAGACCCGTGCTTGCTTAAATGCGGGAGAAACGGGTTGGGATGTGTTTCGGAGATTGGAGATCGGTGACGAACTATAATTTTTGTTTTTTTCTTTCAACGTAGGTGTATTCTGTGGTAGCATGTAAGTTAAGGTGTCATTCGAGCATGGCAGTTATACTATGATGATGAAATCTATGAAGACATCGTCTTTTAATTATATGTATAAACTTGCTGCGCCCAGCGGTTTTACCCGCTGTACTATGCCTATGTGTTATTCCAGGGTCTAAGCTATCTCTATACCAAATTTCAGCTCAATCAGTCCACCCGTTTAAGCGTGAAAGATTAACAAACATCCAGACATCCATTCTTACAAACTTTCACGTTTATGATATTAGTAATATGTAAAGTTACAATAGCATGGTAGGAACCTATTAAGGTTGTACTTTAAAATAACAACTGCTATGTCTCTATTTTCATTTACCAACAGTTACTTCACATATATTTGGAAGTTGGAAGCAGATATCATCTAAACTTAGTTTTCAATATTAAAGAAAGGAAAAATATTATATATAGGTAATAGGTAGGTAGATAGAATTAATCATAATAATATACTCGTAATAGTCATAGCGTAGTATAAATATTGTCGTTTTCGTAATTATGGAATACTCATTGAACCAAAACAAGAATTTTCCAAATTTCTTGTTCCCATCAAAATTGCAACCTCTTTTTAAAGTCTTTTAATAATATATACTTTATATTTTATACGAAATTATATTAGGTATAGATACCTATTATATGTCTGCAACCGAAATGTAAGGATGTGGGTAAAAGTTGAACTACAATCCAAGTAACCAGTCACATCCACCAAAACACCCCAACTAAATAGACACTAGCGCCATTGTAGGTACATACATCCTGTAGTTAGCAAGGTGTCTCTCAAACAGATGCATTTTGATGGATGATGTAATTAACGAGCAATGAAAGCGCTGAGAGGGTGTCATCAATTAGAGATGTGTAATACATTGCGTAGGTACTAGGTACTAGAGATGTGCTTTATAATGGGTACCTATTCTCTAATTACATAAAAAATTATCAGTGTTTCTCTTCTATATTAGATATGCATGTATTATACATGAAATTCTTCCTCTTGAATCATTGCCTATATAAAACCGCATTAAAACCCGTTGCGTAGTTTTAGTCGTAGATGCAATTTGATTGATGATGTAATTAATGAGCATTAAAAGCGGTGAGAGAGTGTAATTTGTAATCAATTAGATGTATATCTAATATACATTCGTTGGTTCTAGAGATGGGGTCTAGAATTCAGTTGTCTTGTATTATTATATATTATTAAGGTCTACGTCAAACCGCTGTGCGTACCTCGTCGAGCCGCTGTGATAGATCAGTCAAGCAGTCACTCTTTCCTTTTATATAGAGTAAGTGCGCCAATTATGGACCACCATAAGGATTTTGTGAAATAAAATTCAGAAATATAAAGATTAATCAGCCTTATATATTTTGAACAGTTCTATATTTATTAGGTAACAAAAACAATTATTAAAATTCTTAAAAAATATGAACATCTTAGAAATAATCAACATTTTCTAAAAAATGGCATTTTTATGCTTTTGAAAAAAGTGTACAAAATATGGACCACATGGTTTCAAATATGGACCATATAGCAAATTAGGTTTTAAATTATTTAAAGACAATGAATATCTTGCCTAAAATTAAATCAGTCAAATATCAAGATAATGATAAGATTAAATTAGCCGCTGGTGCACAAGTCGCACACATAGAAATCACCCATATCTTCTATGCCAGCACAGTCTTCATGAGCCCACTACCTGATGCACAATGGATCCATTTCTCTCCATGAACTTTCCAATTCACTCGGCAAAGTCGATGTTCTTCCAAGTTTTTGGTTTGTAACGTCGCTAAGTGATTGGTCTTCCATTTCTGATAAGTGTAGTTTTGGATGCTCCGTATGTTTTGGATGCTTTCAAAAACCCATTTGTATCTCGTACAGCTTTAATTGCATTTTCCATCGCCACCATTGCATCTTTATCCAATGCTTGTCTGGTCTTTTCTTTGGTTGTACCTACAATTTGTAGATACCATCAGCCATCCTAAAATAATCAAATTAAAATAGAAGTGACTGTTTGTAATATGGACCACTGGTCCATATTCAAAACATGCCGGTGGTCCATAATGTCCATACACATACTTTTCTAGGTTAATATTGTTGCTAAGAAAATTACAAAAACTATTGGATATTGCAACCTAATATAATTAATTGTAAAATAACTCACCTTTCCCCTTGTTCAATCCACTTTCCCAAACAGTAACATTTGCTGAAATGATAAGCTTACGAAGTTAGGTAAAAAAATGCATCGCGCGTTGCAAAAACCGAAAAATGGTTGCCGTGAATACATCATCACTCTCTTCCGACCTGCAAATGACTAGCGAGCTGCGGAAGGTGTAGAGATTAGCGTGCGGTGACTGATAGCTCAATACGAAGGACGGTATTTGAGAAATGAAGGTAGTCCATATTACGGACCCAGTCCATAATTGGCGCACTTACTCTACATATTTAGATAAAGAATATTTTTTTTTAATATGTTAGTAGCCTTTTTGGATATTAAAATTCTGTTTTTTAAGGTAACACGGTAGAAGATTTTTGAAGTTATACTTCTTTTGGCGCGATAGAGAAAAATGATGAGAGTGAATTTTTACGATGCGCGCGCACACCTACACCTAAATTCTACATCGTGAAGTTAGTTCTAGGTGGCATGCATGAAAATTGATAACTATGTTCAAGTTGTATATTCTAGTATTTTTATATTTAGAACACGTGTTTCGTAAGGGTACAATTAAACAGTGTGAATAAATAAATATTATTTTGGTGTTTTTATTAAATCAATTTCATATACGACGGTGATACTAATAATTTATTATTTATTTTTCCATACGCCAAAGAAGTATAACTTCTAACGCGTGTACATAAGTACACACACTCTTTTTTTTTGACAAGTAACGCAAATATGAAAAATTATATGGCTATGATATAGGCCTATTTTTAATGTTAGACATCAACACGATCCGCCTGATGCAAGTTTCATATTTTTGGTCAAGTACTATGTAAGGTAAGTAAATCTCTAATGCCGATCTCTAAAACCTAGTAGGTAAAATAGGTACAACGCCTGACGCCTTGTCCGACAGTTAACCAACACAAAAGTGCCTATTCTATGTGAAACTATAACTAGATCTTTTCATAGCACCCTACACCCGTTTTCTCTGAATTCCGCTACATTGAAGGTCCTCGTTTACCCATATTAGTCCCTGCTGATTGAATCTCTGAGGTGAATGCCTTACCGCTCAAATTTACCGGAACTACCCCTGTTCTGAATCTGACTAATATTCTATTACTACTAGCTATTTCCGGCGATTTTACATGCATTTTTTTATTCATTATATAAATTGCTGATTAATTAAGTGTCGTCTAATTAATTATATTAAATTAAATAATAAATAGTCTTTAATAAATAGTCTTTAGCCAAAATCTCGCGTGATGTTAAGCGATGATGTGGCTGTAGATGGTAGCATATTAAACCTAGAAGACGGGATAAATCCCTCCCTGGCTTCACTCTGAACAAAACTATTACTGCTAAAACGAATAGGTACTTTGTTTTATTCAAATCTCTCTCTCTCTCTCTCTCTATCTCTCTCTCTTCAGTCGGTCACTCAATGTTAAGTATCGTGACTCCTTTCATGCTGCTTTCTCCAAACTATTTTCTTCCACTGGGCCCGATCTTCGGCTGTGTGGAGTGCTTCGCTGACGGAAATTTCCAGCTGTTGCGTGACCTGGTCTAAACCATCGTTTAGGACTTCTTCCTCTAGGCCTCTTGCCCATATATGCTATAATAATAGAGCATAATATAATTTGCGTAGTTAATATGTAAGAGGCAGTCGTCAGGTCCTGTTGCAGGCCTTGTAGTACCTAATATGGGTGACCTGAAACTACAACATATAGGTTACCACACAACTTATACCCGGCGGTTTTTACTACAGCTGATTTTGGTGTAAAAATAAACTCAGCCCTCAGAATAGCACAACACGTTTCACAACGCGTAAAACTGCAAGAAGTTCTGTACACATACCAACCTCTTTGGTAAGTAAAAAGTTTGCGCGATCTTCAACTTTTTTGTGTAACTTTTCTGAACTTACTCTTCTATATTTAACTTTTTAAAGAGTTACGATGTGGGTGTACAAAAGTATCGAGAATATTATTAGGTCAGTATTTTTATTTTCATATCAAAAGAAGGCAAATGGATGTGAACAATAAGAGATAGGGGGAAATCGGAAAGGCCACAGGGGAGAATCGGAAAAAAGACAGGAAAGAAACAGGGAGGCATATGACTAGCAGCAGGCAAAAGGGAGAGATCTACGCCTTCTAGGTTAGTCTGCTACCAGGGAGGGATTGATTCCGATTCTAGGTTCTGCTACCATCTACGGCCGTATCATCACTTAAGGGGTTATTCTAGTGTAGAATCACGAATTTGAGGTGTTTTTTCGGGTGCTATAAATAAAAAACAAAAAATATTTTTACCATCCATTTTTTTATCAGGCGTTTATTAATGTTTTGAGAATACAAAAAAAATAATAAAAAAAGTCAAAAAATAAAAAATTCAAAAAGTTATATGGTGTTGAAGTGGGGGGGGTGCAAAAAAAATAGCGCGCCAATCTTGACATGATTGCGAGCTTAATAATGATCTGAAACAAAAAAATAAAAAAGATTATTAATTTTTATATAAATGGTAAAAATATTTTTTGTTTTTTATTTATAGCACCCGAAAAAAACACCTCAAATTCGTGCTTCTACACTAGAATACCCCCTTAAAATAAGGCAAGATCGTGGTCTAGTAGAATAAAGATATAGAGAATAGAGGAATAGAGGCTAACCTATAGTGAAAAAAAATATCTTTTCACCGTGGCCTATGGATCGTTATATAAGCAATAAGACTGCCAATTCTAACACTGTTTTTTTTATATTGTTTTAGTTTTTAAGACCTTTTTGTACATTTTCTTTTGCAATAAAGAGTTATCTATCTATGTAGACACTATGTAGGCACTGCGACCGCAATGGACAGACGTTATTATTGTTTATCATCACCACAGCAAATAACTATGTAATACAGGTTTACTCTAATAACACACACCTTTTCCTCCCCCGCCGAAGATGGGCCCAGCGGGGATACCCACTAAAAAACCTGGGGGTGTTCCTGCGGGACGCCATAATGCCGAGCAACTGGTACGCCGAAGCACTCATCCGCGGCTAATAACACATACCTAGGTACTCTACAATCCTATAGCAAGTAATAGTTTCTATTCTTTGCCTATAATGCGAATGTGGCGTTAATATAACGAGTTGCATATTAGATTCCATGATGGCCGCCATCAAAAAA
The DNA here is from genome assembly GCA_947507615.1 of Hemithea aestivaria. Lineage (NCBI taxonomy): Eukaryota > Metazoa > Arthropoda > Insecta > Lepidoptera > Geometridae > Hemithea > Hemithea aestivaria. The sequence goes on from OX382343.1 coordinate 3,404,058, forward strand.
ATTGTGAATTACGTAATGCGTTGGGGGTTTTTTAAATTTTTAATTTAATTCACTTGTGTTTGCTATGAAATAAATATATAATACCAGTGAGTACTAATATATCGGCTTTAACAAAACTTTTTATGATTAAAAGTTGTTCCGAAACCGACATGCTGACAAGATGATCAGAACTTGGCAAGTTTTTGCGTCTGCCGCTGACACACTCGTGCTAACACGAGAAAATAAATAAACAACTTTGTTTGAGAGGCAATACGGGCTTTAGAACTTTATTGAATACTCTGAAATACCTATAATAATATAGTGACATGTTATTAGCTGGTAGTGAGGGGTAGAGGCGACTTTTGAGCGTCTACGCTAGCTGGTTGTTCGGTTGGTCAGCACTTGACTTGCCATGTTGAGTGTTGAGCCTTGTACTTTAAGCCACATCCAGACCAACTGAGCGAAAGTCACCCAGCTAACAAAGGTGCTCACAAGTTTGAGTCACTCAGTCAGAGCGCGGCTATTTATGATGTTTTGAGTTACTTTTTGAGTTTGAGCTCAAACGTAAACCCAAAAAATGTGAAGGTGGATTAGTTGTTGACTTGCCTATTTTATCTCACTCTTGCTGATGCTAACACCCTCTCTCACTCCCTCTCTTTTTCTCTTTCTGTGTTCTCGCTTTAAACTCGCTTTTAACAAGAAAACATTAATTTTTTTGCAAACTTTGCATTGCCATGTGGCCGTGCGACTAGATCGGAAACTCACTTAAACCGGGTGAAAAATGCGAGCAAGAAGTTAATTATGGTACATTCTCAAGAACTTATAGTCACATTCGTTTCTAGCAATAAATATTCAAAATTTAGAGGTCACATATTGGTGCTACAGAGAACCACTATCTTACCGATAATGTAACTAAAATAGAAAGCCTAATGAGAGTAACTATAACCCCGGTTATCGCGGGTCATTCACCTCCTGTCACTCGCTCATCTTGATTAGGTATCTGACCTCTGTCTTTGTAATATTGCCTTTGATTTGCTGTTCATTTCGAGATTTATCTAATCTTCAATGGGTCACAGTCACCGCAAGGATACGTTAGGTACCTACATAATACCTAGACAAGCCCTAGACAGGAAACCAAAATATTGGCTGTCCAAGACAGACGTGAGGGCCAGTGACCCAAACTGAGGCTTGGCCTCCGATACAAGAACACGCCACTCTTCTCGATTCTGGGCCACTTACCACGACTGAGCTTGGAGCACTTCCAGATCCTTTACAATAATTAAAATATTGAATGAATGATCAAATAATAAAAACACACACACGAAAAGAAATACATACATAATTAGTAGGTAGTAGGTAGGTAATAATATTTTATAATTAGGTACTAAATTATTATAGAAAAGTCTAAAGTCTAGACGCTTAGTTAGACATAGTGCTTTGAAAGACACAATTAATACAAAAACCTAGGACACTCCATTAAGGCCTGGATACATTAACACGCTCATTGCGACTTCGGGTTACATAGATCCGATGGTGTTCCTTGCAGCGGTGCGGCATTCAAATTGCTGTACTTCACGCTGGTGCGGGACAGATATCTTTGGAGTTAGTGGGAATAAAAGAGAGACAGCTAGTGTTCGAAAACGACATTTTTAAATGGTAGCCTTATATCGGTATAAAATCGTATCGGATCTTATGAACCCGCTTCCGACCAGATGAAAAACTTTTCTATCCAGTGCGTTTATCGGGTTTAATCGACCAATGCCCGATGACCCAATGACCGCACTAGATAGCTTATCATTTGATCTAGTGCTGCCCATCTGTTTAGGTGAATATACACACATGATAAAGAATTGACACTGATTACATTTATTGTTATCATGAAGCGATCAAGAAAACTGTTGTTTATGAGTGAAGGAAGCGATAGTGAAGTAGAAGAAACCAAGAATAGTGAGAATATCCTCGCACGGAAAATTGTTATAGGTAAACGAAACCTAACTAATAATATTTACACTAGTCCGTCGACGGGTCAGAAATTACAAGTGCTACAAAATGCAGCCATCCCATCAACCAGCCACGGGGATAATCCAAGAGTCCAAATATTACAAAACAGAGTTCTTAAAAAAAATCTACAATTAAAATTCTACCAAAATATTACTACCAAATGCTACCAAAAAAAAAATCTACAAAAAAAATTCTATCAAAAAATTCTACAAAAAATATCAACAAAATCCAAAAAATCTACTATTAAAAATACTAACAAAAAAATCTACCATAAAATTCTACCATAACAATATCTACCAAAAAAATCTACCATTAAAATTCTACAAAAAAATCCAAAAAATCTACCATTAAAAATTCTACAAAAAAAATCAAAAAATCTACCATTAAAAATTCTACCATAAAAATATACTTTTAAAAATTTTACCAAAAAAATCTACAAAAAAAAATAATAAATCTACCATTCAAAAAATTCTACAAAAAAATCGGATTTTAATAATTTCTACGAAAAAATCTAACATTATAAATTCTACCATAAAATTTATCCTAAAAATTCTACCAAAAAAAACTACCATTAAAATTTTACCATAGAAAACTTCTACCAAATTGTACCATAAAATTTTTTACGATTTCAAATTCTACCAAAAAAAATTCTATCAATAAAAATTCTACCATAAAAATTACTAACAAAAAATCGAACATTAATAATTTCTACCAAAAAATCTAACATTATAAATTCTACCATAAAATTTATCCTAAAAATTCTACCAAAAAAAATTCTATCAATAAAAATTCTACTATAAAAATTACTAACAAAAATCGAACATTAATAATTTCTACCAAAAAATCTAACATTATAAATTCTACCATAAAATTTATCCTAAAAATTCTACCAAATTGTACCATAAAAATTTTTACGATTTCAAATTCTACCAAAAAAAAATCTATCAATAAAAATTCTACTATAAAAATTACTACCAAAAAAATTTACCAAAAAAATTCTACCATTAAAATTTCTAGCAAAAAATTATCCCCAAAAAAATTCGATTAAATCAAATCCGGATTTAACGGTATCCTGGTACCATTGTACCACCATTGAGATGACAAAAAAATGTTTTTTTCAATCGAAACCCATTCTCTCAGAAACTGTTTTATATATCGGAATAAAAAGTAGCCTATTTTATTTTATTTCAGAGTCTAACTACCTTCATACCAAATTTCAATCGGTGCATCCGTTTAAGCGTGAAGAAGTAACAAACATACACACACACTTACACAAACTTTCGCATTTATAATATTAATAGGAAAAATATTACTAAGTATCGATATTGATATTTTATTGAAACGTACAACACTACCACCTTACCAATAATTTAATAAATCAGTGCGTATACTGGATCGAAAATATCCGATGACTTATTTATTTATTTCCATAGAAACTATATTGTGAATTTAACTACGATTTACAGTTTAGCTTGATTGATAATGTCACAATATGATGCCCTTAATGTATAATTATAAATCTTCATACTTACTGAGATAAAAGCAGTTAAGCAAATATGTATGTATTGGATCTTTTCGACCCTTAAACGCTCCAGAAAAAAGATATGCTCCGGACTTAAAAGACCCCATGACGCACCCACTGAATGTACTCGTTATAGAGCTACGCAGTGAGCGTGTTAATTACGTTCCACACGTGTCTTAAAGTCGCCAGCTACAATAGCTACAATGAATTCTGAAGCCTTTATTACAAAATGTATCCTTTGTGTTCTAATGGAAGCTTGATGGTTGCTTACAGTTGGAACAGTAAGAGCGAAATTTTAATTAATAATTATAGGTAAGCCTTCCACAATCTCACGAGATGTTAAGCGAAGATGTGGCCGTAAATGGCAACAGATAAATTCCTCCCTGGATCCCTGGGTTTCGTAGTATATCTGTTCAGATCTATTAAATGACGAGCCGATAGCCATTTTTTTTTAATCACCGCTTTCAGAGACTTAGTAGCCCGCTTCGACGGGACATAGACCCACGAGCCGAGCATGCGAAGCGAGCGCGCCACGGCAGTGGTCGGCGATGCACCAAAATTCACTTTAATCACTTCGTCACTTTTAGGACTACAAATAAAAAAAGTAAAAAAATGTTTTTAAGTTAAACGGTTTTATTTAAAACATGTACTAAAAGCTAAAAAATAAAATCGTGAGGCACGTCAAATATCTACAATTGTCAGGGAAAATGTTCATTGGAGATTTAGATATTTGACGTGCCTCACGATTTTATTTTTTAGCTTTTAGTACATGTTTTAAATAAAACCGTTTAACTTAAAAACATTTTTTTACTTTTTTTATTTTAAGGCTTTTTAGTACAATGTATTCTACTTGTCAAGCCCTTTCATTTGATACCCATATTGATGAAATTGAAAAAAAAAAGGTTATCCGCCATTTTGTAGCGGCGGCCATCTTGGATTTTAATGGTGTATAGTGCACTGTATTCTACTTATCAAGCCCTTTCATTTGATACCCATATTGATATGATTAAAAAAAAATACGTTATCCGCCATTTTGTAGCGGCGGCCATCTTGGATTTACAATAATATTGAATATACATAATTGTATTGTCACCAGAACCAAAGGCGTATACCAAATTTCAGATCAATCGGTTGACAGGAAGAGGGTGAAATTTCAATTACTAAATTTGACCCAAGAAAAAAGAAAAAAAAATGAATATAAAACAAACAGAGTAAGCTAAATAAAACCGTTTAATAAAACCGTTTAAAAACGGAGTAAGCTAAATAAAACCGTTTAAAAACAGTAATTAATTGGATGATCCAAACTTTACCACAGAATAAAAGATCACAAGTTGAAAATTTTGGTAAGAATTTTACCGTAAAATTTGAATGTGCAAATTGATGGTGATCATTTTCCATTTTTAGTAATATTTTGACTACCTATATATTAAGTATTTGGAGGTTAGTAGCTTATAAAATAGGTCTTATAATATGATTTTTATGTTCATAATAGTACCCTAAGCGCAGCAGGAGGTCGCTACAATGTCTTCTATATGATAAAAACTCAGATTTTTTTAAAAATGTTTTTTGTTTTTTTTTATACTAAATAGGCCTACGTTTGCCCACATCCCACTAGATGGAAAGTGAAAATGCGGTTATTGTTAGTAGGTGATAATTGGGCATTCTGGCACAGTTTTTACATGCATCGTTTTTACTGCACTCCGTTCGCTTTGCTCTCTCCGTTCCGTTCTACGATGCATGTAAAACTGTGCCAGAATGCCCAATTGGTTTTCGGGAGCGTCAATAAAGTAAAATCTTTAAACGTTGCTATACACGGTTCGCTGGGATCACTGCGTTTCGTTCAACAATGCATGTAAAAACTGTGCTAGAATGCCCAATTGGTTTTCAAGTCGTCAGTGTTTTACTTTTCTGAAATGACTGACATGATGACTTAAAAGTCGAGAGATATGAGTTGATTTGTGCCTGTATATATAGTGATCGAATATTATATTATTATTCATTTCTCCATCAGCTCTCATTTAAACAACTACATGATATTTGTAAAACAACCTCAGAATTTGCAGTTTGATGAAGTGGGTGCAACATTGAGCCATGAAGTTGAAAGGCATGGAAAACTTTTACCAAACACAATCCGGTGTATTATTTGCGGTCCGTCTAACTGTGGAAAAACCAACCTTTTAGTGGGTCTTCTCTTACATGAAAATGGATTACAATTTTTGAATGTATATATTTATTCCAAAACACTATATCAACCAAAATACGTATATCTTGAACATGTTTTAAAAATGGTACCTGGAGTGCATTTTTCAAAATTCCACGAACATGATAGTGTTTTGAACCCAAAGGAAGCCAAACCGAATTCTGTAATAATTTTTGATGATGTTGCCTGTGAAAAACAAGATCATGTACGTGATTATTTTTCAATGGGAAGACATAAAAATATAGACTGTTTTTACCTGAATCAAACTTATAGCAAAATTCCAAAACAACTTATTAGGGACAATGCTAATCTTATTATTTTATTCAAGCAAGATGATATTAATCTCAAACATGTGTATGATGAACACGTCAACACAGATATGACGTGGAAACAGTTTCGTGAAATGTGTGCCAAAATTTGGAGTGTTTCCTATGATTTTTTAGTTATAAACAAAGATTGTAATAAAAATCAAGGATGCTATAGGAGGAAGTTTGACACATTTGTACAATTTGATTAGGTAACAATATTTTTATATTTATCGTCGTGTATCTAATATTATTTTCATTTTCTATCCTGACTTCATACAGTTAAGTTATATTACTAAAATGAATTCGGAAAAATCCATAAAAGCACAAATTGTAAAATCAGCTGACGCTGTTAAAAAGAAAGTTAAGTTGATGCGAGGATTACAATTAGATACAGATAACGCTATTGAAGCTGTACTTAAACCATTGACAAATCCACTCGAAAAAATGGTGCAAATGAATAAACCGGTTAACAATGAATTCAGAAAAAATTCTCCGAATTGGAGCACCAAGAAATTAGAATTTAACGATTTGGCAACACTTAAATCATATAATGAAGATAGTGGCGATAGTTTTGCTAAACGTAGGAGATCTGACGCAACTGTAATTAACAAGTCTTATTCAGAGGAAGAAAATAGTTCAGATAATACAATAAGTGATGAAGATAATAATAATAATGAGCAAAATACAAGTGGATCATCGTTTAGATCGGCAGAAAATCCTGATGACTATAACTGGTCTTTAAGTTCTGAAGTATTCTGCGATTCTCCATTCGGTATTAGATCAGATCGTGGCAAGCTTAAAATGGGATCGTCTCGGGTAACTCTAATGGGAGATAATATATTAATAGGAAACAAAGAATATAAAAAAACACCTGGGCTAAATGAATTACTGTTTAAAAAAATTCCTAATATGGATTTATTGACTGAAAACGATTTACTTGAATACAAAAAAATTTTATTAGATACCAATGCACATAGACGTGACTATAATCCAAGGAAGCCTATAAAAAGCAATAAAGGGCTCAAATATTTAAAAGTCATAAAACCACTTTTTAAGTTAGCTAAGAATTGTTCAAGTACTGAAAGTCTTCCACACACTGGTTTAGGATTGCCTTCGATGAAAAAATTTAAACCACATACCGATTATGTTTATTGGGACGATCCAAATGAACTCGTAGAAAGATTAAAACTACTTTTAGCTTCTCGTGATGCTGGTAATACCAGTCTTGATAATGAAATAATATCAATTATTGAAGAATTACGAGAATGTGGTATCATACGCTAGAAATTGCATGAAGAAGAAATTATCATCATCGAAAATTTTTATTCATTTATAAAGAAAAACACATTTCATAAATTCAGTCATCACAAAGAATTTGGTAAGAGCAGATTAAAAAAAAATGGACAAATTTGGGCATTATGTGCATAAAAGGATGCGACGAGGATCAGGAGATTCAAATTTAAATGAGAAATTGATGAAAAATAATAGTGGTGATTATGACTTGAGATCATCAAGACTTAAAGGATTACAATTACCAGTGTCTCCTGATGAAGCTGCTAACAAGCAATATATCGACCAGAAACTTACAGCTTTTTATGATAAACTTGAAATAGATGCAGAAATTAAAAATATAAAGGCTCAAATTCAAATGATAGTAAATCAGTTTCAACTAAAACATGCTGGAGATATAACCAATCATCAAACTAAAGAAATTTATAAAGATGAGCAAAAAAGAAATAGTTGATGAGATTCACAAACAAGTGCGAAGAAACTTTGTCAGGCGTTCTGTTATTTTGAAATCAATAGATGATCTTTGGCAAGCAGATTTAATTGATATGCAAAGTTTTGGTAGAAATAATAAAAACTTTAAATATATATTGACAGTAATTGATTGTTTTTCCAAATATTCTTGGACTGTTCCTTTAAAATCAAAATGTAAAACTGAAGTAACAAAAGCATTTAAAAATATACTTAGAGATGGAAGAATGCCGAGAAATCTGCAAACCGACCAAGGAAAAGAATTTTATAATGATGAATTCAAAAGCTTGATGCAAAAATATAATATCAACCACTATTCTACATACTCAGTTAAAAAGGCTTCCATTGTTGAGAGATTAATTAGAACTTTAAAGAATAGGTTATACAAAACATTTAATTTAGTTGGTAATTATAAATGGATAGGACAGCCTTTAGAACAAATTACTGGTGATTATAATAACACTACACATAGTACAATAAAATGTAAACCAATTGCTGTTAATGCTGCCAATGAATTTTACATTAGAAATAATATTTTCCGATTAAAGAAGCAAGTAAATAACAAAAAACCTAAATTTCAACAAGGAGATTTTGTTCGCATTAGTAAGTATAAGGGATTTTTTCAAAAAGGATATACTCCTAATTGGTCAACAGAAATATTTAAAATTAAAGATATTAATGATAAATGCACCCCAATCACTTATTATATAGAAGATCAACATAAACAACCTATATTAGGAGCATTCTATGAGCAAGAACTTCTTAAAACAAAACATCCTGACGTCTATTTAATTGAAAAGGTAATAAGAAAGAAAGGTAATAAACTATTTGTAAAGTGGTTGGGTTTGAACGAAAATGAAAATTCATGGATTCACAAAAATAAAATCATAGTATAAAATTGCATAAAATTGGAATTAATATTCATTACCATACAACCAATGGAGGGAAGAGGACTTGTTAATACTTTGATAAATAATTTACCGTGTGAACTTCATTTCATCATCTCAGCCGTAAGACGTCCACTGCTGAACATAGGCCTCCCCTTTGGACTTCCATATGTACCGGTTGGAAGCGACCTGCATCCAGCGTCTTCCGGCGACCTTTATAAGGTCGTCTGTCCACCTTGTGGGTGGACGTCCTACGCTGCGTTTGCTAGTCCGTGGTCTCCACTCGAGCACTCTTCGACCCCATCGGCCATCCGCTCTCCGCGCTATGTGGCCTGCCCATTGCCACTTCAGCTTGCTAATCCGCTGGGCTATGTCGGTTACTTTAGTTCGCCTACGGATCTCTTCATTCCTGATTCGATCACGTAGAGAAACCCCGAGCATAGCCCTTTCCATAGCTCGCTGTGCGATTTTGAGCTTCGAGATGAGGCCAATAGTGAAGGACCACGTTTCGGTGCCGTAAGTCATCACCTGTAACACACATTGATTAAAGACTTTCGTCTTGAGGCACTGAGGTATGTCGGACGAAAAGACGTTGCGTAGTTTCCCGAACGCTGCCCAACCGAGTTGGATTCGGCGGTTAACCTCTTTCTCGAAGTTGGACCTACCTAATTGGACTACTTGTCCTAGATAGATATATGAGTCCACAACTTCGAGTACCGAGCCTCCAACAGATACTGGGATGGGCACAACGTTGGCATTTGACATAAGCTTCGTCTTGTCCATGTTCATTTTTAAGCCCACCCGTTGGGAAGCTCGGTTGAGGTCATCGAGCATCATGCTGAGTTCCTCCATCGACTTTGCCATGACTACGATGTCGTCGGCAAATCGAAGGTGAGTGATGTATTCGCCGTTGATATTGATGCCAAGTCCTTGCCATTCCAGGAGCTTGAAGGTGTCTTCCATTACGGCCGTAAACAGTTTCGGAGAGATAACGTCTCCCTGTCTTACGCCTCTTCTTAATGGAATCGCCTTCGTGCTCTGCTCCTGTACTCGGACTGACATAGTGGCGTTCTTATACAAGCACTTCAACACTTCAACGTACCGATAGTCAATATGGCATCGCTGAAGTGACTCGAGCACCGCCCATGTTTCCACCGAATCAAAGGCTTTTTCATAGTCCACAAACGCTAAGCATAATGGCAAATTATACTCTTCGGTCTTCTGTATAACTTGCCGCAGCGTATGTATGTGGTCTATGGTACTATAGCCTCTTCGGAAACCGGCTTGTTCGGGAGGCTGGAAGTCATCAAGTCTGCGTTCGAGACGGTTCGTGATGACCCTTGAAAACAGCTTATAGACATGGCTCAGAAGCGTAATGGGTCTGTAGTTCTTCAATAGGCTGTTATCACCTTTTTTGAAGAACAGTACCACCTCGCCTCTGCTCCACGTCTCAGGCGTTTTGCCCTCGGATAAGACGGAATTAAAAAGTTTCTGGAGGACTTTAAGTACCGGTGTTCCACCCGCTCTCAGAAGCTCTGAAGTGATTCCGTCTTCGCCCGGCGCCTTATTATTCTTAAGCTGCTTCAGGGCCATCCTAATCTCGTACAGACTGATGTCCGGGATATCTTCGGTATAGTGTCGGGACAGTTTGGCTCTTGGATCTCCTACCAAGCTGTCAACGGGCTTTGCGACCGAAGTGTATAGCTGTTCATAGAACCTCTCGATCTCCCCTAAAACCTCTGCTTTGGTCGACGCTATGCTGCCATCTTCCCGTTTTAGCTTCGTCAGCTGGCTTTGCCCTATAGACTTGTCCTTTGCGAACACTTTGGAGCCTTGGTTTCGCTCAATTGTCTCCTTAACACGGTTAGTGTTAAAGAGACGCAGATCGTGGCGCAAGGACTTAGATATACGTCTATTGAGCTGCCTATAAGACTCGAACTTCATTTACCTGGATATAATTACTGCGGACCCGGCACCAAACTTAAAGAAAGGCTCTTGAGAGGGGATAAAGGAGTTAATGGGCTAGACGAAGCTTGCAAACAACACGACATAGCTTATGCAAATAACACTAATTTAGACGTCAGACATAAGGCAGATTTACAGTTAATGAATATGGCGAAACAAAGAATGAAATCAAAAAATTCTAGTACGGGCGAAAAAGCAGCCTCATGGTTAGTGAACAAAGTAATGAAAACTAAACTTAAAGTAGGTGCTGGAACCAAAAAGTTTAGCTCAGTCATTAGTCAAATAAAGAAACATTTAAAGAAACTCAAACCGAAGAGCAACAACTCCGCAATAAAGATTGCATATTCAGTGGCAAAAAAGTTATTTTCTAACAAAAATTTCAATTTACCTCGAATAATACCAATTCCTAAAACTGGAGGAATCTTGCCTTTGATTCCAATATTTGCGGGATTATCAGCATTGGGTGCACTGTCAGGGGGTGCTGCAGGTATAGCGAAAGCGGTCAATGACTATAAAGCTTCTAAGAAAAGTCTAGAAGAAGCTGAACGCCATAACAGGACAATGGAGGCCATTGCTTTAGGAAAAGGCATGTATATTAAACCATACAAAAAAGGAAGTGGTTTGTATCTAAGAAATTCAAAAAACTGAGTAAAAGGCTGCCCAGAAGAGCATTAACTGATATTGATATATTAGAACATGCAGGTGACATTCCATATTTCAGAGGAGTTTATATGAGAGACAATTTACCTAAATTTCCAAAACATATCGAATGTGCTGTAGTCAATTTAGACGACAAAAATAGTGAAGGCACTCACTGGGTAGCGTATGTAAAAAATAAACAATATTGTGAATATTTTGACAGTTTCGGCGATCTTAAACCACCTTTAGAGCTCATCAAATACTTAAAATGTAAAGATATTTTATATAATTATATCCAATATCAAGGATTTGATACTGTTAATTGCGGTCATTTATGTTTAAAAATTTTAAAAAAATATTGGAGAAGCCGTGATATAAAATAAATGTTTTTGATCGCATACTGTTAGTAGCAAAATGTCTTTCACACTTTCAATAACAAGTTTTTCTTCAATTTCCACTACAAATTATTCACCTGCCTTGCCATTGGAAGGAGATTATGAATGTGGATTATTGTATTTTTCTACATTTAATTCAATACCGAATATAGATGATCGAAATAACAAATTTTATTATGGTGACCAATTAATTGAAATACCAGAAGGTTCATATGAACTCCACGACATTAGTGATTATTTAAAAGAACATATTGAAGATTGTTCGTTTAAATTGATATGTAACAACAATACTTTAAAAACATCTATATTTTGTACTAAAGACATTCATTTCGAAAAAGATTGTACTCTGGGGAAAGTTCTTGGCTTTGGGGCGGAGTTACTTAAAGCAAATATATTACACGAATCTCAATTTCCAGTCAGCATTCTATCAACAACTGTGCTAAGGATTGAATGTGATATTGTGAGTGGTTCTTATGTAAACGGTAAACCTAGTCACATAATCCACGAATTCGCACCAAACGTGCCTCCAGGATACAGAATCATAGAAATACCTAATAACGTCATATACTTTCCAGTTAATCAAAGCAGTGTCACTTCTATTACTATAAGAATTGTGGACGCTGAAAACAATTTGGTTAACTTACGAGGTGAAGATATACAGTTATACTTACATATAAAGAAAAAATGATTAATTTTAATAATAAAAACTCGACCACACCTGTGAAAAACATCACTCCAAAACTTACCATCGCCAAGCGAACACCTAAGATAAGGTTAACCAAAGAAAACAGACAATTTCTTAAATTGATTGGACTACTAAAATGAGTATTCTAAGTATAGCAGATCCTGTTGTCCACGACAACACAATAGAGAGTGTTGAATATCACTCATATAAGCCATACGTAACCAGCTTTAATGTCAATGATGAAATACGCATTCCTATCAACCAACAAGATTTATACATATTACCGTCAGCAAGTACACTATACTTAGAAGGTTATGTTAATGTACACAAAAGCGACAAAACAAAAGTTAGTCAAGTTAACTTCACAAATAATCCTGCCCTTTTTTTCTTCCAAGACATTCGATATGAATTAAATGGAGTAGAAATTGATAAAATTAAAAATGCTGGGATAACAACAACTATGAAGTCTCTTTTGTGCATGAACGAAAATGAGTCAAAATCATCAAAATTCTGGGGTTGGGATATTAATGGTACGAAAAGTACCTATTCTGGAAATTTTTCGGTATCTATTCCACTAAGTAGAATTTTAGGATTCGCAGAAGACTATCAAAAAATAATTATAAATTGTAAACATGAATTAATTTTACTGCGTAGTAACACAAATTTAAACTCATTGAAGGTAGGCACAGGAGAACTTGTTAGTGATACCATTGATATTAAAAAAATAGTTTGGCGCGTACCACATATCAAAGTGTCCGATCGGGAAAGAATAAACTTACTTAAGCATTTAGAGAGAGATCGAGCAATTAATATGGTGTTTAGAAACTGGGATCTTTATGAATACCCAGCACTTCCAAAATCATCGAAACATACTTGGTCAATTAAAACATCATCGCAAATAGAAAAACCTCGCTTTGTAATTATCGGATTACAAACAGATCGCAAAAGGCAACCGCACAAAGACATGTCGCAATTTGATCACTGTTATTTACGCAATGTAAAAGTATTCTTGAATTCATGTTACTTTCCATATGAAAATTTAAATACTGATTTTCGAAGAGAGGAATATTCTTTAATATATGAACAATACGCAAAGTTCCAGCATTCATTTTATAATCGTCGACCAGAGGCGTTGTTAGGTTTTGAGGATTTTAAAGATAAGGCTCCATTATTTGTGATTGATTGTTCACGTCAAAACGAATTACTGAAAAGTGGCCCAATTGATGTGCGTGTAGACCTTGAAGCGGATTCAGAATTTCCTGAAAATACAACAGCGTATTGTCTTATTCTTAATGATTGTATTGTAGAATACAAACCATTGAGTAATATTGTGAAAAAGTTATCATGAATTCAGATACAATAATTGTTGATCTCCAGGGATTTAAAGATTCGTGTAATCAATTTATTGTTAAAGAACTGGCTATTGCATATAAAAATCATACTCAAACATTTTTGGTTAAACCTCCTTATTCGTATCACTACTTGACAAATAACGAAAGACAACATGTGAGATGGATTGAAATTAACCGAGGCATTCGCTGGAGTAATGGTCACATTGATTATAAAGAATTTAAACGCATTATCATGCCATATTTAAAAGAGAAAAAAATTTTCACCAAGGGCTTAGAGAAAATAAAATGGATCCATAATCTGTGTAATGACTGTGAAGTGGTGGATATAGGAGAAAAAGGGTGTCCTAATTTGTCAAAACTTTTTTCCGAATATCAACAATATTGTATTACTTGTGCAAATCATACTAAGTATTGTGCTTTAAAAAATGTAATGTGTATTAAACAATGGTATGACGATAATAATATAGATAGTTTTGAATTGTTTTCTAATTAATTATAATTTACTTATAAATTTAATTTAAGCTTTTAATTGTAATAACACAATTATTTATGTATAAAGTGTTACTAATGATTATTATTGTAAGAAATATATTTTTATGATTTTAATAAATAATTATTTTTAAAATACCTGAATTTTATTTCAAAATGATGATTCATTATTGATGTCATAATTAGATTGTATATGTGTATAATTATTATTATTGTTCTCTTTATTTATATAAAATCTTAAATTAAATTTTATTAATTAATTATGATCTAATAATGAAACATTATTTTTAATAAATATCTAACCTATAGGGAAATAAAAGACAAAAATAATTACACACAATAAAATTTATTTAAAATATCTTATATCTAACTTTTTACATAATATTTTTTACTGTACCTAATCATTTAAATTATCGCTTAATTTTGTCGATATTTTGCCTACTATATTTTCTGCCAGGTCCATTATTTCATCACATGTTCCCACTGCAGAATATTGCACTCTAATCGTTTCGCAAGTGGTGTCTATCCGCTCGTTGTATTCATATATCTGAAGTTTTAAGACACGTCGTCCTCTTTGTGGCATTTTCGTTATTACATAAGATAATGCTTCTTTCTTCTTGCGCTTTTTTAATTTAGATTCCTGTTTCTTGGCGGCGGCCTCGGCTGCAGCTTCGGCGGCCAGCTGTTTCTTCATTTTTTCATTGTGCTCGTCCCAGTCGGCTAATGGATCTTGCCCGCATGGCAGAACCCAATAATCTTGCACCTGTGTCTCGTTCTGTAACAAACATAGAATTAATATTATATAATTTTCAGTAAAGAAAATTTTGGATTCAATTTTAACCTAAAAGAATAACTTAATACTTACAGTTAAATCCATTTTTATAAAAGAAGAACAAGTGTCGCTAACAAGTGACTCTAATGAAGTGAATAATAAAATCCGCGCAATGCAGCGCAGGTGTTTATGTAATATCGTATTACGTAATTTGAACTCGGTTAATTTACTATCATCAAAGCATTTGCTTGAACTAAATCAGAACCTTCGACATGTTGTGACATGTTTCATAATATCAACAGTAAAATAATGTTACCTACAACACGTGTTGACAACATGTTATAACATGTTTCATAGGAGTGCTTTATAACTATACTAAGAGATCTGTTTAAATAAAAGACAAAATTTTTTTATACAACAATATTTATTCTAATTATAAATGTTAGTTTAACAATTAATTTATCTTACACAATATGTTAGCTTACAATTAATACAGGATTTTTTGCTTATTTTATTCTGTTAACACAAAAACACAAATTAAAATAACAACAAGAATACATTGATAATATTGATTTTTTAAATTTTATTGTAGACAATATTATACTACGACATAAACCTATTATATTACATCATTATATTCTCACGTACAAACTATAATGAAATACACAAAACGAGTAATGAGTTAAAAGAAAGCATCCCTGTGCCCATAAGATAAAGTAGTAATTTTGTCTCTCAAAATAATACGTTTGTCGTCTCTAGCCGAGAGCGCACTTTTGTTTTGAGCTTGTGTAAAAATGATATGTTTTAATGATTTAAATATAATGTTTTTTCTTCTTATTAATTTATCGTCTAGGAGTACCTTATAGTAGTCCTTAAAATGTACATTTTTTATAGCAGACTTTTGGACACCTTTTGCTTTTTTAAATTCATCTTGTGTTGTTTTAATACAATATAATTTAGACCTTAAACCAACATATTCAGATATGACTTTACCTCCGAATTCATCTTTGAATAAACCCGGTATTTTTTTGTTTATGATTGGTATATTATATATATTATTTTGAGGATAATTACTCGTGTCGAAATAAGTCAAAAAAGATAGTTTTAAATCTTCATAAAAATCTTTGGTTTCTATGGAATAAAGAAAACTATCTGTATCAGTATAACACAATTTTATGTTTTCTCCATAATAAGGTTTCATAACAGAATAGTGAAAATCGTACATATGAGATTTAGAAATTTCTAAAACCGCGAATCCAATATATATGGGTTTGTCCAAAGAGATAGTTTCTGGATTCATTTGTACAGCTACAAAGTTTTCAGTAAAAATAGTTGCATTACGAAAGTTGGGCTTGGCTATTAATTGTTCTGCTGTTATAGTTTTATTTGTCTTATTTCTATCATCAGTCCATTGGTTAACTAATTTAACATCGACATATTTTTCAGTGTTTTCCATGGTTTTACCGAAAATACTATTGTTTAAAAGTTTAAAAAAATCTTGTTCGAATGTAGATTTTGCCCTTTTACGCAATTCAGTGTTCATATCTATATACTGTTTTAAGTAAGGACTTTGTTTAAATTCTATGACTCTGTGGATTTTTTTTAGCTTAAGACCGTGGTTCAAGCACACTTTAAGATGCTCATAATGAATAACATACTCGAATTTATCATGTAAATTTGGAATTAACTTTGAATCTTTCGAACCAGGTGGCATATACTTTTGCGCACAGAATGGGATATCGTTGTGTAGATTATGCAAAACTTCAGGATACTCTAAATCAACTTCTAGGATATAGCCATATTGTGCATCGAGGGGTATACTGACAAAATCGATTGTATTAATTTCTGATTCACTTAATAATTTGAAGTTTGAATGCGGCAAATAAGAGCACATAGCATAACCATAGAGATTGTTACAGTCAATGTAAACTATGAAGTTGTCTTTGTCTAACGGGTTATAGCCTTCTAAATATTTATTATTAGCCTTAGAATGTCTGTTAGAACACAAACAAATGCCACCGCGAATACCTTTTTGAATCATTCTAATTATCTCTAAATCAGTAATAAGCTCTAATTTTACTGCTGTTTTTAACAACATTGCATCAAAACTCAAACTCGGTGCAGTTATGTAAAAAGCAGGATCTAATTTATAAGTTCGTTTACAAGTAGTTCGAAAACTTTCAAATACATCTGCAAGTAATAATACGTCTGATTTAAGATATAAGTCAGTGTATTCGCCTAAATTGTTTATTTTAAAGGATTTCCAAATTTTCTTAGCATGTGCATAGTCTGAATCAGAAATCGTACTGTTGGTTAATGTACTAAAAAATGACTCTATTGGAGGAAGTTCTTTTTCTTCATATACATTCCAAGCTGACATATATTCGTATGGGTATACCCCTTTACGAAGCATTAATCTAAAATTATTTTCAGTGCTAAAAAAACGCGGTAGGTGTACAAAATCATCTTTGTTTAGATTTGCAACTAACTTTTCAAGACTTGTCCCCAAAAATTTGAAAGAATCAACAAAACGAACTGACATAATATCCTGATCATTCATTTCAAAAAATTTTGTGAATGATAAGTAATTCTCTTTAGTTTTTGCAATGACTTTTATTCTACCAGGTAGATTTCCTAATTCTCGAATGAACAGATGACTGTCATAACCAGCTAAATTGTGAAAAAATACTGGTACAAATTTTGGTAGTCTAAACTTAATGTTGCAATAAGAGTGAGCTGCCCCGCGATAACGTCCTGTAAGATGACAGTGATCTCTGACCTTATCATCAAATAACAATGTATTGCAAAGAAAACAATGTGACGATTGATCAAAGTTAGTTTGATCTCTATTAGTAAAATTCATTGTTACCGGGGATTGATAAATATTGTGAATGTTAGTTATGTCATGCGTTATGTATTCTATAAATTTTTCAACACAATCAGCACCGCGATAGGATATATATTTATTAAGCGAACTATCATATGCACAAACAACATAGTAAGCAAACGCCGCTGGCACGTGTTGGTGTAAAGATGTAGTACCGCTAGTAATAGAGCTCTTGTTTACAGACTTTAATATGGATTCAAAATCGGCATATATCACAAAAGGCATATCTTGCATTCTTTCGTAATGTTTGAACTGAACTACAGTTCCTTCATTTGGAAGAATAGTCGACACACCACTGCAAACATGAGAGTTCAGCTTATCTTCCTTATCAAAAAATATCATGCATTCTTCGCAAAAAAATAATTTTGCATGATGTTTAGTTATCTGACTACGAATTAACTTTGCTAAATTTTTTATAAGACAATAATGAGAACGCAAGCCGTTTTCAAGTAATAATAAATTAACATGATGTTTTTTACGACGTTTTGTTTTATAAAGAGGTCCAACAACTACAGATTTCTTTTTGAGTCCATAAATATTTACACTTATATCGGGGTTATTCTTTTCAAAGATTTGAATGTCAGAGAAACCAACAGGAAAAGTCATATTTTCAGTGTTGAGAATAGGATCGAAATGTGGATAAGCAGTAATTCGCTGACAATTATTCTTTGCAGGGAATAACGATGCCATTATACACCACAAGAAACAAAAAGAATCTCTGTTCTGAACATTGATACAAGCATGTTTAGACTTGATACTTTTAGGCAATTCAATGTAGCTTGAGGCACGCAAGGGATTAAATTTGTTTAAGTTTACCTCTAAATACAAGTTACGAACAAATGCCCAGCCACTATCTCTGTCTTCGAATTCGTCAACTTTTTTACTGATTGTTTGAATGATATCAGAAAAAAAATCATCAAATATAAAATGTTGATGCAGGACTACGTTTTCTGTTGCAAAAGATTTTATTGAACTTGAGTTATCTTTATGCAAGATAAATTCAGAAAATAACTCGAAATTAACCTTGAGACTAGAGTAGGTTTGCATTCGTGCCTGAAGCAAAGTCCTTACTCTGCGTCGCAAGAGAGTCAAGTACTCGAAAGGAGCGCGTGCGCGCTCCTTATCTGCCTGCTCGTCTGGCTCAGCGCTAGACGAGTTGCTATGCGATACGCGGTATGACGATATGCGGCCGCGAAAAGCGCTACTAATTTTTTCAATACCATTACTCTCATTTACTGAACTATTGTTTTTATGTGTTATACTCTTTAAATGACCAGCAAAAGCTTTACTTTTGACTTGTATGTCGCAAACAGTACAAAAAATTGTTTTAGGCATTGTTCTAACTATTGAATAAGGTTAACTTGCTTATAATGAAATGATCAATCAAACACAATAATTAATCAACCTATCACGCGTTGTACCTACATAACATAATTTTGAAAATACTGTGTATGAGATTTGGCTACTTTGACCCTCAATAGTAACTTAAGCTCGATTTAGCAACCGTATAACAGTAAGATACTTTATAAAAACAATGATATACCTAATAATTATAAAATCAATTAGGAACTTATGTCTAAAGCATATAACAGTAAGGACACTTTCCTATAGTTTTAATTTCTGAATTATGAAGAATAAAATTAGAAAAGTAATTTATAAGAGATATATAATTATTTAAGATAAAAAATAATAAAAAATTTTGAAAAAAACTATTTCTTTTTTTCTGCAAAAAAAGTGCCCTCAGTTGTGAAGGATCCCTTGCATTGTTTCAAAAATTTTTTTATAGTATTAAACTCCGGACAGTCCGTTCCACCCTGAAACTTTAACGATACAAGCGCCTGCTGCCAACGATCAACAGGCGGAACGGACTGTATGTCCTTACTGTTATATACTTTAAGTTCTATGTAAACATCACCCGATAAGGTGGCCGTTCGCCGAATGACGCCGTCAGCGACTCGGCGCGTTAGCGACGATTGTAAGGGTGGAGTAGCTCGTTTTCTTGGTGTGGCACCATCAGTGTCGCTGTCGGAGTCCAGCCCCAGGTCAGACACAGTCCTGCTTGCTGACACCGTCGGTACCTTCTTCAAAGCCGCCTTCGTTGGCACCTTGCGCTTTGCAACTTTCTTGTTCCTGAAAAGAGAATAAAATATTAGCATAAATAAAATTTAGGTATTTAAATCTTTGTATATTACATTTTATAATCTTACTATCTTACTAATATTATAAACGTGAACGTTTGTAAAAATGAATATATGGATGTATAATAATAATAATAATAATTGGGGTTTATACTCCAACAGAACAGGTTTATCCTACTTACACTGTCACAGTCAAATCACAATTTATATATATAATTTATGTATCTTTCACGTCTAAACGGGTGAACCGATTGAGCTGAAATTTGGTATAGCTTAGACACTGGAATAACACATAAGCTACAGTACAGCAGATAAAACCGCGGGGCCCAACTAGTTATTCATATATTGCCCTACAACGCCTTTTGTAAAAGGAAAATATCAAGATTAATGTATCTTTTATTTTGTGCATAATAAGGTTGAATATTAAACCATACAAATTCTAATACAACTTGTGCGCTGCGCTTTTACCCCAAACTAAATTGTTTGCAAGATAGTAGACATAGAGAACAGTATGCAAAATGACTATGGTAAATAAACAATTTTCCTTGTAAAGATAATACATAGTTAGAGCACTAATAAAACAGCTAGTTAAATAAAGTAGTACATACGTTTTTCCAGAAGATGTGGTGGCTTCGTCGTTGTCCGTATAGATTGACTCGGTCGGAGGGTCCTTCTTGCAGCGAGCCTTGTATGTGTCGGAATATTCGGATTCAGACCTGCGAGACAATACGAATAATAATTAATACACAGGTTATAAAAAATATAAAGTGCAATCTGTATAATATATAGAGAGACTGATCTATCAACATCACCCCAAACCGATAGTGTTAAAATTTGGAATACACATAAGACGTATCAGAACCAAGAAAGGATTACACATGCTTATATGCATAACAGAAAAACCGTGAGCATAAACTAGTATCGAATAAAATTATAATATAAACTCACGAACATGATTGCAACGCAGCGAATCTTCGTTGTGGCGGATCAGCTGTGACGGCTAGGTACGGAAGGTCACGGTCAAGCCGCGAGCCAGCGGTTGATGATAACAGCGACAGCTGACGGCGAGCGCTATCACGTAGAGCCGGCACAGGAACTTGCAGATGGAAACTTCTTGAGCCTTGATCTTCTGATGCTTCTTGAACTTCTGATGCTTCTTGATCTTCTGGTACCTCTTGATCGGAGCCGCGAACTTAATTAATTTTGTTCAACGGATAAACCGATTAAATACACCATTATCAGGTGTTGTAAGCATTTATAAATTAACAAAAATGTTTTATTTTCTTAGTACTTTCATAAAACAATAATTATGAATATGGGAAAATTGTTCTTTACCACTGTTTTTATTGAAACGTAAGCAAATTAATAAATTGCAGCGTTTGGTTATGGCATTTCCTTGAAAATATGTAAAATAACATTATTTTCTTTCGGCATTACTTTGATATTTTAAACATAGCGCTCAAAGAAAGCCGCAAATGTGAGCGTTTCCATTGCAATAAAACTATGTTCACGCGCGACTATGTTCAGTGGTTTACAATGTTAGGATCAGTTAATTATTGTTCAATACAAATATAGGTAATTCACGTTTCGTGTACCTAAGACATTGAAATAGATGAGGTGGGTAGTATCAATTCATACAGTTGATAAAAAAATATTTTTACATATTATTATCAACAATCCTTCAAGGTGTGCAACATAACCTAACCACTGTTCCTATATATCTTATAGGATACAGCCAGAACCAAATTTACATGTTTTACGTAAACACGATGACTTAGCGTCTTAATGAGAAATTTATTGTGCGAGGATTCAAACCTAGGATCCGGCAGGAAGTTCTACTACTGAGCCACAGGCGCTATGACAATGAAAACAGGTGCCGTAATAAACATGTTGTACAAGCGATTAAAATATTTCCATGTTATTGTTTGTTAGCTCCAACGATCAAGTTACATCGGAGCGTGTGATTGTGAACAATATTTTTTTATCTAACTCAACAAAATTAAACTAGTGCAGCTACCTGTTTTTGGATTTAACATATCGATAAACAGGTGTGTGCATTGTTTTATGTCTTAACCTTAGCAGGATTAATTGATTATGAATGCTATTAATCCAGATGTAATAAAATGGCATTTTATTATGTTTATTTTATAAAATTATATATATATATATTCATAATGTTTTTGTTCAATAATACAAAGTTGTATATTTAATTTTAAAGGATCTACCATCTTTAATTATCACGGTAATCAAATAGTACATTTATTATTTTACTAGATACTTACTTTAAACACTTTGCAGGGTGCAACGTTACTTTTATCGATAAATAGTTCTAAGTACTGTAACAAATTTATCGATAATCTCTTTCGGTCAACTCTATGTCCAACCATTGGCCATTACAGTTCTTAGTCTAATTGTGTTAATAAGTCGTGTTTTGTGAAAGTTATATTAGTCTTACTAATAAAAATCAGATTTATTGTGCGTGTGGCCTTGCAAAAGGACTCTCGTTTCATGGTGTCACCAACCAAATTTGGTCACTGGTACGAACAAACGGTCTAGATTGCTGAAGTTCTTTTGCATTGGTTTTTCTGTACAACGTTACAATATTGTTGCGATGGAGTTATCAATTCTAGGTGTCGTTAAACTCCATATTTGGAGAACGGCACGAGCAACCGGCCTAGAAATGAAATTTTCCTAAGCACGTTTGTAGCAAGATGCAAAATCACCTTGTGATAGAATGGATGCTTTCTAGGTACCACCAGCCATGGTTATAGACACGAGCAAACGGCCTTGATATTGAGATGTTCCTTAGCATACCCATTTTCATTATTCTGATTTTGGTTTTTAGTAAAATTTATTTTTGTGTTTAGTGAACAAGTGTGTGAGACTTCGAGGCTGATTACAAAAACCATCTAGTATCCTTTTATAATAATTAAGTAAGTAATATAAACTAACCAAAAGTTTTTTACCTCATTAACGTTCTAAAATCCTGAACCAAAGAAGTAAAACACTGATGACCTGAAAACCAATTGGGGATTCTAGCACAGTTTTTACATGCATTGTTGAACGGAACGCAGTGATCCTAGCGAACGGTGTTTACCAACGTTTAAAGATTTTACTTTATTGACGCTCCCGAAAACCAATTGGGCATTCTGGCACAGTTTTACATGCATCGTTGAACGGAACGGAGAGAGCAAAGCGAACGGAGTGCAGTAAAAACGATGCATGTAAAAACTGTGCCAGAATGCCCAATTATCACCTACTATTGTTCGCATTATGTCCGTACTGTTAATTCGAAGCCACGAAAGCTGTTCTCGATTAATTTTGTTTGTTACGGCGCTGAGTGTTCTATTTTAGCAGTTTTGTTAGTCTGAGGTTGAACTCGATTAACAATTTATTGAGATTGCCTTTGTTATTGCACAATGGGAATCGAATTTGTTGTTTTGTTATTAGTGAGCTAATAATGGCTATAAAAATTGGATTCGATTTGGCAAAAATGTTATAGAAGTATTTACGATATATAAATAATAAGTGGCGCGATGTTAAGCGACGATACTCAGACTAAACCTAGAAGGCGGGATAAATCCCTCATCAGCCTTTTAGACATGAAAATTAACAAACAAAATTTTTGTGTGGTCTAAAAATAGGCTATTTTTCAGCTTATAAAACCGCTGGGCACAGCTAGTATATTTATAAAGGTACATAAAATATATAAAATGAAGTGAGCGAATGAAGTTTTCCCATCGATTTTCCCATTGAATCCGATAGTAACTGGAGACCATTGCTCCGGGGCATACAACTCAAAGTAACAAGTGAAATATCC
This sequence comes from Hemithea aestivaria, assembly GCA_947507615.1. Taxonomy (NCBI): domain Eukaryota; kingdom Metazoa; phylum Arthropoda; class Insecta; order Lepidoptera; family Geometridae; genus Hemithea; species Hemithea aestivaria. Next base: position 3,427,855 of record OX382343.1, read on the forward strand.
TGTACAGTTTGACCGGCAGTTAACTGAGAACACGACTTTCCTACACTGTTGTTTATTTTTATTATATTTCGGACAAAAAAATATACGATTTTGAGTCTAGCTTTTACTTTTATATCTGTGAGTTTCGTCGGTATTTTGCATATTAATTATTGTTAAGAAAATATACGAGTACGTCGCTGTCACAGGAAGGGGAGCTAGATAGTTCAGCAATTTATACTGTTAGCTTGAATCTGGAAAAACAAAAATCTCCATTAAAAATATAAATTATGCATGGATTCTTTGCTAGTTTCAAGTACCTAGTTTTAATCTGATTCAGGCTCCAGCAGCAATTTGCGACACGATTTTTTTTTAGTGGGAATGAGCAAGACATAACGATCGCATTCACGATGATTGGTAAAACCTGCAGTTTCATCAGCGTTAGTATCCTTGGAAAATCGAAATAAAAATACCCTATATCTTCCAGGATTCCAGCTATCTGCATACAGAGTTTCATCGCAATCGGTTCAGTGGTTTTTGCGTGAAAAAACGACAAACATCCATAAAAACTTTCACTTATATAATACTAGCTGCGCCCAGCGGTTATACCTGGTGTACAGTGGCCTATATTATGTTATTCCATGTCTGATCTACCTACTTATCAAATTTCAGCAATACCAGTTTACCCGTTGAGACATAAAAGAGTAATAACACAAAAATACAAACTTTCACCTTCATAATATCAGTCGAATTCTCAACAAGTCCACGTGTATTTCAGTATAGCATCGAAGTAAATCGGTAGAACTCTAAAATAAAAAGTCAAATGTCCAGCTCGGAGCGATGTCGGATGTTGAACGGTCAAACGATACTCGATACCAAGTTTTACTGATTACTGCGACGGTATGTAGATAACACGGGCACTCACTTTGCTGGAACTGAATAATACTTTATAGCACTTTAAACTTCCGCGATCTGAACTCATGTTAATACACGCCTATTACGCGATAAGTCCCGATTAAGAAAATTAACATGAATACTTTATAGAAAAATGAATATAAGTAGGTACTTATATACGAGTAGTAAAAAAATCGTTTTTTTTTTTAAATATAATTAGCTTATGTTAGCGGCTTTGTCCACGTGGAAAAATCCTTTCATAGCGAAGGTCTTAGTCATAAAACCTATCTCTGTTCCAAATTTCAAACCAATCCGTTCAGCAGCTCTATTTGTACACCTTCGAATGGCAATCCAATTCTTCCTGCCATCTCCTTCTGGGCCTGCCGGGAAACTTTTATACCTGTGCAAAAATAATGAAAAGATTTAGGAAAGTATAAATAAATAAACTCTTTTGCAAAAAAAAAACGGGCACTTTGATGATTTCTCTGCTTCAATGAAGAAGAACAAGAAAGAGGTTTTATTAATTTGACGATGCATTGACTTATCATTTATAAACATCCTGGCATGATTATTAATGTTCCAAATTTAAAATTTGAAATTAAAAAAGAAAAATACTGATTATATAGTGAAATTGCTTTTTAGCGCGAATTGATGCGAGTTGCTGTAACAATTTTATTACAATTTTAAAACTTTTTGAGTATTTTCTGCAAATTAAACAATTTATTCTTTCTTTCCACAATAAATACCACTTTTTGATATGAGCGATAAAGCGATAAGGGCCGGTAAAATTATAGCCCTACTTGAAGAAGGTTGTTCGCAAACTTACGTGGCTCAACGGCTAAATGTGAGCCGTTCAACTGTCCAGAGGACATGGCAACGATATCAAGAGACCGGTTCGGTCAAAAGAAGACCCGGCTCGGGAAGAAAACGATGCACAGAACCAAAAGACGACCGCTTTTTGGTGAGTCAGGCGTTGCGGAATCGTAAGGCGTCAAGTGTGGACCTGAAAAAAAAACCTTGAAAAAGTAAGAGGAGTAGAAGTAAGCTTGTGGACGGTTATAAGGAGGCTTTTGGCTGCCAATATCAAAAGTTACCACCCGGCTCGAGGCCCTAAATTACTCCGTGAGCACCGTGTTGCTCGACTTCAGTTTTCTCGAAACTGTGCTTCGTGGACTATGGAGGACTGGAATAAGGTATTGTTTTCTGATGAAGCTAGAATCTCTTTGTGTGGAGAGGACCGACGCCGGCGAGTGCTGCGAAGACCACGGGAACGCTATGCAGAAGTGTGTTTCGAACAAATCACTCCTTATGGCGGAGGCTCCGTTATGTTTTGGGCAGCAATTAATTCGACGGAGCGTACGGAGTTAGTTTTCTTAGAAAGAGGAACATTAAATGCACACCGGTACATAATGGAAGTCCTAATTCCACATGCACAACCCGCATTGACTGCACTTGGGGAAGATTCCATTTTTATGGACGACAATGCCCGCCCGCACCGTTCTGGTGACGTGGAAGCTTACATGCAAGAAGTTGGGATCCGTCGTTTAGATTGGCCAGCTCGCAGTCCTGACCTCAATCCAATCGAGCATGTCTGGGATGTTCTAAAAAGGCGGGTAAGATCAGTGCAGCCTGCTCCAAAAAACATCAGGGAGCTAAAAAGAGTAATTGCTGAAGAGTGGGAACGTATTCCTCAAAACGTAATTAAAAACATCGTAGAGAGTATGCCCAGAAGGATTCAAGCTGTGATTTTGGCAAGAAGAGGTCACACTCGTTACTAGGTTTTTACAGTTGTAAATTTATTTAAATAAAAAAGTAAAAAAATCTTCTTGTCTTTATTGTCGGCCACTTGTTATTGTGTGGTCGTGTACGTCGGTTTTGAAAAAAATCATCAATTTAAATACAAAATTGCCAAAATTTACGCTTATTTCACATGATTATTACACGATTAGGTACGAGTATAAGTATACAAAGTGTGTCAAACAATTAAATATTTTTAAACTAACACAAATCTACCTTAGAAAGTAAGTTTCCTTAGGTGCCCGTTTTTTTTTTGTATATTTCAGGACATTACACTCAGCATTATCTAACCCCAAGCTAAGCAAACTAATGCTTGTGTTATGATGGTTAGGTAACGGATATAATAATATTTATATACTTTTCTTTTGTAATTACATACTTATTATAGATACAGAAAGCCACCCAGACCATGTTTGTAAATCACACAAATATTTGTCTCATGCGGGAATCGAACCCGCAACCTCCTGCGTCGCAAGCGAGTGTCAGCCCACCGCGCCACAGAGGTTGTCAAAATAAAAGTATGGGATTATGGGATCGGAACGATCGGAATCTATAAACATGAATTATTTTTGGTTGGAAACGGATCACGGTATCGCTGGATACAACTACGCGACATCAGTTTCCAATTCAGTAAATTGAAATCAACCAGTACATTTCAATCATCCAGTATAATTTAATCTACGTAGCAGTCTTGGATTTCACAGAGGATAGAAGCTGCAGTAATAAACGATAGAATGCTTTGTTTAGTTCGATACTGAATACTGTGAACGTAACTTCAAATAATGCACAGGACTGAAAAAACTTTGCAATGTTAAACGAACTTTTTTTTAGTTTCACCGTTGCTTAGAAAAATCACGAGCGGAAAAATCTTAATATGTTTAAGAATAGGTCAGCCTGGTCAGTTTACCTATATAACAGGAAAGCCTGAGTGACTGACTGCACGGCTTAAACCGCTGAACCGAAATGTTTGAATTTTGGCACAGAGATAGATGTAACGACGTAGACATCCACTAAAAATGAATTTCTTTATGTAAACCTCATCATTTAAAGTTGAGTTTTCCCCTTTTGAAGGCAATTAATAATATCTACGCTTCCTTTAAGCTGTTTTTCAATACCCCTTTTAATCATTCTTTCAAGCTTCAGAAAATCTATACAAAATCTGCCAATCAATCATTATATTCCATTAATAAAATATCTTTTAAATTAAAAGGAAGACATTTTTACCGCAGGTGCCGATAGGTACTATCTCTATTAGTAACAAATCCATGATTTATGGATTAAAACAAATAAATAATATAGATTAGGTATACATGATTATAAAAAATAATAATTAGAGATTGAATAATAGATAACATTCATGATTCATGTTATTTTTTACACATTTTCCAACACCTGCATCAAAATTCTGAATAGCTCTCTAGCGTGGTATTTCCTAACTGAAAATTATTGACGAATCACAATAATATTTTCTTTTCACAGAACTTGCAGTGATTAGACAAAAGTTCACATTCCTCTATTGAAGAAAAATTTAAAGAACAAAAATAGAAAATATAATGAAAAATATAATAAATAATACGTCGTTAAGGAAATACATGAATAACATTTATTTACGATAAAACACTGTTTAAAAAGTACCTTACCCTCACTCCATAACTTTAGGTAGAAAATTTTGCCGCAAAAGGTATTGTAACAACTAGTACTGGCAACTCTCCAGCAACCAGCTGTATCATATTAAATTATCTTAATACAATAGTTACATCGAACAGGCCTTAAATTGGCGAACAGGGAAGCTGCACACAACTCAATTAAAGTTCAGCAGCACTCACAGATATTTACATTTATAGAGACAACTAGTTGCAAGAAAATTGCCAGTCCCATTAGCTACAACAGTTGCTCAGTCAGCAAAGCGACCTTAAAGACGATGTTGACATTAAACGTGAACGAAGGGCGCTAGCAGTTCGCGGTAACATGTTAGCCCGTAGGTTCGCCCGTTGTACAGACCAGGTGAAGATCACGCTCTTCAACTCTTACTGCCAGGGAATGTACACGGGCGGCCCATAGGCGGCATATGCCAAGAAGTCGTTGGATACCCTCCGTGTTCAATACAATACTTCAGGATGATGTTGGGACACCCTCGCTGGTGTGGTGCCTTCGTAATGTTTGCGGACGCTCGTACTGATGGCTTCCACGCAGTCATTCGCAAAAAAGTCGCGTCGTTGGTGAAGTGAGTGCGAGGGAGCCACAACAGCATCCTGAAGGTGATCGCTGAGGACCCTTGGGCACCTGTGCTGTGAGACACCTTGTTAGGGTGATGGTCAGATGCGACTCTTTATTTGGCCACATCTGGACAAGGTATCTAGAATATTGTATATTAGAAGTAGATTTTAAATGCTTATTAGTAAACCTTATGTTACTATAACCCTAGTCTTTAAGTTTTTATTTTAAGTACTAACTAGTGGACCAATGTTGTCTGAATAAAGAAATTGTAATAAATATAATAATAAAAGCACCTTGGATAATGTGACATTTAGTTTCTGGTGTAGGCTCCGTCCGAAGCTAGTTACCACTGGACAGAACCTTGTCACCAAGCGGTCATTACAGCTGTGTTCAGGCGCGATGTTCAGCGAAGTTAGGTATTAATTTGGGCTTCTAGTTTTAGTCTGCTATAATATTTCCGACCACACACAGAATGACATGCTGACACTAGGCTTAACGCCTGAAATGACCCAAAATCGTCAAGAGTGGCGAAACATTATCAGGAGGGGCGACCCCGAACAGGGAACAAGGCCAGGGGATTGATGAATAATTCCGACCACATCGTCGATCGTAAGATCAGGCGAGATCGTCATCAAAGGCTAACCTATAACAAATAAAAAAATTTCAATACATTTACCATAAGGTGTAAAAAATATTTCCAGTATAAAATTAAGAGTAAATAAGTCATCATCATCATCATCTCAGCCGTAAGACGTCCACTGCTGAACAGGCCTCCCCTTTGGACTTCCATATGTACCGGTTGGAAGCGACCTGCATCCAGCGCCTTCCGGCGACCTTTATAAGGTCGTGTCCACCTTGTGGGTGGACGTCCTACGCTGCGTTTGCTAGTCCGTGGTCTCCACTCGAGCACTTTAAAAAAAGTGGTTTGTAAAATAAGTGGTCTCCATTAAACTTATGATTCACTTTGATAAAGAAATACCTAACATTTCATAACAGGGGATTACCTAATGATTCAAGCTCATATCTTCACACCTGGAGGATTCTTTCTTATCAAAACAATAACAAATTTTAATTAGGCTTGCGATATACCTGACCTGATGATATAGAATATGCCATCTGAATACATGACGTTAATCCATAGGTTATCATTTATCATCTGCAAGAATCATGAACACCTGCGATTAGTAATCACAACAAATATGCAAAATTATTAGCTTATCACTAATTTTCAGTATATAAATACTCGAATTAGGAAGCTGCTAATCATTCGGTCCTCAAGTAGATCACATCACAGCTCCCTTTACCTAAGTAACGCCGAAACTTGAACCATGTTTCGTCTGATCGTCTTGTCTGGACTCCTCGCTACTGCTTTGGGTGAAGACATAGCGAGCCAATGTAAGTAGATATTTAACCCAGAAAGTAAAGTATTTTTTATAAATTACATGAAAACAAATTAATGTGAATCAATAGATCCCCAAACTAGCTAAAACTGTGTTTTGCGACCAGAAGTGAGGTCTATGTCTAAAGCTGAGTCTTCAATTGCAGTGCATAGGCTTCACTTTGGTGGCGATTTCCCTCTTATTTCCACTCTCCTGATGTCAGACCGTAAAGTTATCTGTTAACCCAGACTCAAATCAAATCAAAATCATTTATTGCATAAAATACATGTACATTTGATGTTAAATATTATATAATGGTATCAATGTATCCTGCCTTAAAAAGCATGCAATTTTAATTAATATTTACAAATGTCAAAACCCAATTAAATTCTATTATAAAATTATTATGCGTGATTTAATCTATGTCAGTTAAAATAAAATACGAGAAAAAAAAAACAATTTAAAAATATAACAAATAACAATGATAATAATTAATAATTGCAATGAATTAAAAAAAAATGACATGTCACATACCAGAATTAAAATTGATTAAAAAAAAATCATAGTATATTAATACAGTCATAATTTTATACACAAATGTCACAATAATAATAATATACAAAAAATAATGATAATATACAAAATTTAAATGTTTAAAAGAAAACTTTATGCAAAGGTAGAGTCAATCTATCAATTTAATTTGCTTATCAAATAAAAAGTCTTTAATATTATAATAGCATTTAATAGTCAGTAAATGTTTAAGTTTTCTTTTAAACATATTCAGCGGCATCTGTCTTAGTTCTACAGGAAGTTTGTTATATATTCTGGCCGCCCTCCTTCTCTCCTTCGTCATGAAAGACATATGAAACTAATTTTGATCGTATTTCGTAGTTCAAGCGTTCTTATATTGTTGTTAACCAATATTAGGAACTATTCTTCTATTGTTATTATATTATCTATGTCACTAACAGCACAGCAGCATTTATTTTGTTTATATTTTATATAGCAGGAGACAAGTATCACAGGTTCCAAGAACTAGTTCAGAACCAAAATACTTACTTTTTTTCTTACCAGGTCGTGTTAGTTTCTTTGGATGAACCACGAAGAAGTAGCTCATTTCCGTAGCAACAAATCTCTTTATTACTCTATTTAGTTTTTTTAAACGCTATTTTCTTTCAGGTGTTCGGTCTAATGGTGTCCTCCCCACCAGTTTCGAGATCGTAGGCTGCTCCTCATCCCCCTGCACCTTGCATCAGGGGAAAGACGCTGTCATCAAAGTCAAGTTCAATGCACGTAAGCACAATTGGTTTAAATGTATCCAGAAGAATCCACCAAGGAGTTTGAAGAAATTTGTATGGAACGTAGCATACTTACTGATCAAAACATTTTGATTTTCAAAATCGCGATTTGCGCAGAAAATCTATAGCTGACATCAACACCAATAATAAATATTTAGAGATCCACCCTCGTAAAGTGTCAGGTTTTAGAATTATTATTCGCTCAAATCTTTATAGCCCCTTAGGTACATTGTTGGATTTATCAAGAAATACATAATCAGATAAAGCAATTGATGAAGAGAATAACAATATTTTTAATTTCAGCCAACGCCTCCAAGGTTCTAACTTCCGTACTGGACCTGTACATGCGGTTCGGCCTCCTCGAGTTTCCCATTAACGTGGACTTAGGATCCAGAGCTGAAGTGTGCAATGCTCTCTCCGACGCCGCCTGCCCTGTCTCCGCTGGTCAGGAGTTGGAGTACTCCGTGACTATTCCTATTGAGAACTTCTACCCAGTTGTAAGTTGAATGTTCTTTATTATGATGACTTGTTATGGTGCCATTGCTATTACCCTTGAGGAAAACGCGCGCAGGTGACATTAAAAAAAAACGGTTTTCCCGCGAAATGCTGGACAAGTGCATCAGCGTACCCGCTGCCCCGACATTATGGCGTCCCGCAGGAACACCTCAAAGTTTTATAGGTGTCTCTGCTGCGCCTTCCTTCGGCGCAGGATTCACAAACACCGCCACGCGTAACATTGCACAGCGTATTTTTCCGGGGTTAAAAAATGCTTGACTTCTGTGAAAAAAAAAACTATTATTATTATTTATTAAGTCAGTCAATCGGTTGCTCTTTCCTTCTGTATATTTACCAGTACCAGGTACCCAGCCCCCAAATTGTTATTTATTTATGAATTTGTTCTAGGGTGTCTCCACATCCTTTGAGCTTCGTGTGGTCGACGACTCCAACTCTCCAGCATTTTGTGCCAGGAGCTCGTTGCTGTTTGCACTCCCCAGGGATTAAATCTTTAAGTTTCGTCATATTCTTTATGATTTCACAATTAAAATGCCGTGTCTGAATATATACTAGAATAGTCCAAATAAAGAAGTTGTATTAAATTTGTATTGTTTTGTTTTGGTTGTGTCATTCTATTCATCATATATTTTCAACAGCATTATTTATATACAAGTAATTATTTTACTTACTCTTATTGTGCTGATTAGGAGTCAGTTTTAAAGTGAGAATTATTTATTTGATAAATATGAGATAAGTACCTACCTACGACTTATTCTTAGGAATGAATCTCAAAAGTCGTGAATAACTTGGGAAATAAATAATAATTTAAAAATTTCTAAAACAAGAAAATGTACCTATTTATTTTATGTTTTCTTGCTGAAGTAGCTAATGTTGCGCTGAAGAAGCGTCGCGACCTCGACGTGTGAGCTCTTGATCAAAGACATCGTAATTGTCCGAAACCCAGGGTCGAGCCAAGCTTTGACTTTTTATTCCTGAGTTGATTCGGTATTTTTATATAGTTAATATGAGTAATGCTCGCGTTAGTTTTTATAATACCACTGGTGTTTCTGTCGTTTATTATAGACGACAGTAACCGCTCACCATCGTGGACTTCTGCTTATTATATTATGTTATTTTAACAAAAAAACGCACAACTTTACCACTAGCGATGCATTAGTACATTAGGCGATAATACCCAATCGATTCTACGTGCAGGTACTCTCCAAACTTGATTTGATTTCGAGGTCCCAGCCATTTTCCTCCATTCCAAAAGCCGCATTCTCCAATTTACTCCACTACAAAAAGACAAAAAAACAAAGACTGACACCGACATGTGTTTTCCATTTGGTTTTAAGGCCCTTTCTATTCAATCGGGCAACATTTTTCTTTGCTGATGAATGAGCCAGTGGCCATCCATTTTTTTTTCGTTCGTTTTGACATTTCACACGATAACGGATATATGTATAATTTTTACATACTTTTCTTTTGTAAATACATAGGTATCTTATAATAGATATCGAAAACCACCCAGACCACAAACAAATACTGTGGATCACACAAACATTTATTGTCACATGCGGGAATAGAACCCGCAACCTTCTGCGTTGCAAGCGGGTATTAGATCACTGCGCCACAGAAGTCATCAATTCTTGAAAGCTATATACAACACGTTACATCACATACACGTAGGCTACTTTTAAATTAATTGAATACAGGTAGAATGTTATAATATTGAAAAAAAATCAGAACAACACATTATAATATTTGACGTCATACTTTATTATTATAAAATTATATATATAACAAAACATATTATTTTAACACGTGACTAATAGTCACGTTTAAAAAAGCATAATAAACAATTTCTTAGTTTTTTGGCATTTTATACGTATAAAATATTACATAATATTTATCAATTATATTTTATGTATATTTTATAATATTTAAATTAGCACCTAATTCTACGTAATATTAACTCTTATACGTAAATAATGAATTATTTTTTCACTCGTAAATATCTCTTCTTATACAGACATTATAGTCGCGTTTACTGGATATGTATGGCGCTTTTTTTTATTCATTATATAGGTTGACTTTAATATAGTCAACCAATATGTTTTGCCAGCATCAATTATCTTCTATACAGGGTTATTTTTATAACACCTGCAACCTCGCAGGACACGGCAACCAACATCATAAACAACATGTGATTTGTGTTTTTTGATAATTTGTAAAATTTTACTTTCATACAAAAATAAATAAATATCAATTTAATGTTCCGTCTGAATCAGGTGGCGCAGCATAGAGACACGTGGCGAAACTTGGGAGAGATACATCAGAATTAAATGAAATTCTAGCTGAATAATTATTTTTAAGTTACACATCACTATATTTATATCATTTTAATGCGTACATATAAATATATGCTTTTAAAAATAAAAATAACACTCAGATTTCACTTCTTATAATTAAATTAAAAACAATGTTATAATTATCATGGAAAGAATCACCTAAAACGTAAATAATCCTATAAAAACTTTTTAATATTCCCTACTTGGTGGTAAATTTTCTTAATGCGAAAACCCACTAGGTTAGTTACTACGACCTTACCTAATATTCTACCGCTAATCGCTCCGGTCGGAATAGTAAGGTAGTCAGGGAATTTACTTGGCTAAGGAGACTTTGATTTTGTTTTTTTTACTTTACGATGGCCGCAGTGCAGTACTGTTATAGGCGGGCGAATATACCTTACCATCAAGCGTCATCGCAACAACAGGCAAGGCTCGTCTATCTTCCATCTAATTGCATAAAAAAATCTGTCTAACTGCTAAATGTTATGTGGGTATCAAACTATCTCCCACCGCGGATCTTTTTCTCACTACTCCATTGAGATCGTCCTCAATCTCTTCCAAAGGTTTATCTTTAGTTTCCGGAACTATTTTGTACAAAAACGTTAATGTAATTGCAAGCAAAATTCCAAAAATCGCATAAGTACCATACAATTTTGTATGCTCCAGCAAAATAGGGGTAATTTTCAAAGTAGCAGCATAAAGTATCGTGAACACTAGACCTGAGGAACAGGAGCCCAAGCTTTTATGCTCCAAAGGAAATATTTCGCCTATAATTACAAAAGATGCTGGTACCACGCCCATGTGAATACACAATAAAGCTTTGCAGAATTATAATCATGGCTGTAAACCACAACCAATGTGTGGAAAACACTACAATAGTCTTCAAATATACTAAGAAGCTGATCAATAACATTAACAAAGTGGCCGCAGCTCCAAAAGCTATTAACAATGTACGTCGTTTAAAATATCGTATGACAATAGCTGATGAAGACAGAGCACCGATTGTTAGGAAGTCTCCTCCAACAGTGAAATACAAAGCAGAAGTCTTATTCCCCAAGAGATCAGTCATTATCTGAATAACATACGCCATGATATAATATCTACCACAAAGGTCTAAAGCTAGAGTCAACATCGTCGCTATCAGCAAAGCTTTCTGAAAGTCTTTCATTAAGAACTGCTTGACCAGCACCGACAAACTCCTGCTGCTATTTTTCCTCTGATTCTTCTCCATCTGCACTTCCAGCAACAACTTTAGCAGTCTCTGACTTTCATCTGTGTTGCCATTCAAATATTTAAAAGCGTCTTCGCACTCAGGGTATCTGCCCTTTAAAGCTAAAAACGAGGGGCTCTCGGACCAGAAGAACGTCATTGCAATCGATATTACCGAGGGTACAGCTGCATATGTGGCTATTTGTCTCCAGGACCAAATTGAGTTCATCGCATGACAGCATAAAATTCCGAAAGCAATGAAAATTTTATTTAGCGTGACGAAGTATCCTCTTCTCGCTGGATGAGCGTATTCACTGACGATGATGACGTTGATATAGATGCCTCCGTTGGTTATACCTTGGAGGAATCTTGCTGCGTATAAAGCTTCTACGTTCGTTGCTAAAGAGAAGATGATCCAGCCAACGAGGAGGCAAATGTTGAGGCTGATTTGAACCGCTTTCCTTCCAAACATTTGGAGGATGACAGGCGCCACAAAACAGCCGAGGACCCCACCGATGCCATTCATGGCAGCTGAAAAACAGAAGGATAATTCATATTCACAATTTGAGGCAAAAAAAGACATTGCATAAAATTGGTGAATGGTAACTAAGCCCCTGATTGTGGTTAATTTTCTTTTATACTAATCGCATTTTTCGTAATATTATATTCTATATCGTCCCTTTGTGTAAAAATGTAATTAGGGTTTTTGGAGTTTATACTCCAACAAAACAGTTAACCTAATTTATTTTCACTTTCCCTTTTAAGGATACCCTGGACATATAACTGCATGTGATGCTGCGTCTAGTTCCAGGACTTTTATTTTAGTTTAGCCATCATTAACAAAACTAAACATTCACACATAAATAATAATTATAGACTAAAACTAAACCATATAAAATGAAATTAAATTAGACCACCATTTAATTAAAATAAAAGGCATTTATTGGTGCTTACCAATCCAAGAAGCATGGTCACCAGTGGTCCTAAGATCAGTGGAGTTTGGAGACAGCAGCGCTTGGTTGAGGACTGCTGGGTAACCGAGCATGAAGCCCGAGGAGTAGGAGTAGAGAAGACTGGTGATTAGTACAAAACACTGGAAGGAAATATATTTCAGTTGTTTTCCATTGTTTTTTTGTTGCTGTTATCTGTCGTCAAGTCGCCAAGTCGAGCAAAAAAAGCGGCACGGCCGTACCATCCTTTTCTGGAAGCAGTTTCTGAACTGCTACGAAGTTATAGGGGGTCGAAAATGGTCTACCATTTTCGACCCCCTATAACTTTGTTGTGGATAAAACTAGAAGCTTCAATTTTTAACAACCGAGTATGCATTGTATAAACACGATTTATTCCAAATTTCATTCAATTTGAACCAGTAGTTTAAGAATTATAACAAGTCAAAGTTATGTAATTTTGTCACTCACTCACTCACTGACCGAACATCAAAAGTCTAAGGCACTTCTAGCAAACATAGCAGCTTCAAACTTGGTATATACTTAGAGTTTATTGTATAAACCATAGGAAAACTAAAAAAACATGCAATTTCAGTCTAGTTTTCGAGATAAATAAACTGCATAAATAACTTTGTAATCCCATATAAGGTATAGGATTACAAAGTTACATTTGCAGTCAACGGTAAAAATTGTATAAAATCCAAATAATATTGCCATATTATATATGCCGTAATAATGTAAAGCCAAGGAGGGATTATCCCGCCTTCTAGGTTTAGTCTGCTCCCATCTACGGGCGCATCGTCACTTAAGATCAGGCGATATCGTGGGCAAAGACTAACCTATAACGAATAAAATAACGAATAAAAAAAAACAAAAAGTAGTGAGATACCTTCAAAAACATAACTTGTAAAAAATACCAAGTCTCGCAACTCGCAGTTCTTCTACCGTAAAAAGTTGTGAGATCCATGTATTACCAAGTCGGTAAAATCTTTTGTGTTTTAAATTAATAGATCGACTTGGCCATCGCATGAAAACACAATGTATCTCTCAAGTAATATACCGACATAATAGTGCGATTTCAACTTTTTACGGTAGAAGAACTGCGAGTTGCGAGACTTGGTATTTTTTACAAGTTATGTTTTTGAAGGTATAATATTATAACGTCTAGTGTTCCGTATGTCCGAAGTACATAGATACGTAACCAATTTTAGAAAGGCACGTTAAATTATGGAAGCCGGTATGTTAATAGAGGTGCACATAATACATATTTTATAGTTAAATTTGTCATAGTTTTCTGTATATTTGTGGTGTATCAATAAAGAGCTTTCCATTAAATTTCACGAGTCCAGGCAATTTTTTAGCAGGCAATACCGCTCGGCCTAGCTAATTTTCGATTTTAACTTAAGATTTTAGTTTGGAAGAGTTTTACAGTAACGAAAAAATCTTGTTGTCATTGGTCGTTTTAAAAATATTATAGTTAACTTTAAAATACTATATAAGAATTAATATTATAATCTAAATTCACTCACCTGTCTCAAAAAATGTATATCAGCCATTTCTGATAGAAATTTTAATTATACCTTATATTACATAATATTTATTGATCATGATTTATTTATTTATTACACTTAGTTTTTAAAATTAATATAATCGATTTTCACAAAATAGAGATACACTATTTCACATATTACCTAAACCACACACTTGTTAAATGACAATTTTTCTCACTTTTATTTTCTATATTAAATTAACCATTGGCTGGTCTTGGCTGCTCTAGAGTATGTACGTATATATATGTACAACTGAGGATACTTTTAGCTCCAAATGTGAAATAGATAAATATTACTTTGCATAAAAAAAACATATTTTACTCCGTCAAGAAATACAATTTTTACGTTTCAGACAATGACTTGGTAATAAGTGTTATGTTAATTAACTAACAAAACTTCTTAATTATCCAATGAAGAAATAGAGCGACCAATTTCAAAAATTACAGAAAAGGCATACAAATCGTTAAAATCTTTTAATTCGATTTTAATGTACATTCGCCGATTACTCGAAGACACCTTAACAGAGTTGGAAAATCCTATTTTTAAAATAATAATAATATATAATACCATCTAAACGCTATTCAAGTTTTATCCAAATCGGTCCAGCGGTTTTAAAATATTGTTGGCGATCTTCAGTAAATTTAAGTAGTTTAGGGAACCCACTAATGTTTTGTAAAATAGGCAATAGATATAAGTAGTTAGGGAACCCACTCATGTTTTGTAGAATAGGTCTTAATAAATTATTAGGTTAAGGTTAGATTAAGGTCTAGGTATAAGTACACGGTAAATAGGTTCTAATAATAACAATAAGTTGTAGGTAAAATATATATAAGTCCATAAAATAGCTTAAGTAAGGTCAGTCACATAGTGACATAGAAAAAGTTTGTTAGTTTTTCGGCTATAACTTTGTCTGTTGTTAACTTATATTAATAAGAATTTATGTACTAGATAGGGCTCAATAAGAGCTATCTAATGATACCAAACATGCTAGGATCAAATAATTAATTATGTATCAAAAGTAGGAAAAACCGTGTAACGCATAGTAAAAATTTGTAAAAATGCGCGCCGAAATTGGTCGCAAAACAGGTGCTCTCTTTGCGGTAAGGGTACGACCCAGGTTAGTAAGCACCAAAACAATGCATGTCATGCTTGGCTGCTCTGAAGAAAGAAATAAATGAAGAAGTAAATAGTGAAGAAATAGGAAGTTTTATTTGGAAGAAAGAAAAGGGTCAGGCCTTGATCCCCCCCCCCTCCCCTCCGGGTCTCCAGCGCATCAGTAGGTTCGAGCCGGGGCTTTCTCTTTGTTTCACCCCGACTCGGCCTGCGTGTTTAAGACCCGGAGCCGCGGTCGGCAACACGCTCGACCGCAACAGCTGGTCCTCCGAGCCGGATCCAAGGTCTGACCTGCGTTGAAGAGCGAAGATGCCGGTCACCCGAAGCAACAAGGGAGCGGAGCCTCGCACCACGGAAGCGGCAACGTCAGGCCCCCCCGGCCCGCATACGGATACGTTGCCGGCCACCGCGATGCCCGCACCATCGTCGGCGACGCCGGGCCCCCTCGGCCCGCACCCGGTCGCGTCGCCGGCTACCACCGCCGGGCCCGCATCATCGTCAGCAACGCCAGCCCCCCCCGCCCCGCGTTCGGCCGCGTCGCCGGCCGCCGCCGCGGGGTCCGCACCTTCAGCAACGGAACAGAGCAGCCGTACCGCTACCTCCGCGACCACGACGGAAGGCACGTTTCCGTCAGGGACGTCTTACGAGACGACCAATACGGTTCCGGAGGAGCGCACCGTGGTACCTTCAGCATCAAAGGCAGCATCGGTCGCGTCGGCAAGAAAGAAGAAGCGGCTTGAATTACAAGCCGAACTCGCGCGCCGCCAGGTCGAGGAGGCGCGCGCCGCGGCTGAGCTGGCAAAGGCTAAGCTGGAGCTTCTGCAACTTGAAGAGGACGACGACGACTCCGTCATCAGCGACCCGGACGACAAGGAAATGGAAGTCGAGAACTGGGTCAAGGAATCTGCGGCAAGAACTCCGGCGGCCACAAGTCAAGAAAAGGAACCCGTCAAGAACACGCAAGAGGGCGCTAGCGAGCTAGCTAGTGCTATTCTGGCGGCCATCAAGAACACTACGAAGAGCGCGCATGTACCGAACTATATGCACGAGCTACCCTTCTTCGATGGCGCCAGCGGTGAATGGCTTGCGTTCCGGACGGTGTATGAAGATACGGCTACGAATTTTTCGGCGGTACAGAACATGGCAAGACTGCGCAAGGCGATCAAGGGTACGGCAAGAGAGGCGGTCAAGAGTCTTCTCTATACGGACAGCAAGCCGGAAGACATACTGGAGGCACTGCGGCGACGCTTCGGGAGGCCCGACGCGTTAGTACTGGCGGAAGTGGACAAGCTGAGAAGCCTGCCGAGGATGACCGAGAATCCACGGGACGTCTGCACCTTCGCCAGTCAAGTGAACAACATCGTGGCCACCATCAAGAACCTGAAGAAACCCCAGTACCTGCAGTCACCAGAGATGCTCAAGACGGTCGTCGACAAGATGCCCGCCGTGCTCCGCTACAGATGGTTCGACTTCTCAGCGACGGAAGAAGATCCCGACCTGCTACATCTTCGGAAGTTCCTGGATCAAGAGGCCGATCGCTGCGGACCGTACGCCGCGCAAGAAGCAGTCACAAAGAAGACTCAAGTCGGAAGAAGGGAAGCCACTCACACCGTAGCCGAACAAAGAAGAAACGACTGCGCCTGCTGCAATGAAGATCATCGGCTGACAGACTGCAAGAAGTTTTTAGAAGCCGACGTGAAGGAACGATGGGACATTGCAGCGAAGGGCCGAGTGTGTTTCAAGTGCCTGCAGGGAAGACACAGAAAGGAGAACTGCAAACGACCGGCCTGCAGGACCTGCAAGAGGTGGCATCATCATCTGCTGCATGAAGATAGAGAAGATACAAGAGCCACCAAAGAAGTAACCAACAACGTGTTTCAAGTGCACGCGACCAAGGTGACCAAGGCGTATTTGAAGATAGTTCCAGTAGAAGTATACGGGCCAAAGGGAAGTCTGAAGATTCTCGCACTGCTGGACGAAGGCTCAACGGTCACACTTCTGGACTCGTCGGTCGCAAGGCAACTGGGATTGAGTGGTCCGCAAGAACCACTCGCGATCGAAACCGTTGGCGGGAAACTCATCGCGAAGAGGGACTCCATGATGATCAGCGCTCACATTCGAGGGTTCCACCAGACAAAGAAGTGCAAGATCGGCGAAGCGAGAACCATCGACGAGCTACACCTGAGCCCTCAACGCATCGAGAAGCGCATGATAGAAGAATGCTCTCATCTGAAGAAGTTGGTCGACAAGCTGTACTATGAAGAGGAACGACCCAAGCTTCTCATCGGGCAAGATAACTGGGAGCTGATAGTATCCCGGGGAATACGCAAAGGAAAGAAGAATCAACCCGTCGCATCACTCACGCACCTGGGATGGGTGCTACATGGATACGACGCGGGAACGACAAAGCCAGTGAACTTCGTGACCTGCGCGCACATCACCGCCCGAGAAGAAGAATGGGACAACGCGATCAAGGAACACTTCGCCCTGGAATCGCTAGGAGTACAGCCGCGTCGACCCAGCACAGACACCGAAGCAAGAGCACTCAAGATTTTAGAAGAAACAAGCCGGCGACTAGAAAACGGAAGATATGAAGTCGGCCTGTTATGGAAGAAGGACAACACGGAAATGCCAGACAATCAAAAGTCGGCAGAAGATCGTCTGAAGTCCATCGAGAAGAAGCTCGACAAAGATGCCAGCCTCAAAGAAGAATACAGCAAGCAGATACAACATCTGCTCAACAGCGGTTATGCGGAGGAAGCACCTCAAGAATCAACATCGAAGAAGAAATGGTACCTGCCACACTTTGCAGTCACGCATCCCACGAAGCAGAAGAAGAGATTAGTATTCGACGCGGCCGCCAAGTACTACGGGACAAGCCTCAACAGCGCGCTGCTGCCGGGGCCCGATCTGCTACAGTCCTTATTCGGCGTGCTGCTTCGTTTCAGGCAACATCCAGTCGCTGTAGTGGCCGACATCAAAGAGATGTTTCTGCAAATCAAGATACGAGAAGAAGATCGTGACAGCCTGCGCTTCCTGTGGCGGGGAGACCTCCGCACCGGCAAACCGAAGGAGTACAGGATGACGTCGGTCATATTCGGAGCGGCGTGTTCACCCTGCGCTGCGATCTACGTGAATAACCGAAACGCTGCTGACTTCAAAGAAGATTACCCGGCAGCTGTGCAAGCGGTGGAGCGCAACCACTACATGGACGACTACCTGCACAGCCTACCAACAGAAGCAGAAGCCATCAAGATCGCGAGCGAGGTCGACACGATTCACAAGAGGGCGGGATTCGAGCTCCGAGGATGGGCGTCAAACAAGACTTCGGTGCTGGAAGAGCTGACCCGAGAAGAAGATACGTCGAAAGAAGTCGAGCTGGGATCCAAAGAAGAGAAGACATTGGGCTTAAGATGGTTCACCAAAGAAGATGAGCTGGGTTTCCGTACGAGCCTGAGGAACGTGCAAGAAGTCGTCGAGCAAGGAAGAACTCCCACCAAGAGAGAAGTCACGAGCGCGGTGATGTCGACCTTCGATCCTATGGGACTGGCGTCACCCGTGCTCATCCAAGGGAAGAGACTCCTGCAAGAAATCTGGCGAAGCGGCATTGAATGGGACGACCAAGTCACGGCGGATAACGAAGAACAATGGAGAAGATACTTGAAGAATCTGCAACTGCTACAAGATCTGCGAGTTCCACGATGCGTCCACTCCGGCCACAAGGGGGAGCTGCACGTCTTCACCGACGCGAGCGAGACGGCGTACGCCTGCGCAGCTTTCTGGAGGCAGAGGAACAACGACGGCGGATTCGACGTGAAGCTCCTCGCCGGCAAAGCGAGGGTCACTCCATTGAAGCCAGTCTCCATACCGCGGCTCGAGCTGCAAGCCGCACTCCTGGGGACCCGCCTAGCCCGGTCCATAGAAGAGGAGATGGACATCAAGCCAGCAAAGAAGATATATTGGACGGATTCAAGCACAGTACTCGCTTGGATAAAGTCCGATCCGAGAACATTCAAGCCCTTCGTCGCACACCGGCTCGCGGAGATAGAAGATACTTCAAGGCCACAAGAATGGAGATGGATCTCGACGAAGGACAACCCAGCTGACGACGCCACGAGAGACGTCCCCGACGAGTTCGACAGCAATCACCGATGGTTCGTCGGGCCTGCGTTCCTGAAAGAAGACGAAGCACTCTGGCCGGCTCCGAGAAGTTTCAAGAAAGAAAAAACCGGCGAAGAGAAAGAAGTCTCAACAGTAGCCACGGCAAGAATCAAGGACGACTTCCCTACCCCGGACCCGGCGCGATTCTCAAGCTGGAATCGGTTGTGCCGCGCCACAGCGCGGGTACTCCAGTTTGCAGACCTATGCAGGAAGATTCATCGCGTCAACATTTCAAAGAAGACAGAAAAGGCTGATCCGACCTGGGGCAAGATCGTCAAGAAGAAGAAACAGAAGACCGAAGGCTACATTCCAAAAGAAGAAAAGAAGTTCCTGCCCATAGAAGATTGCTACAAGAAGACTGCTGAGAAGATTCTTCTAAGGAGAAGTCAAGAGGAAAGCTTCGGAGAAGAGATCCACGCGCTGAAGAAAAGCAAGCCTCTCGACAACTCTAGCAAGCTGAAGAAGATCGACGTGGCGCTGGAAGAAGACCTACTGAAGATCAAAGGAAGAATCAACGCGGCGCGAGACTTAGAAGACAGCTTCAAGAAACCTATCATCCTGGATAGCAAGAATCACATCACGAGGCTACTCATCGCGCACTATCATCAGATCTTCAACCACGCCAACCACGCTACGGTCATCAACGAAGTCAGGCAACGCTTCTGGGTACTGGGTCTTCGAGCAGCGGTTCGAGCGACGGCACATCAGTGCCAATGGTGCCGAGTACACAAGGGCACACCTGCGAAGCTACCGACGGGAGACCTGCCTGCGGAACGACTGTGCTACGGGATGCCGGCGTTCACCCGCTCAGCGGTGGATTACTTCGGGCCTATGACAATCACCGTGGGACGCCGGCACGAGAAGCGGTGGGGAGCCCTCTTCACCTGCCTGACGACGAGAGCCGTCCACGTGGAGCTCGCCCCATCTCTATCGGCGAGCTCTACGATCCTGGCTCTAAGGCGACTGGCGGCGAGAAGAGGCATGCCGAAGACAATATTCAGCGACAACGGCACCAACTTCGTGGGGGCGAACAAGGAACTCAAAGAAGCCTGGGAGGAGCTCCAGCAAGAAGAGGTCGTCAACGAAGCCGAGAAGATGGGGGTCAAGTGGAAGTTCATCGCACCGGGGGCGCCAAACATGGGCGGCGCCTGGGAGCGACTCGTCAGATCCATCAAGACGGCGCTGGGAGCAACTCTGAAGGAGAAACACCCTAAAGAAGAAATCCTGCACACTCTGCTGCTGGAGGCCGAACATATCGTCAACTCCAGGCCTCTAGTGGAGAAGACAGAAGATGAAGAAGACGCACTGACTCCCAACCACTTCCTCATTGGGAGATCCTGCGGCCTGCCGAGACTGGGGACCTTCGACGATCGAGACCTCACTGGACGGCGCGACTGGAGAGCGGCGCAGCGGATGGTCGACCACTTCTGGGCGCGATGGGTGAAGGAATACCTACCAATCCTGATCCCAAGGCGCATCGACGGGAAGGCGACCAGCTACGACCTGAAGCCTGGAGACACGGTCCTCATAGTGGACTCCACGCTGCCCCGAGGGACCTGGCCGAGGGGGAAGGTGATCCAGACCTTCCCTGGACCCGACGGCAGAACGCGAGTCATCGAGGTGCGAACGAGCGGCGGTATCCTGCGACGACCGAGCTCCAAGGCGATCCTGCTGGCACCTGCGAGAGACGACCACGCCGCTGCAGCCGCCGAGCCTACAAGCAACGAGATCGCCGAGCCAGACGACGGTGCTGCGCACAAGGGGGAGGATGTTGGCGATCTTCAGTAAATTTAAGTAGTTTAGGGAACCCACTAATGTTTTGTAAAATAGGCAATAGATATAAGTAGTTAGGGAACCCACTCATGTTTTGTAGAATAGGTCTTAATAAATTATTAGGTTAAGGTTAGATTAAGGTCTAGGTATAAGTACACGGTAAATAGGTTCTAATAATAACAATAAGTTGTAGGTAAAATATATATAAGTCCATAAAATAGCTTAAGTAAGGTCAGTCACATAGTGACATAGAAAAAGTTTGTTAGTTTTTCGGCTATAACTTTGTCTGTTGTTAACTTATATTAATAAGAATTTATGTACTAGATAGGGCTCAATAAGAGCTATCTAATGATTAATGATACCAAACATGCTAGGATCAAATAATTAATTATGTATCAAAAGTAGGAAAAACCGTGTAACGCATAGTAAAAATTTGTAAAAATGCGCGCCGAAATTGGTCGCAAAACAGGTGCTCTCTTTGCGGTAAGGGTACGACCCAGGTTAGTAAGCACCAAAACAATGCATGTCATGCTTGGCTGCTCTGAAGAAAGAAATAAATGAAGAAGTAAATAGTGAAGAAATAGGAAGTTTTATTTGGAAGAAAGAAAAGGGTCAGGCCTTGATCCCCCCCCCTCCCCTCCGGGTCTCCAGCGCATCAGTAGGTTCGAGCCGGGGCTTTCTCTTTGTTTCACCCCGACTCGGCCTGCGTGTTTAAGACCCGGAGCCGCGGTCGGCAACACGCTCGACCGCAACAAATACTATGGATTAAATACCAGCGTTTCGCTGTTGTTGACTGAAAACTTTAAGTCAGTTTATTTTTTTCATCTTATCTCGTAATATGTAGCTTTACACTCAACACTTTATCTTAGTAAAAAAATTATATTTACTATTGTTGTTGTTGTTTGTTGTTATTGTTATTTTTTTGTTTTATTACTATTATTTATCTTGATAGACAAACTCTTAGGTTTCTACTAAAAATTACCAATTTGGCATGAACTCGCAACTAAACGCAAAAGTTACCATTGAGATTTCCTGAATATGTGCGTGGGTGTGATGATGAAGCCTATCTTCTGTGTTTACTTATTTCGAGTTACCCATAACCGAGGACCGTGAAAAACGTGAGTAGACTACAGTACCTACATATTATAATGTGTATTATCTTTACTACCTATATACCTTCTCATGTATTTTACATACAGAAAAAACAAGCAAACAATACTACAGCTACTACAGCAGTAAAGAACACTTCACCACAGATCGGCCACACGCCAAGCTACAAAAAATCCAAGTGCTCCAAACCACTGTCAGATAGTAGCGTGCCCAGAATGCCAAGTCATAGTATCATTGCCAAGTTGGATGGCGAAATACTTAAACGTTGGGCCTAACATACCCCAGCATTTTTATCATACGTCGCGTCGCCTCGATCAAGCGCTCAGATAAGTTTATAAAAATGCGGTGAGCTCCCGGCCCTCAAAGACCCAATGGCTCTACCCCAAACGGCTCGATATCGAGGCACATACAAAATTTGATTTTCTTGGTAACACACCTGCAATTAAACATTGATACTTAGATTAAATGACTGGGCATGAGTAGGTTTAATCCTTACTTACATACCTTATAAATAAGCATTTACACACTAAATAAGATAATATTTTTATCTAATAAGTCATAATAACCAATCAAGAATGCACTGTGATTGGAAAAAACTAAAATAGGTATATGATTCGACACCTGCAAATTATCGTATGGATAAAGTTTATCTTTAATAATGAGTATATATATCTATGAAACTGATTTAGTAAATCAGTCATCATTCTTTATTCCTTTGGACACGCCGTATTCTTTGGAATAAGTTTGAAAATGAAGACCGCCGTTGTTCTGCTTGGTCTGTTCTCACTGGTTCATAGCCAGAACACATCAGTTAGCCAATGTAAGTGATTTGTTATTCATCATCATCATCATTGTCAGCCCATATCGTCCCACTGCTGGGCAAAGGCCTCCTCCCTTTCGTGCCATGCAACTCTGTCCTGAGCAGTTCGCATCCAGGTCTTTCCTGCCATTGCTGCGATGTCATCGACCCATCGGGCAGGTGGTCTGCCGACGCTACGCCTTCCGTCTCGCGGTATCCATTCTGTTAGTGACCTACTCCACCTGCTATCACCACGCCTGGCAATATGTCCTGCCCAACTCCATTTGAGCCGCATTATCCGTTTACCCACGTCAAAGACTTTCGTCCTCCGACGGATCTCGGTATTGCGGATGCGGTCTCTCAACCTGATGCCCAACATGGAACGCTCCATAGCCCGTTGTGCGACTCGTATTCTGTGCACAGTCTCTTTGTTATTATAACTATTTATTTCACTAATATAACTTAAACTTTTCTATTATTGAATGAATTGTGTCAAATTTTTTGGTGTGAAAGTACTTTTAATCAAATACAATGGATACCTATCATTAAATATCATAATATGCTATTTGTACAAAAAAGTGGGTTCCACGACTTTGGTCAAATCGGTAATTCGTCTTTCAGTCTATTCACGAAATTCACCGAATAAGCTTTTCGTCAAATCTATGTAAGCCGATAGATAATATTACCGCTCTTAATGTTTTGATAGGTAGTTAATATTTCATAGATGTAATGATTATTATTATAGACCTCTAATTTAAATGGTAAAGAGTGAATAGCGCAATTTTTGCTCTAATTTGACCTTCAAAACATAATAATTTGCTCGTCTGCTTGCGGTCGGTTTACATTGTAACTTATTAAGGTGATTCTATTAAAAACTGTACCTCACTATGTGTTGCCAGGAGGCAAATAAACGTTTTGTAGATTGATAATAATAATATAATGTAGGTTCGCAGCACGCGAAGATCGCGTAGTTATACTATGCTGCGTAGCCTCGTAGCAAGGAGAAGAAAACATAAAAAATACTTTATCTAATATTATTTTTTGTCACATTATCTTATCGTCAATCATGATTCACATTTATCTTTTAACCACCGGGGGAAGACTTTGCAGGAGGTCGACTAGGTAGGAACCCCATCAGTGCCAGTTCTACCGCCTGAGTAGTTATGTGCAAACATTACTGTGCTTCGGTAGGAGGACACTGTAGCCAGCGAAATTACTGTGCTGAAGAGTCTTAGCATCTTAAGACTCTCAAGTAAGATGCGTTAGCGCAGTGCACACAGAATTTTACCTTTGTAAAATCCTCGGTAGCACTGTACTAATTATGGGCAGCGTTATCTATTACCATCGGGAGACCGTCTTGCTCGTCTTCTTACTTCGTTGTATAAAAAAACTGTACAAAACCGTATCGCCAAGCGGTCATCAATACCGTGTTCCGGAAGGTTCTTCAGTGAAACCAGCGGGAGATCGTTGTCAAAGGCTAACCTATAACGAATTTTAAAAAGTCTTCATGTTACAAAAAGCTACGAAGTTACCATTTGCACTTACCATTACCATTTGCATTTGCTTACCATTTGCAGGTATCTACCAAGCAGGAAGCCTACCAATCAACACGTACGTCGAAGGCTGCGACAACCCCCCCTGCCAGTTTCCACAGCTGCAGTATGCCGTCCTTAACATCATTTTTAGAGCTCGTAAGTATATTTTATATTAAAAAACAAAAATGGGATAAAAACAGTTCTGTTGTGTAGGACATACATACATATGTCTTAGTAACCTCTACGAGCAACAATGAGTCCACAGCTGATTCTGTTCTGTACCACTTCCTGCCAGTTTTCACCTTTCAAATTTCAGGGTTTTTCAGGGCGTATCTACATAATACATTATGATAATAAACTAAATATATGTACATATTTTATGCTACTTCTGCACTTTGTGTTCTTTTCTCTGTAATTTGCTATATTATTAACCTTTTTAAATTTTTTTCCAGCACACTCAATCCGCTCAATGCGTACACTAGCCAACGCGTACATCTTGGGTCCTATCGGCCTCGCGTACGATCTCGGAGACCAGGCTCTCACCTGCAACTTCCTCACCAACACCAACTGCCCGTTACTGGCCGGGGAGGTCGTCCAGTACACCTTAAAAATGTACATCGAACCGACCTTCCCTCCTGTAAGTATACCTATAATACCTCTAGAAAGAAATTACATTTATTCGGCTTAAATTTACACAAGAAATAAAAATATTTCAGGACATTTTCACACAACGTCACCTAACCCCAAGCTAAGCAACTTAATGCTTGTGTTATGGTGGTTAGGATAACGGATATAATACTCTATACTTTGTATAGAGTATTATATCCGTTATCATGTGTAAAATAAAGTTCAATCTCTTCCCCAGGGTACTTTAGTGACCATAGAGTTCAGGATAGTGGATGAGAACAATGTGGCGATAATGTGCATCCGCCTGCCTATCGCCATCCTCAACCCCTTAACCTCGAAGGCGGGAGTACAGACCATCGAGATAAATCCAGCCAATGGCAACGCAACTGTCATTGTACATTAAAACTTTTTATGGTGAACGCACATTCATCCGCATCGATCGCCCCGAACGAATCGAATTTTGAATTCTTTATATGAAATGGTATGAAACTTCGCACACTTGCCGGAGTCGAATCGTCCGAATCGGAAGAACATTTCCTATACACATAAATTCTTTCGGAGAGGTCGATGCGGTTTAATGTGCGAGCAAGAATTAAACACCTTCAGAGGAAACTTGACTTTCATTTACGTAAAATATCACAATATAACACGTAAAATACTACTATTGTTGCAATTGATTAATTAAAAGAAAATGGGAATATGCGGCATAGCGCTATCGTTGCTATGCCAAACTTGGGCCTGTTGGATCGGAAAGTGTCGGATTATGCGACGACTCGCGCCGAAGTAAAATTGTGCCCTAGGCCTAATTGAAGCGGACCATGTCAGAAACGTCAGTACCGAATTTTCCTATTTTTTTTTTCATCTTCGATTGTAATACTATTTTCTTTGATGTGTAATTTTCAGCTTTTTCTATTGTATTGATCTATGGTGTTTAATAAAAGAGTTTTCTATTGTATTATGTTCTCTGTTCTAATACCCTAATTTAAAAACTACTTAACCAATTTTGATAGGACATGCGTTATTCTCAACTTTAAATTACGAGTAGTAGCACGAAAAAATAGTGCAAATAGTCCCAGTTGTCATAGAAGAGATAAGAAGTACCTAAGTAAAATAAGATACAGACTAAGCCGTCATCGTCGAATTTTAGGTCACCAATATAACTTCGAAGCCTCCAAAATGAAATATCCTTCAAATTATATGAGTATAAGCATATTAAGAATACTTACTTAATATTATAAACGTGAAAGTTTGTAAGAATATATGGATGGTCGGATGTCTGGATGTATATTAGTTACTCTTTCAAACGGGCGACCGATTGCTGAATTTTGTATGGAGATAGCTTAGACGCTGGAATAACACATAGACTACAGTACAGCGTGTTAACCCGCTGAGCACAGCTAGTCAAGAAATTTAGAATATTTTAACACTGAGATAAAAACAATTAGTCCAGTCAATGAGTGTCCAAAAAGGGTATGTGGATCGAAAAGTCGAAAGCAGAAAAACTAACTTAACAAAGAACCTAAAAATGGGACCTTCTTCGGCCTCCCCCCCCCTCGAGCTCACCTTGGAGGGGTGGGGACTTTTAGTATGTTTATCTCCTAACTAGTCCAAACAAAGTCCCTAAGTTAGTTTTTCTGCTTTCGACTTTTCGATCCACAATCCTTCTTTTACTGGGCTAAATATTCTTTAAGAGCTCAATGACTGAACTATGCAGGCCTCATCATCCTGAAGTGGGTTTATATGATATTGATGATTTATTTATTTTTTACACTTAGTTTTTAGAATTAATATAATCGATTTTCACAATAGATAATAAACACCTATTTTACAAATTACCTAAACCAGACACTTATTAAATGACAATTTTTCTCACTTTTATTTTCTATATTAAATTAACCATTGGCTGGTCTTGGCTGCTCTAAAGTACATATATGTATGTACAAATGAGTATATTTTAGCTCCAAGTGTGAATTAGATAAATATTTCTTTGCATAATATACATATTTTACTCCGTCAAGAAATACAAATTTTACGTTAAATTTCAGACAATGACTTGGTAATAAGTTTTATGTTAATTAACTAACAAAAGAAACTATCTAATGAAGAAATAGAGCGGTCAATTTAAATAAATACAGAAAAGGCTTACAATTAATCAAAATCTTTTTTAATTTTTTTTTATGTATGTTCGCCGATTACTCTAAGACGTCTTGAACTGATTTGGAAAATTCTTTTTATTGTTTAAAGGTTAAAAATATAATAGAACCACCTAAACGCCATTCAAATTTTATCCAAATGGGTCCAGCAGTTTTTAAAAAACCGGAGTTTAGCACTTGCTGATTGAAGTTGAAGTCAGTTTATATTTTTATGTATATTTATTCACGTATATCTCGTAAGTTTTGTAAAAGATATTGTTACCATTAGATAACCTACCTACTATTGATTTATTTTGATTGATTCAGTTTTATTTCTCGTACATTGTACATCCCTGCTGACATAAAATAAATCCAAATCGGGCAATGAAAGATTGAGAATGGTGGAATGAAATTTCATTGTTCTCCTACTAGAATATTAAATTTTGTTGATTAACTCAAAACAGGACAAAACATGCAACTATTTAGGATTTCTATTAATAAATATAATCTACCGTTTTGAGCATGTTCTCGCGACTAAGACCAAAAATTTGTAGGTTCACATTGAGATTTCCCATGTTCTGTGGTTACTTATTTCGAGTTACCCATCACTGAGGACCGTGAAAAACGTGAATAGACTACAGTACCTACATACATATTATAATATGTATTATCTTTACTATATACCTTCTGCGTATTTTTTGGTTAAAGCAGAGAAATAACTAGGAACGTGTATATAGAAAGCCTTATATTTTTGTATCGCGCTCCGGACCCGTATAAACTTCGATATATAAACAGTACATACAGAAAAACAAGCAAACAATACTACAGCTACTACAGCAGTAAAGAACACTTCACCACAGATCGGCAACACGACAATCTACAAAAAATTCAAGTGCTCCAAACCACTGTCAGATGGTAGCGTGCCCAGAATGCTGACATCATTGCCATGTTGGATGGCAAAACTTATACGTTGGGCTAAACATACCCCAGCATTTTTATCATACGTCGCGTCGCCTCGACCAAGCGCTCAGATAAGTTTATAAAAGTGCGGTGAGCTCCCGGCCCTCAAGACCCAATGGCTCTACCCCAAACGGCTCAAATATGTAATCGCTATCGAGGCACATACAAAATTTGATTTTCTTGGTTACACACCTGCAATTCAACATTGATAAGTATCTTAGATTAAATGACTGGACATGAGTAGGTTTAATCCTTACCTACATACCTTGCAAATAAGCATTTACACACTAAATAAGATAATATTTTTATCAAATAAGTCATAATAACCAATCAAAAATGCACTGTGATTGGAAAACACTAAAATAGGTATATGATTCGACACCTGCAAATTATCGTATAGATAAACTTATCTTTAATAATGAGTATTTATATCTATGAAACTGATTGAGTAAATCAGTCATCATTCTTTATTCCTTTGGACACGCCATATTTTTTGGAAAAGGCTTGAAAATGAAGACCGCCGTTCTTTTGCTTGGTCTGTTCTCACTGGTTCATAGCCAGAGCACACCAGTTAGCCAATGTAAGTGACTTCTTATTATAACTATTTATTTCGCCAATATAACTTAAACTTTTCTACTTTTGAATAAATTGTTTCAAATGTTTTGGTGTGAAAGTACTTTATCAAATAAAATGGATATCTATCATTAGGTATAATATGCTATTTGCACATAAAAGTGGGTTCCACGACTTTGGTCAAATCGGTAATTAGTTTTTCAGTCTATTCACGAAATTCGCCATTATATTATAAGCTTTTCGTTAAATCTATGTAAGCCGATAAATAATAATATTACCGCTCTTAATGTTTTGATAGGTAGTTAATATTTCATAGATGTTATGATTATTACTATAGACCTCTTATTTAAATGGTAAAGAGTGAATGGCGAAATTTTTGCTTTAATTTGACCATCAAAATATAATAATATTATGTAGGTTCGTAGCACGCGTAGATCGCGTATTTATACTATGCTGGATAGCCTCGTAGCAAGGAGAAGAAAACATAAAAAAATACTTTATCTATTAATATTTTTTGTCGCATTATCTTATCGTCAATCATGATTCACACTTATCTTTTAACCACCGGGGGTAGGCTTCCTTTGCAGGAGGTCGACTTGGTAGGTAACAGTAACAGTAATTTTACCGCCTGAGCAGCGATATGCAAATATTACTGTGCTTCGGTAGGAGGGAAGGTAGTGAAATTACTGGGCTGAAGAGTCTTAGCATCTTATGACTCTCAAGTAAGATGCGTTAGCGCAGTGCACCCAGAATTTTACCTTTGTAAAATCCTCGGTAGCACTGTACTAATTAATTATGGGCTGCGTTATCTATTACCATCGGGAGACCGTCTTGCTCGTCTTCTTACTTCGTTGTATAAAAAAACTGTACAAAACCGTATCGCCAAGCGAGCATCAAGACCGTGTTACGGAAGGTTCTTCAGTGAAACCATCGTGGTCAAAGGCTAACCTATAACGAATTTTAAAAAGTCTTCATGTTACAAAAAGCTATAAAGTTACCTTACCATTTGCAGGTATCTACCAAGCAGGAAGCCTACCAATCAACACGTACGTCGAAGGCTGCGAAAACACTCCCTGCCAGTTTCCACAGCTGCAGTTTGCCGTCCTTAACATCATTTTTAGAGCTCGTAAGTATATGAAACAAAAATGGGATAAAACAGCTTTGAGCCCACACAACAGATGTGAGTAGAACCTCTTCAAGCCTAAACGGCTAAGCCCAGAGCAGAATACCATGGCATAGGCTACATCTCAGTTTTTTGTAAAACACATATAATAATTATAAGCCTACGATATAATACACAAAATAAAATGTAATAACTATCTACATAATACTACTTACTACGTTGGCGCGAGAACCCAAAGTGAATTTTGGCCTCCGACAATAAGAGTCCCCAGCTGGTTCTGTTCTGTACCACTTCCCGCCAGTTTTCAACTTTCAGGGTGTTTCAGGGCTTATCTACATTATGATAATAATGATAAACTAAATATACATATTTTATGCTACTTCTGCACTTTGTGTTCTTTTCTCTGTAATTTGCTATATTATTAACTTTTAAAAAAAAATTCCAGCGCACACAATCCGCTCGATGCGCACACTAGCCAACGCGTACATCCTGGGTCCTATCGGCCTCCCTCACGACCTCGGAGACCAGGCTCTCACCTGCAACTTCCTCACCAACACCTACTGCCCGTTACTGGCAGGCGAGGTCGTCCAGTACACCTTGAACATGTACATCGAACCGACCTTCCCTCCTGTAAGTATAATACCTCTAGAAAAAAAGAAAATACATTTATTCGACTTAAATTGATACACAAGAAAAAATAAAACAATAGTGGTGTGGTATGTGGTATTTACCGGGGTAGACTTCCTTTGCAGGAGGTCCGCCTGAGCAGTGATGTGCAAACATTACTGTGCTTCGGTAGGAGGGCACTGTAGCTAGTGAAATTACTGGGCTAACGAGTCTTAACATCTTATGACTCTTGTGTAAGAAGCGTTGGTGTCTGGTGCAGTGCACCTAGAATTGCACATCATTGTGAAATTCTGGATATCACTGTACTGATTATGGGCAGCGTTATCTCTTAACATCAGGAGAGCGTTTTGGTCGTCTTCTTACTACTCCACATAAAAAAACATGAATAATGTAACTATCTAAAATAACTACTAAGCCGCCGAATAGGAACTGCCTCAGCATTGTGCTACGTGTGAGACACTCATCACCCAGCGCTGGTGGTGGTTCTGGCAGTCCCCATTAGTCTTCAATATTTATTGAGGCTAAAAGTTGACAAAATAGACTTAAAACTAAATGAATGAAATTTTAAGGTTCACAATGGGCGGTCTTATTGTTTAGATCGGTGTTATTTTGTAAAGTCAAACTAAGCTATTGATGCATATCAATATTATTGTACACATACCTACTTATTAAACAAATAATGATTATGTACTACAATTATAAGCTTTCCCTAAGCTCAATAAATGTTTGAGCTAAGTGTTACCTTGGAAGTAAATAAAACCTTGTAAACAAAATAAAAGATTTTCCAAATCAGTTCAGGCGCCTTAGAGTAATTTTTAATTGGCCATACCTACAATAAAAGATCCCGATGAATTACGAAGCTCTTCATATTTACTGAAGACGGACAAAATGCTTATTCTTTTTTTGTTCATTTTATTGTAAAATAAATAATATATTAATGTATGTAAGTGTTGTGTAAAATTAAGTTCAACCTCTTCCCCAGGGTACTGCAGTGACCATAGAGTTCAGGATAGTGGATGAGAACAATGTGGCGATAATGTGCATCCGCCTGCCTGTCGCCATCCTCAACCCCTTAACCTCGAAGGCGGGAGTACAGACCATCGAGATAAATCCAGCCAATGGCAACGCAACTGTAATTGTACATTAAAACTTTTTATGGTGAACGCACATCCATCCGCATCGATCGCGCCGAATGAATCGAATGTTGAATTCTTTATGAAATGTCATGAAACCTCGCACACTTGCCGGAGTCGAATCGTCCGAATCGGAAGAACATTTCCTATACACATAAATTCTTTCGGAGCGGTCGATGCGGTTTAATGTGCGAGCAAGAATTAAACACCTTCAGAGGAAACTTGACTTTCATTTACGTAAAATATCACAATATAACACGTAAAATACTACTATTGTAACCTTAGATTTAAAGAATATGGGAAGATAGCGCTATCGTTGCTATGCCAAACTTGGGCCTATTGGATCGGAAAGTGTCGGATTCCGCGACGACTCGCGCCGAAGTAAAATTGTAAAATTGAAGCCGACCATGTCAGAAACGTCAGTACCGCATCTTTCCATTATTTTTTTCATCTACAATTGTAATCTGAGATTGTAATACTATTTTCTTTGATGTGTAATTTTCAGCTTATTTTATTGTATAGATCTATGGTGTTTAATAAAGAGTTTTCTATTGTATTCTGTTCTCTGTTCTAATACCCTAATTGAAAAACTACTCCACCAATCTTGCACTATTCTCAACTTTAAATTACGAGTAGTAGCACGGAAAAAAAGTGCAAATAATCCCAGTTGTCATAGAAGAAGTAAGTAAAATAAGATACAGACTAAGCCGTCATCGTCGAGTTTTAGGTCACCAATATAACATCGAAGCCTCCAAAATGAAATATCCTTCAAATTATATGAGAACCTATAAGCATATTAAGAATACTTTCTTAATATTATAAACGTGAAATTTTGTAAGAATATATGGATGGTCGGATGTCTGGATGTATATTAGTTACTCTTTCAAACGGGTGGTCTGATTGCTGAATTTTGTATGGAGATAGCTTAGACGCTGGAATAACACATAGACTACAGTACAGCGTGTTAACCCGCTGAGCGCAGCTAGTCAAGAAATTTAGAATATTTTAACACTGAGATAAAAACATTGTTCTTTAAGAGCTCAATGACTGAACTACATGGGCCTCATCATCCTGAAGTAGGTAGGCATATTTTTGTTAAAAAATAAAGTTAACGAAAAAACATGTCAGATTTTTTTATGTATTTTTTTATTTTTTTATTTTTTTATTTTTTTATTATTTTTCCTGAGGATGAAACGTGGGAAAAATTACCATATTTTAAAATAACATGTGTTTTAACTTTTCCACCCTTTCCTGGAATGAAAACTCAAAACAAATTGGATTTCCTTCACTCGGGGTTTTGACAGCTCTGGATTGGAAGCCTGTCTACTATGGACACAGTTTCAAATATATCGAAATATTATTCTGGTTTCACCACAAAATGGATGGATATATTCATATTAAGAGCGGAATTAACACTAAATATTAATATTTAATTATGTCGCTCATAAACACGGGTCAAACCCGGGCTTTTTTATAGGCGTACACGGAATCTAAAGTCCAACGCGCAGAGGCCCTTTTAAGCTTTTAATATATAAAAATGTGATGGGTGACACGTATCGGAATCTATCTGTGAGTCCATCCATACAAAATGGGCTCAAAGACAGTCTCCGCTAAGTGACAGGACTATTGCTAATTAATGGAAACTACTTGAACTAGGCTATGGATGTGTATTCTAAATGGATGGTTAATGAAACTATTGCTAGGACTACTATACTATATTTAATTAATTATTACCTATCATGGATTTCCCAAAGTAACACCTAATCCATCCATCAAGAATATTAGGTGCCATTAGCTTGTGTTATAGTAGGCAGTACAGGGAAAGTGTACAGGTATTTACTAGTTAATAATAAAACCCTAAATAGTTATAATAATTATTATATTTAGTCAACAACTTTAAATTAGGGCGTACTTAAGATGCGCTACCGGGAAGCGACGTAGGGCGTCCAAAATACCGCTGGAAAGATGAAGTGCAGAAGAATCTGAGAGCGCTTCAAGCTGAGGCAGACAGGCTGGAGTGGCGTTCTTGCGTCTTAGGCCAATACTCAGTTTGGTTCGCTGCCCCATCTTAGATAGTGAGTCAACACCTTTTGCGGTCTTACGTTTTATCCTAGATAGTTGGCTTACGCTTTACACTTTGGAAAATAGCCCCAAATGCACTATAAAAATGCACCCAAAAACTAAAATGACTATTATCATGAGCCCGTAGGATCTCACTCACCATCCCACTGGCCAAGGACATGCAGTTTCGGTCGTTCAGCAGCCAGATGGATGGACGATGACGTTAATTATATATTTCTATTTTATTGAGATCTAGGATCAAGGGGTTGAAGGGTTGGTAGAAGAGGGGGTTCGAACATGGACCAGATTGGCACAGAACAGGGTTGAGTGGCATTAAACGACATGAGGAAGGCCCATGCCCAGCAGTGGGATGTAGTGGGCTATGAATGATAATGATGAGGTTTTATGACGCAGACCTCCGTTGCAGGCAAAACCGCGAGCATAAGTTAGTATTACACATACGTATCGTATTGATAAGCTCCATTTTTGATAAGTTTCGTCGTTTCTATGCCAGCATTTTAGGCTCTTTTCCTGAATATGAGTCACTAGTTCATATGAATGAAACACCTGTTGTCATTTCAAGAGATAGTTATACATTATGTTGCGGCTAAAGCCCGAATTGCGGCTAAATTTAGGATTAGCCGGCTAATCTTACGTGTAGCCGGTCACTGTTGGTTAATTTAGGTGTATCCAATTCAATTTCGGCTTTAACTACAAACGTGAGGCAAATAAATGTAATCAAATAGTTTTAAAAAAATGTTATTTTTGGATGTTCGTCATAAAAAGTTTGCATTTAGAATGAAATGAATTGTGAACAGTAATGAGCGAGTAATATATACAAGTCGTATCTAGCGCATTGTACTAACTTAACCAAGTGAAATCGGACTGTTCTGAACTCTTTATTAAAAACAAGTCTTGTCTCAAAAATAAATTATCTACAGTGACCGGCTACATTAGTCATGATTAGTCGGCTAAATAGTCGGATTGAGCCAATAGTGACGGCCTAATCCTAAGAATAGTCGGCTAATGCTGGATGTAGCCACATTTCGGGATTTAACCGTAACATATTATTATATATGTATTATACCAGTACATAGCAGGTGTAGCTAGATAATATAAAATATTAATTAAGTATTATTTGTCAGATCTGCACGATAAAGGGTATTAAGTATTATTATGAAACACTCGCGGATATATCAGCAGCTGTTCTTTGGTATTTTTCCAAAAAAATGATTGAAATAGATAATGTTATCAAAGAAATGGATTTTCCAGTGTCTTACTAATATTACAAACATTATATTATTATTAGTGAAATTACTGGGCTGAAGAGTTATAACATCTTATGTCTCTCAAGTAAGAAGCGTTGGCGCAGTGCGCTCATTAGCACTGTGGTAATTATGGGCAGCGTTATCTCTTACCATCAGGAAAGCGTCTTGCTCGTCTTCTTACTTTATTGTATAAAAAAAGGTGTATCTCTAAGTCTGAGTGTGTTGGTTGCTTATTCACGCAAAAACCACTGAACCGATTTCAATGAAACTCTGTATGAGCTTAGATAGCTGGAAATCAGAAAATGCACATAAATATATAAGCTACTTTTCATTCAGAATTTTCTACCGAGACTTGTGGATGAAAAGCGGGGCGCAGTTAAGAGCGTATAATATGTACATATTATATCGAGTGACGCTCTCTCGCTCGCACTATTTGACAAATTTTAAAATATAAATTCATAGAATTAATTTGTTGAAAATTCCTTATAGCCCAGTCAATGAGTGCCCAAAAAGGGTATGTGGATCGAAAAGTCAAAAGCAGAAAAACTAACTTAGTAACTTTGTTTGGACTAGTTAGGAGATAAACATACTAAAAGTCCCCACCCCTCCGAGGTGAGCCCGAGGGGGGGGGAGGCCGAAGAAGGTCCCATTTTTAGATTTTTTGCTTAATTGTCAAAAACGGTGCGTTGTACGATATTTTATTGTACTACATTATTAAACTTCATAAAATTTTCTACAACTTCGGCCTTGACACTTTTCATCTATCTCTAATCGTTGTCCAGCTATGAGCTTCCAAACATGGTTTATTTTGAAGACGCTTAAATTAGTTTTCCATACAAAGTCGGTAAAAAAATCTTAAAAATAAAATTTGACTAACTTCTGGTTGTCGTATCATAATGAAACTTTGCAAATGTCTAGAAATCTGATGACAGTTTAATAATCTGGTACCACTGAACTGATCTGATGATGGAGCCAGGAGGTGTCTAATGAAACTCTTCAATGGCTATTAGTAAACCCGTCGAGTTTGGGCACATTACATTCGAATCGATGAGACTTTTTCATAACACTTGCTGTCGATGGTCTGATAATGGACCAGGAGGTGCCTACGTCTCATCAATTCGAATGTAATGAGCCTAAACTCGCCGGTTTTACTAATAGCCGTTGAAGAGTTTCAGTAAACACCTCCTGGCTCCATCATCATATCAGCACAGTGGTACCAGAT
Source organism: Hemithea aestivaria (assembly GCA_947507615.1). Lineage (NCBI taxonomy): Eukaryota > Metazoa > Arthropoda > Insecta > Lepidoptera > Geometridae > Hemithea > Hemithea aestivaria. The sequence continues at coordinate 3,464,185 of OX382343.1, forward strand.
TATTAAACTGTCATCAGATTTCTAGACATTTGCAAAGTTTCATTATGATACGACAACCAGAAGTTGGTCAAATTTTATTTATAAGATTTTTTTACCGACTTTGTATAGAAAACTAATTTAAGCGTCTTCAAAATAGACCATGTTTGGAAGCTCATAGCTGGACAACGATTGGAGATAGATGAAAAGTGTCAAGGCCGAAGTTGTAGAAAATTTTATGAGGTTTAATAATGTAGTACAACAAAATATCGTACAATGCACAGTTTTTGACATATAAGCAAAAAACCTAAATATGGGACCTTCTTCGGCCTCCCCCCCCTCGGGCTCACCTCGGAGGGGTGGGGACTTTTAGTATGTTTATCTCCTAACTAGTCCAAACAAAGTTACTAAGTTAGTTTTTCTGCTTTCGACTTTTCGATCCACATTTCTTCTTTTACTGGACTATTAAGAACAGCCCTCCATAATATTATCGCACACATTTTCAAAGTGTTTCCAGTTTGATATATTTTAAAATGAAATGAAAAGAATTTTTGAATTTTTTTTCTTTCATAAATTCTTTTAATGCCATATATACGCTCTTAAGTAAGATTCCCTGATTTTCCCTACACATAATTACTTTCTGCATAGGAGAAGGAAGAAGACCATGTTCTCCCATTAATCAACAATTCCCATTTGTCGAACGATTCTTATTTTTGGACTCAATGGTATTGAGTCTACATCAGGTACAGGTTTAATAATTATTGTTTGTAGTGGTAGGCCTGTATTGCAGAGGCCGACTGGGTACCACATCTCTGCCAGTTACTCATCCGTAAAGCAGCAATGTGCAGGAATTACTCCTTTCGGGATTGAAGGGCGCGGTTTCGGAGGGCTACGAGCGAAATTTCTGGGCATGGTGAGATTCAATAACTAATACCTACTCTATCTTTTACCTAGAGGTGATAGGCGCAGTGTAGTACCGCGCTTATGCGCTACCCCATGTTATGAATTATAAAATTATTTTTATAATTCATAAAAATTTCAATAGACAATATAGTGGAGTCACTAAGCGACAAAAATGGGTCAAACCTGTTTTTTTCATGCAGAAGCATGAAACTTGGCACATTGATTTCTAATATAAAAATAGGCTGATTTCGATCGGTAGCCCTCGGTAGCACCCCCTCTGGCAGCGAGGAGGGGGGTTGGAAGGGGCGCTCCACCAGGCTTCATTTTAAAAATTCTGGGAGACCACACATAGCTAATAGGTCAAGTTTGGTATCAATTTCGGATAAATCGAGGACGTAGATTTCATTTCTGGAATAAAAAAATGACATTTGTGATGATTTGTTTAACAAAAAAATTAAAAATTAGAATTACGTAACTTCGTTTTTATTGTTCAAATTACTGTAAATTCAAAAATACTAGTTTTTTTAATAAACAAAAATTATGTTAATAAAGTCTAATTTATGTAGATTAAAAAATATATAATTTTATATTACTTTTCTTAATAACAAACCGCATAAAAAAATCTTTTGCTGTCCCGGGCCGCAATTTTCTTTTAACCGCCATGAAAAGGGTTGTTAGTAAAAAACTTACTATTTTATGCTGAAGTTTAAAGCTTGTCACAATTACAATTCCTTACGTTAAAATAAGCCGTTTAGAATCAGTAGCCGTCGGTAACCAGCCTTCTGACAGCGGGGAGGGGGGGTGAAAGGGGCGCACCACCCAGCTTCACTTTAAAAAATCTGGAAGACCACGTATAGCTAATACGTCATGTTTGGTATCGATTTCGAATAAATCAAGAACGTAGATTTCATTTCTGATAATAAAAAACGCATTTTATGGGTTTTTAACCAAATTATAACACAAAATTAGTTCTTAGTTTTTTTTATTTAGAGGCACTTTAATTCTAAATTATAGTAATATTTTGTGATAAACATAAATATTTTTTAAAAGTTTATTTCAAGTAGATTAAATAAAATAGAACTGTTATATTATTTTTATAAACATTTACTCGTACAATTTTTTTTAAGACACTAGAGTCGCTATTTTCTTCTCACCGCTGCGCTGCGTTGTAAACCCCCATAAACTGTAAAATACGACTATGTACATTCATTTAACATGTTATTGATATAAGAACTTGATATAGTCAAACATAAAATTCAGAAAAATCCTATGGCACATCATAATTTACTCTCCCTGAGACAAACTTTTAAAAAATAGGCCCGAAAGTCGTATCTCTTTAATAATAAACGGTTAACCAAAGTTATGCATCTATTTTTCAATTAAATGTAATGTGGCAAAATTATAAATACTACTGGCACCTACAGCTTATTTATATCGTTATATTGTTTTCCAAGACGGATGCTCCATATATAATATAATAATAATATAGTTCAAAACATTTTATGACGAATTATGATAAGCCTTGCATTTATTTATTTAATCAGTCCCATGCACAATATTCTGACAACTGAAAGGTTTTCAGACAAAGGAATGGTCTGCTTCTTGCTTCCTAAACCAAAAGAGAGGTTAAGTTAGACTTAACCAAGAAATTATGCCTAGCCTCTCTCAAACAAAGTTCCTTGTAAAATGAGTGTAACAAATGCTGGTATACAGACATATCATGGAAGTAGAAGTATATTTTCCAAATAGTGTTTTTTTGTGATAAGGTGTTTCCTACATAGTTATTGATTGTCGAGTAGTAATTACTGCTTGATCTGCAGTTTCATTGACCGCAAAACATCATATCAAAAGCATATAGGTAGAGTTAAGTTTGTGTGCGGTACTTTTATGCTAGTCGAAGGATACGAGTCTTGCTATTTTCCAGCCTCCTGCTTGGTTTTAGAAGCAATAAGCAAACAAAGGGACACCTTATTCATCTAACACCGTTTTGGTGGCCAGTATATTATGCACGAAACTGATTTAATATATAAATAAAGGGCGGATTGCTGAGATTGATGCAAAACTGCATGAAGACGGTCTTAAAATGTAATGAGCTATAATAACAATATTATCTTTGGAAGAATCAGTCTTGAAATGTAACATACTGATATAAAAAAGCTTTAAGCCTGGAGTATTTATAATTTTGCTAGATAACAATTTGTTGAAACAGTTTGATTCTTAAAAATGTTTAGCAGTTTCCGTTCGGCGATTTGATCGCGTTTTATCGCACCTATTTTTCAAAAGTTTGTCTCAGGGAGAGTAAATTATGATGTGCCATAGGATTTTTCTGAATTTTATGTTTGACTATATCAAGTTCTTATATCAATAACATGTTAAATGAATGTACATAGTCGTATTTTACAGTTGATGGGGGTTTACAACGCAGCGCAGCGGTGAGAAGAAAATAGCGACTCTAGTGTCTTAAAAAAATTGTACGAGTAAATGTTTATAAAAATAATATAACAATTCTATTTTATTTAATCTACTTGAAATAAACTTTTAAAAAATATTTATGTTTATCACAAAATATTACTATAATTTAGAATTAAAGTGCCTCTAAATAAAAAAAAACTAAGAACTAATTTTGTGTTATAATTTGGTTAAAAACCCATAAAATGCGTTTTTTATTATCAGAAATGAAATCTACGTTCTTGATTTATTCGAAATCGATACCAAACATGACGTATTAGCTATACGTGGTCTTCCAGATTTTTTAAAGTGAAGCTGGGTGGTGCGCCCCTTTCACCCCCCCTCCCCGCTGTCAGAAGGCTGGTTACCGACGGCTACTGATTCTAAACGGCTTATTTTAACGTAAGGAATTGTAATTGTGACAAGTTTTAAACTTCAGCATAAAATAGTAAGTTTTTTACTAACAACCCTTTTCATGGCGGTTAAAAGAAAATTGCGGCCCGGGACAGCAAAAGATTTTTTTATGCGGTTTGTTATTAAGAAAAGTAATATAAAATTATATATTTTTTAATCTACATAAATTAGACTTTATTAACATAATTTTTGTTTATTAAAAAAACTAGTATTTTTGAATTTACAGTAATTTGAACAATAAAAACGAAGTTACGTAATTCTAATTTTTAATTTTTTTGTTAAACAAATCATCACAAATGTCATTTTTTTATTCCAGAAATGAAATCTACGTCCTCGATTTATCCGAAATTGATACCAAACTTGACGTATTAGCTATGCGTGGTCTTCCAGAATTTTTAAAACTAAGCCGGGTGGAGCGCTCCCTCCACCCCCCCTCCCTGCTACCAGAGGGCCCCTTCCATTAGGCTACCGATCGAAATCAGCTTATTTTGACATAAGGAATCAATGTGCCAAGTTTCATGCTTCTGCAAGAAAAAAAACAGGTTTTGCACTAAAGTCCCCCACTAATAAGAACAAGTGCCAATGGACACATTCTTAGTTTTAAATGTTTACGTAGCAACTTAAGTTAGATTTAAATTACTTATTAGCCTATATAAGAATCAAGGCTAGATTGTAATATAAATGACATAACAATAAATTCATGTCATTTAAAAAAAAAAAAAAAAAAAAAAAATTCATTACATGGGGTAGCAATCATAATGCTCACCATGGGGCATCTGATTTGGTCATCTTTTCACCCATAATCATAAAAAATCAAAGGAACTTTAAACCTAGCCTCTTACCATTTCAGCTATCCAGATCAAACCTGGGTTCATTTGATAGATCTTTCTATTGTTACGTCAATTTTATGTTACAAGAAAAATATTATGTAAAACTAGCTGCGCCCAGCGGGTTTACTCGCTGTACTCGCTTATGTGTATTCTAGGGTCTAAGCTATCTCTATAACAAATTTCAGCTCAATCGGTCCACCCGTTTTGGCGTGAAAGAGTTTTTTTTGTTTTTTTTTTTATGTAATAGGTGACAAACAAGCAGACGGCCCACCTGATGGTGAGTGGCCGTCGCCTATGGATACCTGCAATACCAGGGGTACCGCTGGTACGAGTAACAAACATTCTTCCAGACATTTATAGTAAGATAGTACGAGCAGCCGTTAGTTGTCTAAATATATACGAGGAAAGAGTGACTGACTGATCTATCAACGCACACCCTAAACCGCTGGACGGATTGGATTGAAATTTGGAACACTCATAGGTTTTATGACATAGACCTCCGCTAAGAAAGGATTTCACCGTTCGGGCAAAGCCGAAAGCATAAGTTAGTATATATACCTACATATTTTTTTTTTTTAGTCTTTATTTCCCATCACCTATGTTTTACAATAATTATTTTGTTCTTATGAAATGAAACTTAAAAAACAACACTAAAAAATAAGTTCAAGCTGTTTCTTGGATAGGAACCCCTGTTTGAGTATAGGCCTCCTCCAGTTTTGTCCAGTTTTCCCTGTTCTTAGCCTTTTGTATCCAGTCTGTTCCTGCTATGGCTACAATGTCGTCAGTTTATCGTTTTCTGGGTCGCCCTTTTCGTCTTTTCCCAGAAGGTCCTTTCCATCTCGTCGCTTCTTCTGTCCATCTCTTGTACCGAGCTACATGGCCGGCCCATCGCCATTTTGAACGTAGACTGCATTGTAGGACGTCGATCAATTTTGTCCTATTATACCTACATATATTAGGTGGGAGCGTATTCGCACGCATAATTTTTTTTGTCCTAATTTTGTTTCGCCGAAAATGTTTCGCATAACTTTTTTTAGCCTAATCATAATTGGGCATAATTATATCTAGACATACTTATGTCTTGCCATAACTGTCAGTTGCCCTAACGTTTTTTAGCATATATTTGTAAAGCATAAATTTGTATGTCATAATATAAGTACGCATAATTTTGTTAGTCCTAATTTAATTTGTCCGAAAATGTTTCGCATAACTTTCTCGGGCATAATCATAATTTTACATAACTATATTAAGGCATACAACTAATATTGTAAGTTAATAAAATTATTTAGGAAAGTAGTTTATGGCACCCAGTAAGACTGACTGTCACAAAACCGACTCGGATAATTTAGGTTAGGTTAGGTTTGAACAATGTCCACAGTGCCACGGCAGCGGTCAACAAAGTGCCAAAAATGACCATTCACTTTCTAATTCAGAGAGAGGGTAGGGTATAGAGGAGATTAAAATGAAACAACCGCACAGTAGCTAGTGAAGTTACTGGGCTGAAGAGTCTTAACATCTTATTACTCTCAAGTAAGAAGCGATTACGCAGTGCACCCAGAATTTTACTTTGTAAAATACTGGGTAGCACTGTACTAATTATGAACAGCGTTATCTCTTACCATCGGGAGAGCGTCTTCCCCGAATTCTTACTTCGTTCTATAAAAAAAAACCGCGAGAAGGCTAGGTTAGGTTTTAAGTTAGAACATTGAAATTAATTATTCGTTTCTTTTAGTATTAATAATATTTTGCCGATTACAATTCTGGTAATAGTATTCTGACAAGATATCACTTTGCTAAAAAATTAGGGCTGGATATATCATTATAATGAAAATTATTAGGACTGGATATTATTATGTCGAAAAATATTAGGGCTGAATACAATTATGCCAAAAAAAATTATGGTAAGATATTTTAGGCGTTAAAACAATATGCGTAACAATTTTATGCGTAAATATTATTATGCTTAAAAATATTATGAGAGAAAAATTTAGGCCAAAAAAGTTATGCCTAAAAACTTTAGGCGTTTTGATGTTTAGGCTGAAAAACGTTATGCCACATTAAATTAGGACTAAAAATTTTATGCGAGCCAATATGGACCCATATTATATATTATTGTTATTTAGTTAAATTTGTTCGCTACAGTTGTATACATATACGAGTATGTACTCCAATATTATGTACTTTCCTGCGCGGTGCGGTGTGGCAAACTTGTACATTCTGATATGTGTACGTTACAAATGTTCCTGCCTTCTAACACATTTCTACGCCGCTGTTCTAAATAGAGATGGGAAAATGATGCACGAAACAAGTAACAAGACTGAATATTAATTATATTATAAGTACCTACAACTAATGGACCCGCGCGATCTTCCTATCGCGTAACACGCATTAAATAAACCAAATAAACAAAACAAACTTTATAATATAAAAACCTTCCTCTTGAATCACTCTATCCAAGGGCGGATCCAGGATTTGGTTCTGGGGGGGCCAAGGTGCAGAAAGGCAAAAATATTATAATTTTTACCAAGAAAAGTTTGTGTTTAGCTCGCTCTGAACAGTTAGGAAGTTCAAATATCCTTTATAATAAGTCCGCGAGCAGCTAGCTAAATTCGTAACTCTACAAGGCTTCTGGGGGGGGCCATGGCCCCTTGCCCCCCCCCCCCCTAAATCCGCTTATGACTCTATCTATTTAAGTATTTAGTCTAGTAAATAAAACGCATCAAAATCTGTTGCGTACCTATTTTAAAGATCTAACCATTCATAGGGACAAACAGGTAGCAAGAAAGGATATTCTTTTATATACCTCTACTATGTAAAGTAATTTAGAAATACATAAATTTCTAATAATACAGGAAATAAATAAAAACTGCCTTTTATACTATAAAGAATTTGTAGAGCCAATTTCATACAGCTTTATTATCTGATATCTGACAAAGCCACCCCACCCAGGTTTCATATTTGGAGATATTACCTTTATTGGGGCTTTTTTTTTATTGCAGACTAAACAAGCGTTTGACCGCAATCTCCCCTGCCTGCTGGTAAATGACTATGCAGTCTAAGTTGTAGCATGCTTGTTTAGTAAGAACCTATTCACACTTGATTTGAACAAAGCCACGGTATAGCATACGTGAAACACTGACGACGGTAGCGAGTTCCATTGCTTCGCCGTTCTCATAATGAAAGCCGAAGCAAATCGCTTCGTCCGAGCTGTTGGTTATCCACCAAATATTGGTGGCGCAGTGCCGTTTGCCAAGACGTTCGGTAGTAGAAGGAGGGATCTATACACCAACTTTCAGCTTTTATAAAAGGACAAAGGTCTGCCGATCGCAGGCTTTTACTCTAGATAGTATCTTTTTATAGTTAGTTATAAATGTTCATATTACAGCCAAGAGACTTGAGCCTTGCATACCTGAAACAAGTCTTTCTAAAGCTTTCAAGGTAGCTCAATTTCCCTACCCCATAACGGTCGATTAGTGACGTCATACGGCTGTTTACCTGATTCAGAGTAATGTTGCCATCAACGAATACATGCTTACTTACTTCCAGGGAAATTGAGAAATCTTGGAAAATGGATCTCATTGTGTGGCATTTTCTTTGAATTATAGACTTATAAGAAATTGAGCTACCTTGAAAGCTTTAAATTTTAACTATTAGAAAGAAAGAAAATATATTTATTTGCGCCAAAAACAAAACGAAAAAAACATCCCCACCCTTAACTTATAAGTGTTATATCTCATTTACATTTTTATACCGTTTGGATTTTCTGTGAATATTTAATAAAAGTGTTCTTTACTGCTGTAGTATTTAGCTGCAGTAATTTATTTTCAATCAATAACCGTGGGAATTCATAGAAAAACCATTTTTAATGCAACAACTACTTTATTAAACATTATTTTTATAATTTTTAATGAAAAGCGCCTCTGTTGTCTTGTAATTAAGACCTCGGTGCTGCTACGAAGACGGAAGTTCTGGCGCAGAAGACAGGCTCCGTGATGTCATCCACAATCCGCAGTTCGAAGGTTAACAGGGGTCCCTGAAAACAAAGCAGCCTTAGGGGGCTAGCATGACATGCGTGCTCTTAGTGCTTGTTCACGTTGGAACGCGCGGGCGCAGGCGCGGCAGACTTTGCTTACACCGCACGTGCGTTTGTACGTGAACACTTTCATAGCACGTCGTATGTTTAATATTTCGCGCCCGCGCCCGCGCGTTCAACGTGAACAAACCCTTACGGTATGTCAAGAGTCAAGACCCCATTTTCTTTTAATCTAAGGTCAAAACAACATCTGTCATCCCATACACAAAACATTCAAAGGATTCTCAAAAGTAAAATGTACGGGGTGACAGTCTTACTTCGGGATCCCACTAAAACCCACACGCCATACCACAAAGGTTAGGTTGACCCCTTCTGTTTTTTGTGATAATGAAAAGTTGATGATATTTTCCCGGGGATATTTCCTTTGCAGGATCGACTAGATGAGTACCCCAACAGTGTCAGTTATTCTACCGCCGGAGCAGTGATGTGCAAACATTTGTGTGCTTCGGTAGGACGACACTGTAGCTAGTGAAATTACTGGACTGAAGAGTCTTAATATCTTAAGACTCTTGAATAAAAAGGATTGGTGCAGAACACCTAGAATTTAACATCATTGGGCAGCCCTGTAGGTACTAACTCTTACCATCAGCAGAGCGTCTTGCTCGTCTTTTTACTTCTTTGTAGAAAAGAAAAGACGAGCAAATCCGGTGCCTGATGGTAAGCACCGTGATATAATGTTGATGAATCTCGTAATGCCCAGTAATTTCGCTGGTAAAATTGCTCTTCACTCGAAAACACAGTTATTACACATTATGTACCTACTGCTTGGTGGATGAATAACTGGCCATAATGTGGTACTTTCCTTCACTAGCAGCCTCAGCTATTACAAAATGTTGTAGATAACATTGAATCAAAAACCACGTCCGGTGACGGTAACTGGGATAAAAAAAACTTACAGCAGGTACGAAGTTGTCAATGGGCAGGGTAAAAGTGTACTCTAAGTCTTGGCCAGCTGCCACTGGGCAGGCCGCGTCAGTCAGGGCATTACAGGCCTGGCTGCGAGACCCGAGGTCGAAGGGAATCGGTATGTTGATCATCGAAAGAGTCGCCAGGGTTGTCAACGATTTAGAGCTTCGGGCTGGAAGAAATAAAATGGTGTACGGGACATTTCACACAGGGCCATCGCCTTTCTTATGTATGTCGCTAGAAAACTTATATTTTAAAGGTAAACGTTTGTTGGTCATTACGTGCGTATGTGAGTGTGTATGTTTGTTGTACTCTTAAAAAACCACTGAACCGATTACGACCAAATTCGGTGTATACCTATATAGATAGCTGGAAACCTAGAAAAAGACTAAACGTGCAGGCTTTTTTTATCCTGATTTTTCCCGAGATTGAAAGTTTCGCAGTTGAAAAGCAAACAATTAAGGAAAAGACTGGCAATACTTACGAGTGTTGAACTTGACTTTGATGACAGCATCTTCACCCTGATGCAAGGCGCAGGGGGACGAGGAGCAGCCTACGATCTCGAAACTGGTAGGGAGGACACCGGCGTGGATCACACCTGTAAATAAAACTCAAATTGTCGTAATTGTGTCAACAACTAATTCCTTTTTGTACCTAGGAAAAATGCGTTAAGCAAGATCACCGCGCGCGCCTCCTCGTGGGTCTGTTTGTGCGGCCCCCCGTACTTGTCGCCTAGACGCAGGTTATTGGGGCTGGAGAAGGGTGTGGAAGATGCTTATCTGACGCCCCCTTCTCCAGGCATGCATCGGGAGGTCGGTGGTGACCTCCCGTTCGCGTTCCGCGACCTCCTTCAAACTCCAGAACGAAACCGCGGCCTGCCACGACTTCTCGCTCGCAAGAGCAATCGTGATGCTCACCATTACGCACCTGAATTGCTCGTATTGTCAATAGTTACCATAAAAAAACTGCGTGAAAATACTAATTTAAAAGAAAGACTGTCGAGCTCCACAAGTTATGAAAAAAAATGCAAACTTACATCGGCTCGCGATGTCTCCAGCCAAAGCAGTAGCCAGGAGACCAGATAGAACGATCAGACGGAACATGGTTGAAGCTTCTTCTTCAGAAATAAAAAGCGAGCAGTGATGTGATCTACTCGACGATCGAATGTGATCAGAAGCTTCCTACTTCCAGTATTTATACCCAATTATGAAAATCAAATTGATAATACTACGTATTTAATGTGATAACAGATTACAGGTGAGAACTCGTGAATATTTTGATGGCTAAAGATATACTCACGTGGAACTTTTAGCATTTTTAGGGTTCCATGCCTTAAAAAGAACACGGAACCCTTATAGAATAATTTTGTCCTGTTTGTCGGTCTGTTATTCCGTCAGTATGTCAAGACCATTTAACTCGAGAACGCGTAGACGAATCGAGATCCGCCGAGACCCAAAAACATAAGGAAATTTGAAATAAATTGTATAATAAAATATAAATTAATACAAAAACAGCGTCTTATGCAAGACAGGTCCGAAATTTTAAGTGGGGGTTTCATAGAGAAAGAGTTTTATTGGCACAGATTTTTGATTATAATTTTTATAATGCTTAGTTTTCGATTTATGACTTTTACTAAGTGAATAAAATTTTATCTACATCCATTTTATCCCATCCCATCCATTCCATTTTGTTTCTCCATTTTAATGTATCGGTTTCTAATTATAATAATATTATTTTTAAGTGTATATCATATGTACCTAACAGTGAGCACTTTTATACGTAGCTACTTATTTAATCTACAAATTTGTACGGAACCCTCGGTGGAAGACTCCAAATCGCACTTGTTTTGTATTTTGAAATTGTTTTCGAGTATCTACTCGTATTTTTTTGCATGAAGATATGAAATGGATTTGATAACAGCAGCAACTGCCATGGTATAGGTTTTTCTAGACTAGATAACAAGGAAGCTTTCCTAACTTGACCCGAAAACCTAACCCGGTCGCGGGTTCGGCCTATTAGAACATCACACTAATATATACAGGCGAAAGTATATGAGTGAGGTATGCTTGTTACTTCTTCACGTATAAACGGGTGGACCGATTGAGCTGAAATTTGGTATAGAGATAGCTTAGACCCTGGAATAATACAGAGGTTATTCAGTACAGCGGGTAAAACCGCTAGACGCAACCAGTAAGTGATATTTAAAATAGAACTATATACTCGTATATATGCAATAGATACTAGGTTTTTGCCTCTATAAAGCCTTGTTTTATTTATTTATTTATTATTTATTTATTTATTTACCATGTCCTGGTCTGCATTATAGTTTTACCCAATTCGCAGACCCAGGACCAAAACTATAACTAAAGATTTTATATAAAGGCAATACTTAATATTAACTTCAATAAAATATAATATGATAGACAATTAATAACGTTATACATTTCGCTAAATGATGTTCATATTATTTTCGGCAAACCTCATTGCCATTATGTAAAGCTCATTCAAGGTACAAGTAAATAAATCTAAGCCTGGATTTTGTGCCAGCACCGCGTTAAGCAGTCGCATCGCCCGCGGCATAGGAGCTTGCCTCGCCAGCTCTGTCCTGTTCCCAACCAGGGCAAACAAATCGCGCCTACGGGCGGAGCAATTACGAGGCACCTTAAGTTTTGTTTTGGGGTCTCAGCTTCCTTCAAACTAAATTCCAGCTCAATCGAATCAGTTCAACAAATATACCTAAGTACCTACTAAGTACACATTTTCAAACGTTCTTTAGTGTGATTATAGAGAAATTGAGTTTCGGCAGTATGTCAAGTGAAGTCAGGGAGGAATTTATCACCTTTTGGGATTTGTCCTTTTTGTCTCCTTTGACCTTGCTTCCTTCCACAACTGTTATCAATGCTTAACATCAGGTGTGAGGACGTTTAAAAGTTTGTTTTTTACATGGAATAGGGCTGCGTTTGACCACAGTCTCACCTGATGGTAAGTGATGACGTGCTCGAAATTGTTTCACACAGGCCTAGTAAATACCTATTTACCCTCGACTTGAAGACATTAGTTGTAATGATTTAAATAGTAATAATTCTCTCCGAAGGAAAAAATCCAACTTCTTCCAGGAAGTCCTACACTGGAACTTCCAGGGCAAACGCATGTGGTTTTTTAGAATAAAACCTGGCAGCTGACCGCCGCCATTGTCGCAGTGAAGGCCATTGAAAAGATCAGTAGCGTGCTAAGATGCGTAAGGCGACTAGATTTATTTCATTTATTTATAACGCGTCAACTGCATAATAATATAATTAATAAATATTTTCTCCAGAAATACCTTCTCTAGAAAGGGTAAATTCCTACAAATAAATTATAATTTATAAAAAAGGGTATAAAAAAATAAAAATATTTTTTTTTCTTAGGGTATCTGCATTATGCACACTACCTCGCGCTGTTACGTACAAGTCGCATATTATGTGCGACCCACCGAAGAGACTGGCATGTACACAATAAAACCCCAAGAAGACGAAAGTGTGTCCTTTCAACCGATGTTCTTTGGGGTAACAGAGGTACGCCTTCTGCATCAAGGGGAAAAGAACCTAAACATTTTGAAAATTATCATAAGCGTTATCCGTTTACCGGGGGTAGACTTCCTTTGCAGGAGGCAGTGCCAGTTATTCTACCGTCTGAGCATTACTGTACTTCGGTATGAGGGCACTGTAGCTAGTGAAATGACTGGGCTAAAGAGTCTTAAAATCTTATGATTCTTGAGTAAGAAGCGTTGGTGCAGTGAACCTAGAATTTCACATCATGGTGAAATTCTAGGTGGCACTTGGCACTGTACTCATTATAATGGGCAGCGTTATCTCTTAACATCAGAAGAGCGTCTTACTCGTCTTCTTAGTTCTTCTCATAAAAAAATCCACAATAACCACGAAAAAGTAGCCTGATAAAGAACAATATAATCGAAACCTAGGGGTGTGAGTCACATTCGTATTCACGTCAAAGCGACAAAGCCTTAAAAACCCTTCTCAGCTTTTAGTACTCTGAATTTTTTTTTTTATACAATGAAGTCAGAAGACGAGCAAGACGCTCTCCTGATGGTAAGAGATAACGGCTGCCCATAATCAGTACAGTGTCACCTAGGATTTCACAATTATGTGAAATTCTAGGAGCACTGCACCAACGTTTCCTACTCAAGAGTCATAAGATGTTAAGACTCTTTAGCCCAGTAATTTCACTAGCTACAGTGCCCTCCTACCGGAGCACAGTAATGTTTGCACATCACTGCTCAGGCGGCAGAATAACTGGCACTGTTGGGGTACCCACCTAGACGACCTCCTGCAAAGGAAGTCTACCCCCGGTGAAAATTATTAGTGGCATTTTACTAAATTATTTATTATAATGTTGCTACAAATCGCTATTTTTGGCTGCAAACTCGTTTTCTTTCAGAATCAACAAAGCTAGCTTCGACTTTTACATCCTTAAGTTTAGCCGGTACGATTTATAGTATAAATTTAACCTATAGTCTACCTATAGTAAAAAAATAATTATATCGTTATGCAAACAAATTGATAGGATAACTTATTGATATCAAAAATTACCAATAATTATAATAGGTAATTTATTGGTATCTCTGATTCACCATCTAATGAACTAGTCATGTACACCTGTAATCGGTAATCACTACAAAAATGTTAACAATTAATCGAGTCATCTTTGTATTGGGTATAAATACTGGAAGGATTTCCATCCTCACATTCAGTCCTCAAGTAGAGACACGCTTTACTTTTCTGAACAAGAACTTAGCTAAACTTGAAACATGTTCCGCCTGATCGTTCTTTCTGCTCTCGTAGCTAGTGCTTTGGGTGGAGACGTCTTGAGCCAATGTAAGTTTGCATCTATTTCCTGCATAGTGCTTTTCATTCTTTAGTTCTTTGTCAATTTAAAGTTAACAAATGCCTTAATTTTTCACTTCTACAAGTATATTTCGAAATAAAATTATTTTTGCTAGTTTTGTAATTAAGTTATTTTTTCACGTTAGGTAATTTTTTTTTTATACTACGAAGTAGGAAGACCCACAACCACCCAAAACCCAGGATTAAAACAAATTATTAAATTAAAAAACTCGGATGGTAACATAGACACTGATAGACAGCAGATGCTACGCATTGTTGAGGAGTTTTACGGAGACTATACTCAACAAGATCAGAGGAATCAGACCTATCAGATGAAGACCCTAGAGCTCCGCCTACTGAGAACCGAGATCCCGACAATTTGCCGGATATATTGCCTTGGGAGGTAGAAAGAGCTTTACTTCAAATGAAAGGAGACAAGTCACCCGGAGAAGATGGAATCACCGTAGAGTTGCTTCGCGCTGGTGGTGTATCTGTGCTTGAGGTGCTCGTAAAACTCTTCAACGATGTCATGGCAAAGAAGAAAACACCACATACATGGAAGAATGCTATAGTTACTATTATACACAAAAAAGGTGATAGTTCGAACCTCGGTAACGACCGACCCATAAGCCTTCTGTCCCAGGTCTACAAGATATTTGCTAAAGTACTGTGTAACAGACTAACCCGGTTACTAGACGAAGGTCAACCAAACGAACAGGCCGGCTTCAGAAGCGGGTTCTCCACTATCGACCACATCCATACCGTTAAGCAGTTGATGGAAAAATGCTTAGAGTATAACCGGCCTTTGTGTTTAGCTTTCATTGATTACGAAAAAGCTTTTGACACCGTTGAACACTGGGCCGTGTTGAACTCGCTCCATCGCTGCGGGGTCGATGTGAGATATGTGGAGGTGCTGAAGGAGCTTTATAGCTCGGCAACAATGCAAGTTCGGCTGCACACACTAACCAATCCTATTTCCATCAAAAGGGGAGTGCGACAGGGAGATACCATTTCACCGAAGCTCTTCACGGCTGTACTAGAGGACATAATGAAGACGCTTGCATGGAACGATACTGGTATTAATATCAATGGTTCTTACTTGTCGCACCTCAGATTTGCAGATGATTTAGTGTTGTTTGCCGAAAACCCTACTACGCTCCAATGCATGCTACAAGATCTTTATAATACATCTCTAAAAGTTGGCCTCAAGATGAACATGTCTAAGACGAAGGTGATGTCAACCATTTCTGGCCCCTCGAATTCACCTATCCAGGTTGGAGGCGAGAATTTGGAAATGGTTGATCATTACGTGTATCTTGGGCATGTTCTATCTTTCGGCAGAGAGCATCAAAGCAGGGAGGTCAGTAGAAGAATACAACTCGGATGGGCTGAAAACTAGAGGACATTTTCCGATCCAAAGACATACCACAATGCCTGAAGACCCGTCTCTACAACCAATGTGTCCTGCCTACAATGACTTATGGAGCCGAGACATGGACGCTTACTCAGGAGACTGTGCACAAAATTAGGGTCGCACAGAGAGCCATGGAGCGTGTCATGCTCGGCATCAAACTGCAAGATCGAGTTCGTAACACTGAAATCCGACGACGAACTAAAGTCAAGGATATCGGTACCAGAGTTACGGAACTCAAGTGGAACTGGGCAGGTCACGTGGCTAGACGTGGTGATGGCAGGTGGTGTCGCTTAATGACAGAATGGTGGCCCATATTAGGACATAGGAATCCGGGTCGACCGATTGCTAGATGGACCGACGACATCAGGAGAATGGCGGGAAATGGATGGATGAGGACGGCAAGAGACAGGGGAGAATGGCATATTCAAAGGGAGGCCTATGCCCAGCAGTGGGCTATTGAAGGCTGATGATGATGATGATGATGACAGTGCCCTTCTACCGAAGCACAGTAATGTTTGCACATCACTCCTCAGGCGGTAGAATAACTGGCACTGTTGGGGTACCCACCTAGTCCTCCTCCTGCAAAGGAAGCCTACCCCCGGTAAAATAGAAGGGGTTCTGCTCAATAGGGGTGTGGGAAAGTCTAAGCATAGCTTTACCGATGGTACCACTTTTAGAGTTTTCTGAAGAGTTTTAGAATAGTAATAGTAGATACCTACAAATATACCAGTTGGGGATTTAGGCGGCAAGTCTGAGTCTGACCATCCTCGATATTGAGAAGCCTACAAGACAAGTTTTCACATTTTACGAGACTTTACCTATATTTTTTTGGAGTTTCTAACAAATTTGATTTGAATTTCTTTCTGTCTTTTGAGAGATCGTTAAACTAGACTCTAGGTGTCATTTGTAAGAAATCTTATATGATCAAGCTAGTAACTTGTCTTCTTTTAAACGCTCCTTAGGCGGATTTTAGGTGCGGGGGTCAGGAGGGCAAGCCCCCCCCCCCCCCCCCCCCCCCACAGAAGCATTTTTTTTTTTTAACTTTATTTATCAAACCATGATACAGTCACCGAGTACAATGGAAAACGATGATACCCGCTTTAGTTGAAACAACTGTGTTGCAGATACCAACGCCCCCCTCCAGAATGTTCAAATACATTTTATGGTTATAAAATAAAGATAGCATAATTTATAAAACTTTAGAGAATATAACATTAAGAAAGTTATAAAAATAATAATAGCATGCATGATATGAAATATAAACAACTGGTTGTATATTTAATTGAACAACTAGATTAACTCTCGTGTGAAAATGTATATAATATACGTGTGTGTGTGTGTATAGTATGTGTGTGTTTAGTATGTGTATGTATAGTATGAGTGTGTGTGTATATGTGTGTATGTGAGAGTGTAAGTGTGTACGTATGTGTGTATGTGAGAGTATGTTAGGGTTGTCTGTTATTTTAATAGGGTTTCTGATTCCTCATAAGTGAGATGCAATAACCATTCATGGCCCTTTTGTTTAGAATTATGGGAATTCAATGGGTATATAACTAATTCTTTGTTCAATCTATTATATAATTTTGAACTTAAAAATGAATAGAATCTGCTTGCAAAAGCAGTATTTATTGAGGTAATTTGGCAAACTATATCTGAACGTCGTTTTCTTATTATAGAGTTACTTGCTTACTAAGTTAATTACATTGTAGAGTTACGAATTTTGCACGTATTTCATGGTCAAGATTATTTTTTTATCTCGGTGCTCGCAGCATGCTGCTTGCGCACCTATTATATTAAGCATATTTTAATTTTCTATCTGTTCAGAGCGAGCCAAACACACACTATTCGTAGTAAAAATTATAAAATTTTTGCCCGTTTGCACCTTGCCCCCCCCCCGAAACAGAAAAAATCCTGGATTCGCCCATGAAACGCACATACTTACTAAACTCCTATAGTCATACCTAATTGACAAACTATGACCCTAGAACATGAGAAGGTATCCTATAAAGGGAGGACTTTGCTCCTGCAGTGGCACGATAAGGCTGATATTAATAAACGGAAAAGATCGGGCTGATTATATCCGCCAATTAGTTTAAAAACAATTTTAATGTATTGTTATATCAATCAAGATATATTTTATCTAAACAACGCTATTATATACATAAATATACTTAACACATTTTTACTTTTATCATAATAATTATCGGGGGGTTTCCCTAACTCACACTTGCAGCAAAGAGAGCACTAAAATAAATTATAATTAATAGGACCTAGCAATTGTAACACTTCTTTATATAGTTTTAATTTTTAATTTGTTTTGTACATTTTCTATAAAGTATTATCTATCTATGTACCTATCTATCTACTAACATATAAAATATTGACACACAAACTGTATGTTTGTATTATTCATTTTTTTGGGTTTCATGCCAGTACCGAAGCTTGTGTTCCTATTGTTTTCTACATTCAAATAAATGTAAATAAGTAGGTATTTATTAACATGAGAAACAAACGACGACGACGACGTGGCGATAAACTCATTGCTGTTAGAATAAAAAGAAATAGATTTTTCAAATTTCTTACCGACATTACTATGACTTTTTCAGGTGTGAGCCAAACAGGTAGTCTCCCCACCAGTTTCGAGGTTGTAGGCTGCTCCTCGACCCCCTGCACCTTGCATCATGGTGAAGATGCTGTCTTCAAAGTCAAGTTCTTTTCTCGTGAGTCATGCCATGATTAAACGTAGTGTAGGGCGTATTTGAGCGAGATGGGGCGACGATATCCGGAAGGACGCTGAGAACGGTTGGAGGTAGACGGAGGACCGAGTTGAGTGGCGTGCCTTGAGGAGGATGTCCAGCACTGGATACACGTGGGCTGATGATAATGATGATAATAATACCAGAGTTAGGTACCCTTGTTTTGCTTAAAGCTAAGCGAAAACTAGGTGGACCTCACCGCAATGCAACGCATAACAAAAATCCGACCGACTATCGAACATAGTTTTATAAGAATACTCGTAATACCTACCTTTTTAGCACCAGAGTACCAGACAATTTCTTTTTTAAATATATTTTTTATCCAGCCAGTGAAAAATTGCTTACAGTTCTTTTTTTCTTTCTATTCAGCCAGTGAGTCCAAATCCTTGACGTCTCTGCTGACTGGTGTCGTTGTCATCGCCAACATTAACTTACCGGTCCCGTACGACCTTGGCGCCAAGAGCCAGGCCTGTAATGCCCTGACTGACGCTGCCTGCCCGGTCGCTGCTGGTCAGGAATTAGAGTACTCTCTCAACCTGCCCATCGACTATGTCTTCCCAGTTGTAAGTATTAAACTTGCGTTTATTCACAGCAGTTATTTTCGACTTTAGACAGTTCCTTCATAGAAACTAATGGGACTTGCTCGAACTAATGGGAAAAGTCTCATTAGTTCCTTTGAAAGAACTACTGGGAATAAACAAAAAACTGTGTGAAATATCCTGTAATATTTTTACAAGCTTTTTTTCTACTTTCACCTGTCTGTTGTCTGTCTGTCTGTCTGAAATCAAATCTTGCAAGTTTAATTTGATCTACTTCCCGGTTTCTGAGCTAAAATTTTGACTGGATGTATAAATCTGATAACAATGCAATATTATTATGACATGAAGCTGATCTGATGATGGAGCTGGAAAGTGGCCGTAGGAACTCCGTAATTAAACGACGCAACTCCATCGAGTTTGTGCTCATTTTACTCGTCTTGATGAGTACTTTGGTGCTAGATCTATGGTAATAATAATAAAAGCTTGTTTTTTTTTATTATTTCACTTGTTTATTATTGAGTATTTATATTTGTTACCCACTAGATTGCTCAACTAGTCGTTGAGCAGTGACACATAGTAGTTAAGCAGAGTGAGCATTTTTACCCAATAACAATTTTTTATTGCTCAACTGAGTTGAGCAGTTTCTTATCCTACTATCTAATATTACTTAGATATAAGTAGGTAAATAGTGATAGGATGAATGTGTATATTATGTGTTTGTTACCTCTTTGCCGAACCAATTAAGATGAAATTTGGTGTACATTGGAATTATATACAAAAATATAATGTTGGAAGACATACTGAATTGCAGAGTTTTGAAAAAAAATCTGAGTATAGGTACAAGTAGGTAGGTATCTATATAAATAGTTGACCATATTTTATTGTATTTATCAACAAGATTTAACAACCTATATAATATAGGTGATAATAATATATAGAAGAGCGAGGTATATTCGTAAAAAAGTTTTGTATTTTTTTTTTTAAATTTTTTTTTTCAGGGCGCCAGATTCTTCGTAGAGCTCCGCGTGGTCGATGATATGGGAGCTCCCGCCTTCTGCGCCAGAACTTCCGTACTCATTGCCGCATCCAGGTCCTAGGCCTTAGGACAAATAAATATGTCTCAAGATCACATACGACTTCTTTACCCAGTCTCGCCGACGCGCGTCAATAGGGTAGTTGACTACAAATTTATTTTTTGTTATTAAAAATATTGAACACGTAGTTTTTTTATTTGTAAATTTGATAAAATACGTGAGAGGTACAAAGCACTAAAGTTGATTGGTGGGAGATGACGTCGCTGTGTGGTACTCGAGCCAGTACAAAATGTTCCAACCTGTGACATGACATAGTAGCGCGTCTTCACCTAAAAACTTGTCATTATTTATTTTATTAGCAAACAAAAAAATACGCAGGTATCGAATATTTCTTATTATTATTTTTTATTATCATGGAAAAATTATATTAAAAAAAATTACCTTGTCAACTAGGTACCCTATTGATAGCTAAACTTTAAAATATATTATTTGCCATTAAAGCATTTTGGCCTTTGGCAGCGCGGTCTGATTGCATTAGGGGGCAGGCGGCAGGCCCCTATTGCAATAATAATAATAATTTGTGTTTAAGAAAAACATGTTTTGTTTCAAATTTTAATTTTAATTGTATTCATTGTCATAATTTTAAATTTTAATCTTCAATATTTCCTTAATATTTGTTCCTATGTTTCTACTTTTTACCTTATTGACTGATTTTTAATTACCAATATTATATTAAGAAAATAATATAAACAGTTTAGTTGTGCATGCTGTGGCACCCTATAAATGCAGGAACACACTTGTATGATCTCATAGTCTTAAGTATGTAAATCTATGTGTATTCTGTGTTGGGTGTCCTAATTATATAAATAAAATAAAATAAAATAAGGAATTACAGAAATATCGGAAGTGACCGCGGAAGAACAATATTTTTTTTTTTGCGGGGGGGATTTTTAAATTGAAGCCTAAATTCGAATGGGGTGGTTGCGGCCCGATCGAGCTGCTCGGGAGATTAAGGGTAAACTACCCCTTAACCACTAGGTCTAGCTAATTCCGCAATTAATTTCAATTTTAACTAACATAGCGCCATCTGTACTTTAAGTCTAAAACTTGGCTGAGCACAGACGTCACTCAGAATCTTAAAGGAAAATGGCGCTGTAAATTTATTTATTTTTTTATTTATTTATTTTATTTATTTCCTGACAAAATTTTAGCAAATAAACAATAAATATACAACACCATAAGTAAAATATAAATATAGTACATAGGATACTTAAAAAGAATAAAAGAAAGAAAAGAAAACAGTTATCGATAACATTAACATTTAGGCACAACTCGCTGCAGGGTCAGTGAGCACCTATCCCCGAACTAAGTTAGACTTGTGTCTCGGAAGATAGGCACACATCCTTTCCGTGCAGCGGTTGCACCCAACACTAATATATAAACAACCTATCATGATATTATATTATCAATATACAATAACAAGAGATGAGAGAGATAGAATTTAAAAATAAAATGGTAATGTTTGATGTTGTTACAGTAGTTATGTTAACAATTATTATGTTATAAACCATTATTTTAAGAAAAGTTTATGTATAAATGTGGTGTACAATAAAGAATTATCTATCTGCTACGTTGATGCACTATATTATATATATTTTAAGAAGAAATTATTAATTTATTTACTAGAATAATGTTTGTACAGGAAACGCCATAAGTATGTAGGATAAAAGAGTTTCCCCTTATTTTATCTATGATGTCCTAGAAAGTCAAAGACTTTGTGATCGGACATCAGCAGGGTGATTCACTTATCCGATACCGAAACCGAACCGAGTGCGCTACCGAAAGGAAAAGGAACCGATCGAAAAGTCAATTCCGTTTTACAAAACCGACTGGAAAGTATCTTCGTAAATCTTCGGGCTCTACCGAGTAAGGAACCACCTACACGTTAATTGGACAGTAAAATAGAGCATAGATTACAGATCTAACTGTTTACGAAGATAGTTTCATTTTGGTGGTTTATTGTAGTAAAAATATTTACCCATATAATCTGTTGAAAAGTTAATATGCATAAATTTAGCTAGCACACTTCGTAAACATTTCCCATATGTGCCTCCAGTGATGAGTGATGTAACTTGAGTTTTAGCCTTTTTGAGATTTTTACATTTAAATAATGAGCAACAAAATAACGATTTTTTTCATCTTACTCACGTTTTTCTATCTTCTATAGTTTGGGAGATAATTTTGTGAAAAGTGATACAAGTGCACTATTTTTGCAATAACAAAGTGGTTATGAATATATTTCAAGTTATATCTCCGATTTCATCTACTCAAATATAATCAGTATTTTGTGGTTGGTGGTACAATTGTGATTATAATCATTTTCACATAAAAACACCTTTTTTTCTTGAATTTCATTATACATTACTGATATATTACTTTTCACGATTTTTTACAATATTTGCCAGGGAACAATTTAAATTATATCTAAAAATACATAGATTATTTTTTTAAATGTAAGCAAAAAAAGTACTATTTGTTATAGTGAGATTTGAAGTCTTAACGCTAATCAATATCAGGCCTAATAAAACCTTAAAACCTAATGGCTAATGTGTAATGGGGCAATTTTCATCGTAAGTCCAAAATTAGGGACATATTCTTTAAAAAAGTTTAACAGTAAACCTATAGATCGAACATTTATTCAACAACTTGCTCAATATTGAGATCTGCAAACTTGGACAATATTACTAACAACATATCAAGATGGTTTTTAGGGTTCCGTAGTCAAATGGCAAAAAACGGAACCCTTATATACGAGTATTCTTCATGTCTGTCTGTCCGTCCGGATGACACAGCCACTTTTTTCCGAAACTATAAGAACTATGCTGTTGAAACTTGGTAAGTAGATGTATTTGGTGAACCGCGTTAAGATTTTCACACTAAAATAGAAAAAAAAACATTATACTTTTGGGGCTCCCCATACTTAGAAGTGAAAAAAAAATTACTTGTATTAATATTTACATTGTTGATGATTATTGATTGGATAAAATTATCGTTGGTGCGGATACAACTCACTGGTTTTTCATAAATTACTTATATAATAAAATAATTTTAAGAAAATCTGTAATGCGGAATGATAAAAACTCTTTTAAGTAAAAGTTTAAGTAAAAGCTAATGTAGCACACATAGTTCGTATACCAGATTTTTTTGAATCTTGTTTTTCTCTCCTGGAAAAGGGCAATTTTCGACTTATATCACTCATGACAGGAGCCCCAGTCATTCATTGTCAAGCATCAATCATCTTTGTCAACTCAAATTATAATTTGTCTATGTCAATCATCATCATTGTTTTCAATCGACGGATTTTTATTTGCTATTTTATCTAAATTTTAAAATTATGAATAAAGTTACTTTTCCTACAATTCCTTCCTGTTCATATTATCCGTAATGAGTATTAATTTGATTTAAAATTGTTCGTATTCTCAGAGCACACGAGTAACCACTATTATTGTGTCGGTATATTACTTGTGAGATACCTACCTACATTGTTTTTTCATGCGATGGCCAAGTCGTTCTATTAATATAAAACATAAAAGATTTGATCGATTTGGTAATACATGGATCTCACAACTTTTACGGTAGATAAACTGCGAGCTGCGACACTTGGTCTTTTTACAGTTATGGTTTGAAGGCACATTTATTTCGTTATTGTATAATTGAAAAAGCACGAGAAGATAATGGTTTATACAAGTTTTTCACTTCATTTTCACACTTTACTTTCATGCGTCCGGCTGTCTGTCTGAGCTGAAATTTTGCATGAATAATAATGAAAGCTTGTTTTAAAAAGTTTTTTAAATTTACTTGCTAATAATTTCAGTTACTTTAATTAGATGTGATGCGTAAGCATTTAGTTCCATATTTGTATTGAAGGTATATTTTACAGCGCTATTGTATTAGGATTAGTTATGTAAAAGTAATGTTTAGTTTGATATATAAAATAAATTTAGTTCTCATTTACTACGTTTTTGCACAGAAGATCCATTGGAAGCTTCTTTGGAGCGGCAAGCTGCTGCTCTCGAAAGAGTGGCAGATGGTGTGCAGAACCTTTCCAAGGCCATCACCGAGGGGTGCAATAATCTATCAACAAATCTAGCAAATGCGCTAGGGAATATATCAAGAACTATTAAAACGTACGCGACTTATCAAGAAGAGGCTTTAAAATGAAAATTGGTACACACATTGGTACAGCTTACATTTTGATCATTAAGCTGTTTGTAAATGTCTTAAATTAGATTATTATTCATTGTCTCAGTTCAATACCTTAAAAAGCACCTCAAATAAGCCAATAAAACCTCAGTATAATTCTTAGCCTTTTATTTTTACTGCAACAAAATGCAAGTAGGTACCTAATTTTTACTGAGTTTTAAAACTACTACTTATACGCACGCAAAGTAACAATACTTAACATGTTTGACGCACTAACCTACATTATGTTATGCCCGGGTCTAAGCTACCTATATACTAAATTTCAACTTAATCGGGTCGGTACTTGAACGGATGACCATCCGTTCAAGTGTGAAAGAGCAACAAAAATACATTATACATACATTCTTTAAAACTTTAGCGTTTGTAATATTAGTAGAATATTATATCGTATACAACCCTGCAGATAATTTATAATAATCTATTAATTATGGCTACTCGGGCCTGTAATCCTCTTTGTAATAGGGAATTATTTTCTTGGCTTTCCATAGGTTCTGCGATCGAGTCATCACTGCTGGTATCATATTCGCAGTTAGGCCATTTTTTAAGCACATATTGTGTAGGACAATAATATGCACAATGCAATATGCCATACATTGTGTTGCACATGCAATAACAATTCTTCCACATTTTTCTGGTGCATACTCCAGCACGGGACTTTTGTTTAGGCATCTAAAACGGCTCTTTAAAACTCCAAAGCAGTCAACTGAGTTGCAAGCCTGAAAGCAAAGTACTAATTTAATGTAAAATGTAAACTAATAAAACAAAAAATATATATATAATCGTACGTATAGCCCTAATATCGGCTAACGTCTCTTGCGTGCTCGAGCCTCCGGGTCTGAGTAGATCCGACAGTAAGAGGCCGAAGGGGCTGTCTCTGGTGCCTTGGAAGAACGGGAAGTGCTTAGTGTGGGACGCTACTTGTGCCTGCACTGTCGCCGCCAGCCACTCACCGTCAGCAGCCGCGGAAGACGCCAGTTTGAAGGAGAGGCTTATGTACGCCATGGCATTTCGTCCACGTTGCCGTAGAGACCATGGGCAGTTGGGGCAGTGAAGCGCGCGGTTTCGTTAAGGAGATCGGTCTGAGGATCTCAGAAAAGAGCGGTGACTCTCCCTCTCCGGCTCACTGATCTTTATTTCCATTTTACTGTTAAATTCAGGTATTGAAGTAGATAAAAATCATATACGTTTATTTATATAAACGTAAATATGAAAGCAAGAATGACAGGATTTCGGTATCGAATCAAGTGAATCTATCAAAATGACTCTTCCGAAACGAAAAGGCACCGATCGTAACGTCAAATGCAATTCACGAAACCGATTGGTAAGGATCATCGGCAATCTTCGGGTCCTACCGAGTAAGGCACCACTTACACGGCATTTCGGCAGTAAAATTGTGATATAAAGAGGTAATATTATTTTAATGACATATCAGTGCCATTGATTGTCAGTACGAATAATAAATGTCAGTTTCAGCCAATTTTATTGGAAATTTTAGAATGTACAATTTATTAAAGAAATTTAGATTTTTTAAGAGAAAAAGAGCAGTAGAGTAATAATTGAATTGGAACATCCTAATCTTGCAAGGGGCCGAGGTTTCGGACTCTAACATGACGTGTAAAAGAAAGTTGGACGACTAGTAGAGAAATAAAATTATACGTCTTGTTAATATTTTGATTCCTTGGAGTGCTGTGAGATGCTGCCTGTGTTAAAACATACAAGCGTCCGCTCATTTACCAAAAGCATCAAAGGTAACCGGCACAGCCGCAGAGGACGAGGAAATGATTCTAGCAGAAGACGAGTGTGATACACAACAAATTTCTTACGTTCCCTATAGGGACCATTTGACTCTTGGGAATGGACGCATTTATTTTATAAAGGCTGTTATCCGTTCAAGCATCAAGATCCGTTGCAGTATTTTTAAAATTTATGTATTCATAGGGACAAACAGACAAGTGACAACACAAACAACTTTGTTTTATACCTACTGTGCATGTGTTATGTTA
The DNA here is from genome assembly GCA_947507615.1 of Hemithea aestivaria. Classification (NCBI taxonomy): domain Eukaryota; kingdom Metazoa; phylum Arthropoda; class Insecta; order Lepidoptera; family Geometridae; genus Hemithea; species Hemithea aestivaria. The sequence goes on from OX382343.1 coordinate 3,490,647, forward strand.
ATGTATCCAACTTTATAGCCCCTTTAATAACTGCAAGTTTTTTACTTTAAATTATTCAATTAGGTAAACCTACTTATTTATAATGTATCCCTTTAATTTAATTAAAAATAATATAATGATAATGAACACTCTTTATTTGCTGTTGTTATTTATTGTTTTCCTTCATTTGTACTTATAGTAGGGGAGACCGGGGACAAACGTAACGGCGGGTAGAAAGTAACAAACGCCCTGTAGGTATATCCAATCACCAAAACATCACGTCACTGCAGTCACGTGATACTCGGGTACACCCTCCTCCCTTGCAAACAGTTGCTGTGCACGCCACGCGCTGTTCATTCGTACGAGAGGACAATATGTAAATTTACAACTCCAAAGTAAGTTTTTTGACATTTACGTAATTTATGTTTACGTATAGTTAAAATAATGATTTCAAAATGAATATTTGCATATAGTTTCTTGATAAAATTGATCGTTGAGTGTTTTAATTCGTTTTTGTCTAGCACGTTTCGTTTTAAGGTTATATTTCATATTTTAACAAAAATGAGGTAGGGTGCAAAAGTAACATAGCTATATGGGTACACAAGTAACATGTTACTTTTGTGCCCGTTTGGATTTATTAACTCAAATTATTTTTGAATATCGTTACTTCTACAGAATGCCGCGACAACGCATAAGAACCAACCACCACACGAGGGACTACTGACATGGAAGTGTATCGAAAAGCTGCAAAAGAAATAAAAACAAGAAGAAAGTTTTACCACCTGACAATGGTCACAGGACAAGAAAAAAACGAAAGGAAAGGGAAAACGAAAATAAAAAACAAAGTAGACAGATGAAGAGAAGTAAAATAAGTCATACGACGAGGATTTCTTCTGTCTTGTTTGCTTAGAAATTTTGGCAATAGTTGACTAAATGAGCAATGGATAAAAAAGTCACATGCTAAATGCATCAATGACGAGAGAAATTATGTGTGTCATAATAATTATGAGTAATTGTGTATAAGAGACTGAAATTGCATAGTCCTATTATCCCGGATCATTAAAAGATCAACTAAAGTACAAGTAAAAAGTAAATTAGTAGTAGTAGAACTAAAGTCACCGTCATAGCCCAGCGGATTAGCAAGTTGAAGTGGAAATGGGCAGGCCACATAGCATGCAGAGCAAATGGCCAATGGGATCGAAAAGTTCTCGAGTGGAGACCACGGACTAGCAAACGAAGCGTAGGACGTCCACCCACAAGGTGGACAGACGACTTTATAAAGATCGCCGGAAGACGCTAGATGCAGGTCGCTTCCAACCGTTACATATGGAAGTCCAAAAGGGAGGCCTATGTTCAGCAGTAGACGTCCTATGGCTGAGATGATGATGATTTTTTAATCATCATCAGATCAGATCAGATTAGATCTCATTAGATACATAAAATAAAAATAGTTAGAAAGCGACTTTAATAATGTTGGTTTGTTTTGTTAAACGTAAGTGATGTGCATTTGTAATACAAATGTTAACTTTTTGCTATTAATGTAGTCCCTAATAAATATTTTTATATATATTATGTTTTTTATTAATTAAATTAGAGGCCCACCATGTCCTGTTACTTTCGACCCACGCCGTGTTACTTCCGACCTGCCAACGTGGGCGAAAGTAACAAGAGACGATTTTTTTTCAAGTCCCTAATTTTCATTTAAAAAATTCAATATTAAGTTAAATTAAGTTGATAATGTAAAGAGCATGAACCAAATTTACATATATTTATATTCATTATGTTATAAGTATAACACCTAGCTAGAAACAATGGTCAATGTACAAAATGTTACGTTTGTCCCCGGTCTCCCCTACGTAGGTACTGTTAACTGTTACAATTATCTTACTTATATTATTATAAATGTGAAAGTTTGTAAAAATGTAAGGTTGTATAGATGTGTGTTTGTTACACTTTCACGCCTAAACGGCTGGAACAATTGAGCTAAAATTTGTTACAGCGTAGACCCTGGAATAACACATAGGCTACTGTAAAGCGAGCAAAACCACTGGGCGCAGCTAGTGTGTGTATGTATATGTAATACGCATTTTGCGGCTAGACGGCAGATTGTCCGGCTGTCCGTGGGACTTGGGACACGGTTGTAAAATTGCGGCTAGCCGGACGCGTAGGTACTGTGTAGGATATCGCAGCATCCGGCTGTACGACGTCCGCACTACCGTGCGTACAAAGACTGCGGTTTTTTACATTGGTCCGCACTGCGGTCAACTGCAAAGTGCGTATTTAATTTTACACGACATTTAAAAGTGAAATATGCTTTTAACTCATTATAATAGTAATTGAAGTATAGTACGATATTTTTAATTTATCACACATATTAAAACCGCATTAAATAAGCGAGAATAGCATCAAAATATGTATTTTTTAAGTATAAAACTTTGATTCGAAAGCATTCCGCGGATCAATTTGTGCCGGAAGAAAATATGCCATTGCACCGATTTTTACGTCAAAAATCCTCGACTCGGTTTCAAATACGGATAAGTGAATAGCCATCATATCGATAGATACGTCATTTCATTTCGACGTTTTAAATTGGCACGGCGCGAACCGCGAATCGGTTCCCAAACGAATACTTTTTATTCGGGAGCGAATAAGCGTCGGAAGAAAGTCTGTCATTGTACTGATTTAATCAACGTCAAAAACCATCGACTCGGTATAAAATTCGCATAAGTGAATAGCCATCGTACCGATTTGTACGTCACTTCATACATTTATAGCGTATCAAATCGGTTCGGTCTCGGCTCGGTTCCCTGACGGATACTTGAATAGCTCAAAATCGGGAGCCGTTGTTAAGTTCCTTAACCATCGGTTCGGTTCCCAAATACGGATAAGTGAATAACCCTGCAGGTACCTAAATAAAATTTACAATAATAACATTGCTGAGGAGAGACGCTTTAATTAAGATTCTGGTAAAGTGATATGCTCTTAATACCATTTTGAATTTAAGTAGATTAAAAATAGTAAATAATATTTACTGTAAAGTTAACTTAAATATAAAATAAAAATAAAATAGAAATTGTGGTATTGGATAGTGCGAGTTTGTGTATGTGAGTGTGTGTGTGTGTATGTCGAGTGTATGCGCGTGTGAGTGTGTGTGTGTGTGTGTGTGTGTGTGTGTGTATATACGCGTTTGCGTGTGAGTGTGTGTGTGTGTGTATGAGCGTGCGTGCGTGCGTACTTGTGTGAGAGTGTGAGTGAATGTATATGAGGGTGTTGTTGAGTGTGTAAAGATTCCTGTGTGGACAATAGTGTATGTCAGCAAAATATGTAAACTAAAATTTGGTTTGGCATGTATTATCTTGTTTGTATTATAAAATATCAAATTTAATGAGATCTTCTGTAGAGAGGTAGTCCAAAGTTAGGAGCCATTTGGTGATTTTGTTTTTAACTTCATATTTTGACAGTGGGTATATATTTAGGTCTTTGTTTAATCTGTTATAAAGCTGTGGACCCTTAATGGGGAAAAATCTACTGTAGAATTTTGTCCGATGGGCATCAACCTTACATATTCGGTTTCTGTGTCGATTTGAGACTATACATTGAGCGTCATATGGAAGGGCGGAGTGCATACGTAGAGTTGATTGAAGCACAAAGAGCTGTCTTAAAGAAAGGACTTTACATTCATTGTACCTAGAGATCTGTTGTGGGAAATCTAAAAGGCTTCCGTAACATTACTTTTAAAACTGCTGTTTGTGCTCTTTCAAGCTGTAGCATTTTTGTCTTAATTGCACCTCCCCAGACGGTTACACAATATCGTAGAATTGACTCTCCCAGGGCAGAGTATACCAACTTCAGAGTGTCTTTACTGGCTGATGACCTCAGTGTTTTAACAACATGGATTAATTTCCTGGTTCTCGAAGTCAGGGTATCTATATGTGTGTGCCAATTTAGATTCTGATCAATATGTACTCCAAGATATTTAATGTTACTGGTGTGCGTTAGGTGTGGGCATGTGCATGTGGATGGACTAGAGCATCGATGGCTTTTGATGTCGAAGTTGCTGGGTTGTGAAGAAGCGGTGAGTGAAAACGTCACATACTTCGTTTTTTCTACGTTAAGGGTGAGTAGATTTTTAGTTAAGAGCGGGGAACTCTACAAACGCGCGAATCGATACTTACGCTTTTAGAAATTGTATGAATTGGCTTCATTGTACAGCGTCACAAAAAATATAACACATGCTTAATAGATGAGCCTATTAAAGTCCCAAGTTACTTTTCCAAAATTATTAATGGATTTTGAGAAAAAAATCGCCAATGTTGACAATTTTTCAATCGTCTCTTTGGAAATGAATGCCATATCGTAGTTTTATTTGCATTCATTAATGGTTTGTTCGTGAGCCAAAAGTGTACTTAACACGTTCCCCAATCGATTTTTTTACTAGTTAGAGTTTATTTTACAAAAAAACTAGTTTTAAGCAAAATTCATAAAAAATAAATAACCAAAACGTACGTTTCGCATTACTAAGCAGCCATATCGTAAAAAAGACCAATTCTAATTTCATCCTTATAACAGTGTGCTTTGGTTTTAAAAAACAATAAATGTAAGCTGCCTGTCAATACATTTTGGAATTTTGATTCAGTACCCGTCAGGCCCTTGCCAGAGCGGGATATATGTCACTTTGACATAGAATCCGCAAAAAATATTCAAAAATTACGTAAATAATAAAACATATGGCAACTGTCAGCTCGCATAATATTTTTTCATAATTTTCTCTAGTTTAAAATTAAGGATAAAAAAGTATTTTTTAAAGATTATTGTCATTGAAGTTTACGACAAATCTATTTTTTTATAAGCTTTTATCTAATTTTATTTAATTAGTACGACACCATTCTTAAGTTTTTTGAGAGTTAAATGTGGCGTATTTAAAAAAATATTTATTATAGTAAAAATACAACATATTTTTTAGGAGATAACATTTTTATTTGTTTGATAATTTAGATAATAATGAATTAAAGCTAGATGAGTATGCTATTATATAACATCATGTATGTAATTCCTAGGTATTATGTATCTTTACGTTCTAATTTTATACTACTTTACTAATTTCATTTTATTATGAGTATATTTTATGAGAAAAGAAAAATTATGTCAAATTATGCATTTTTATGTGATGTAACAGGACTCCTTGAAAAATATTTCTGTACAAAAAGTAATAGACATGTGAGATTGATGGCGCCACTGTTGTGGTTTAACGCTTATATTACTTTATTCTCGGTCAAATATTCATTTTAACTGAAATAATAACACAAACAAGACCTATAAAATTATTTTTAAAAAATCTTGACCCCTCTACTTTTAGTGAAACATATTTTGTTGTATTTTTAAAAATCCACGTTAGTTCACAATAATACCACAAGGCTTCTAATATTGTGCTGATTTTGAAGTAACTAAAATAATTTGATGTTGTTAATTGGCGCCACTGTATTTGCAAATTTTCTAAAAAACTCAATAATTGTTCAAAATGAATCAAGTTCCTAAAAAATACACCAACAAAAACATGATCTTCATTTATTTCATTTTGATAAGTACTCATTCTTCTCTAAGAGCGTGTAAAACCAAGTTTATATAGGGTTCCGAAGCATATTATATTATTACAGAAACAATAGTTATTTGTTATACAAGAGTGCAAAGTTGCTTTTTTACCGCGTGCTCAGTTTGTATGACCGAGCATTCGAAGGATTCTAAAATTATAATTAGAATCATGAGCGTAAGCGAGGGAATCAACAGAGCATAAGAGCACAAGGTCAAAAATCTTTGCACTCGAGTGTGACACATAATTTTTCATCCCTCCTCAACGAAGAAATAAAGAGAGCCAAGAGAAATTCTTTTTTTTTTATTTATTGGCAACTGGAGAAAAAAGAATATGGTGCGCAGTGCTGCCAGTGCCATATCGTCTAAAGTAACCTCATCAAGTTAAAAAAAAAACGATTTAAAAAGAAAAGTTATTTTCTTTATTTTTGTATATTAATATACATAATATAGATATAACCTATTCAACCTATTTCTATTTATTTGTTTACCAATTCAATTTAAATAGGCACAATTACTCAATTTTAGTTTATGTATATATGCGCTTAGTTATTCATAATCAAATAAATTTATAAAAAAAAGATTATTTTATTGACAGTGCTAAATCAACTAAACTATTATTTACTATTTTAGGCTATTATTGGAAAAAAAATACCATATTTAGTTCATTTAGAAAAAGACTACTGGTCGGATAAGTACCTGCAAAAGTTACTTAAGCTAAACAAGTAACATCTTTAGTCAAAAAGTAGGTTTAATTATGTTTTTGACCAACAAACTCGGTGCACACGATGTTCTAAATTCAATTTTACTTTACCCTCTGGAGGATAAAATAGACTTTTCCAGTCAGATATCGAAGAGCAAAAATACACTTTCCGAGATAGGAGGATAAAAATACATTGTCACTTTGTATCTTTACCGCGCTTACTCCGTAAGGTATCATACAATTTTCGAACAAAATAAAGAAGATTGAATGAGCCAATAAGCATAATATTAATATTCACATTCCCTGTGAAATAACAGTCAGCAGCAGGGATTTTTAGGAAATTTTAATAAATGTTTAGAAGAGAAGTAAGGATAAGAAGACAATTAATACTCCTATTTAAAAAACTAAATATATTTTAATTAAAAATCAAAACCATTAAAAAACATCTTGCTAATATTATACTTAAACTGTCTGTATGACCACCCTCAATATGGGTATCGAATGAAAGGGCTTAACTAGTAGAATACAACCCACTATACAAAATTTTAAATCCAAGATGGCCGCCAAATAATTGTGATTTAAGTATAAAACTTACTTTCGAAAAACTAACTAGATAGTGCTACCTTACCTGATTGAAAAAGGTTTCTTTCAGGATTCATTTGGATCCCTAAAATGCTTCAAAAATAAAATCAATATTTAAACATGCAATTGAAAGGTCTGTTTGTAATGACAAAATGGAATATCTAAGCTGGATCCAAATGGCACTTGAAATTTATAAATTATTATGTTCCTTTCGGATTAAATTGATTCCATTTATACATGCATCATCGTTTACTGCTAACCTAGATCTTGGTCAAGAGTTAACGTCCTAAGAAAAGTTTGTATATTATAGGGCCGAGTTCGCGGGCTCTGCTTGTATATAAAATATATTAATTTGACTTCAAAGATTATTACAGTACAGATAGTTATATACAACTATTGCGTATTATACTCAGTTTTATTGAGATACACTTACGAGGTTGAACTCTTACACAAGTGATGCGATGCATTCGTACGAGCTGGCAGATATCTTATTGGCGAAGCGATGGTAATTCAGTTGTGTGTGAGAAGATCTATAAGGCTTGAAATGTGCATTTTTGTAGACATAACTAGCTCTCTTTGGTCATTTTTAAAACAATGATTGATAATTGGAATCGTAATAAATTTGAATAGTAATTAATTGTAAATTAAATGATTTATATTTGTTTAAATAAAATTCTTGGTGCTTTATGCATATATATTTTTTTATTAATGTGTTTGTCAGTTCTGGAGTAATTTTAATTTTGACCGATTTAAATCTTATAACTGAGTAATAGACAACTGAGTAACTGAGTGTTTCACCAGATTCAAACGGATATCTACTCGTGTAATAATATAATAAAGTAAAGAGTATCTTTCGGGTTGTACTTTTAGTATACTTATTCTGTGAAACAGCTGAAATTTGCCAACAATTCAAAAAATATCATGCAGCGCGTAAAATTTTTGCGGTATTTAAGTGACAAATATATGACATTTACGAAAACGTTTTGACAACCAACTCCACCCTTAAGTAGGACATAACCATTTTAAGGCTTGTTCTCATTTGGACAGATTCTCATTTGGACATATTCTCATATGGACAGATTCTCATATGGACAGATTCTCAAAATGACGGGAGTACACTTATGCAAAAAAGGTTATATAATTTTTTTTTATTACGTCATCTTATGGCTGCCGATGAGAATTTAAATTTTCCTGTGGACTACTCCTCGTCTTATGGGTATTTTTACCAAAAATGTCTAGAAATTCCCATTGCGACTAGTTTACTACATTCACGTATTTTTCATATATGTACTGACTTCAATGTTCATCATAATATTATTACAACATGGTCTTATAAAGTACTAGGGTACCAGAAATTAGAAGGAGGTTAACCAAAACCATAAGGAGCTGAAAGAGCGCAACGCAAGTGTGACTTCAAAAAAATTCAATCTCTTCTGGTATCTGGTCTCCTAGTACTTTTTGGGGGTTTGTTTCCATGGATCCTAGGATTACATGAAGATATTAAATTTTTGAAAGTCCTACTTCTTGCATATTGTTCTTCCTGTAGCCCTACCATGACACACGATATCCCGACGAAACTTCAAGAGTAAAACTGTCATCCCATACATTGTACTTATGTGAATCGGGACTGCCATTCCGACCAATTGAACCGATCAACTAGTTGGTCAGAATGGTCTCGATTAATCGATTTGTTCTTATCGGATCAACCAGTTGATCGGATATTTTATTTTAATATTTAACTATAAATAATTTATTCTTTCTCAACTAACCAACTATTTAGTTGGTCTATAAGATATATTTTTAAACATGTGGAGCCCTGCCAATGAACCCTAACTAGGTCAACACCGTTGCGATTGTAATTACAGATTTAATAAATAATATAATTTAGTCATTGCCAAGCCTTCGCCGCAATTCGTTGTTTTATTTGCATGACTCATCCCGCACACAATCTTACGCCCGTAATCCACACACGATAGGTCCACTACAATTGGTGACCCCGACGTGATCTGGATTTCGTGTCGAGACAACTGCACTGCACGATCTTGACCAACGAAGGCATCAAACCGCTACCAGATAAAGTCGAAGCCATCAACAAATACCCGACTCCAAAAACCGTGCAAGAGCTACGAAGATTCCTCGGTATGATCAACTTTTACCGGAACAACATACCGCAAGCGGCTCAACATCAAGCTCGTCTCAACAAATATCTCATTGGCTCGAAGAAAAACGACAAGACGGAAATTCAATGGACTCCAGAGGCCTTAGAAGCGTTCGATCAATGTAAAGCTAGTCTAAGCGACGCTGTTACATTGACGTCACCGATGACGAATACCCCGCTTTCGCTTATGACAGACGCATCGCAAACGTGCGTGGGCGCCGTGTTACAGCAGTATGAAAATGGCACTTGGAAACCACTTTCATTCTTCTCAAAAGGACTGAGCGAAGCACAATCCAAGTACAGCACATATGATCGGGAACTACTTGCAATTTACATGGCAGTAACGCACTTTCAACCTTACGTCGAAGGAAGAGCGCTAATCATTTACACCGATCATAAGCCATTATGTCACGCCTTCACAACAAAACAAAACAGTGCAAGTAAAACGATAGCCCCAAGGCGACTACGTCACCTCGAGTTCATTGCACAGTTCACGTCAGACATACGTCACATCACCGGTAACATGAACCCGGTAGCCGATGCATTATCGCGAGTCGAACAAATAGACTGCCCGACGACCGTGAACTGGGATCAAATATCAGACTTGCAACGAAATGACACCCAACTCGATCAGCTGTTAAACAAAAACAATCTGAAGTGGAAAACACTGGGGTTATCGGGTACCAAACAACTATTTTGCGAAAGCTCAAAAGCCAACCTACGACCATATGTGCCGAAACTACTTCGAAAACAAGTATTCGACGCTATGCACAACGTAGCACATCCCGGCGTGAGATTATCGAAGAAAATGGTCAACGAACATTACTTCTGGCCACGCATGAACACGAACATCGGTACTTGGGCGAGAGCATGTCAATCCTGCCAGAAGAGCAAAGTGCACAAACACAACTCTGCGCCGATCGGAGCGTTCCCAACGACGGCGCGCTTAGATCACGTGCACATTGACATCGTCGGCCCATTACCAGAATCGAATGGCAACAGATACATTGTGACGATGATCGACCGAGGAACAAGATGGCCGGAAGCTGTACCAGTAGCCGAGATAACAGCGAAAGTTGTAGCTGAAGCTTTCCTTACAACCTGGATAGCGAGATTCGGATGCCCTCACACCATCACATCGGACCAAGGACGCCAGTTCGAGTCAGAGTTATTCGCAGCGCTAACAAAATCACTCGGCATCAAGAAAACCCGGACCACCAGCTACCACCCTCAGTCAAACGGCCTAGTTGAACGATGGCATAGATCGATGAAGACTGCACTGATTGCACGTGGGAATACCATAAATTGGTCCAACGAGCTACCCATAGTGCTTCTAGGACTCCGAGCAGCGCTAAGACTGAAAGAGAACGTGAGCCCAGCCCAAATGTTGTACGGAACCAACATACGCCTACCTGGAATGCTTTTCGAGCCGAAAACGCAAGATGCATCGCCAGAAACTTTTACGCAGAATCTCCAAGCAACAATGGCAAAGACGAGCCCGTTCAACAGCACTCACCACGCCACACGTCACAAAACATTCGCCCATCCAGCTTTGAAAGACTGCACACACGTGTACATCAGGACGGATGCAGTCAAAAACCCTCTCACCCCACCATACGAAGGCCCATTCAAAGTGCTAGAGAAGCAGGAGAAATATTTCAAGATCCAAATGCCGAATAAAACATCTATAATAACAATAGACAGATTGAAACCGGCCTATATTTTAAATGAAGAAGAGGTGAATGAACCTTTAGAACACCTGAAAGGCAGCAGTGACCAAGCGAGTCACAACAAAAATGTGGAGTTGGTGGTAACACGCGCATTACAACAACATCAGGTCGCGTCATCCGTCCGGTGGTACGATTTACAATACCACTGGATCAGCAGAAAAGGCGAAGATAGTGATTTTACATGGACAATATTATTTTTTCTAAACTTATAAACTATTTTACATATTTTTTCTACTTTTATAATATTTTAAGTCAATTTACACATTTTTTACAAGCTTTATATTACTTTCACCTGTCTGTTGTCTGTCTGTCTGTCTGTCTGTCTGTCTGTCTGTCTGTCTGTAATCAAATCTTGCGAGTTTAATTTGACCCACTTCCCGGTTTCCAATTGAGCTGAAAATTTGCATGCGTGTGTAAATCGGATGACAATGCAATATTTTTATGACATCGAGCTGATCTGATGATGGAGCTGGAAGGTGGCCATAGGAACTTTGTCATAAAACAACGCAACCCCATCGAGTTTGGGCTCATTTGATTCGTCTTGACTAGTACTTTATGATGCAAGATAATAATAATAAATAAAGCTTGTTTTTAAAAAGTATTTTTAAAATTTCACTTGTTTACATAATTGTTTTACGTTTTACTTACTATTGTTTTATTACGAATTTTCTTTAATATGTTTGTTTTTTATGTCCATACTTGTATTTATTTTTAATTCTTTTTTTTCAAAAAGGGGGGAGCTAATGTGGAGCCCTGCCAATGAACCCTAACTAGGTCAACACCGTTGCGATTGTAATTACAGATTTAATAAATAATATAATTTAGTCATTGCCAAGCCTTCGCCGCAATTCGTTGTTTTATTTGCATGACTCATCCCGCACACAATCTTACGCCCGTAATCCACACACGATAGGTCCACTACAAACACATAATAATAGTCAAACTTGAAATACTAATATCGCGGAAAGTACTCGTCCTAGAGTGACGCTATCATGGAAGAAATGAAAGATCTTGAGGAAATCTACATTTCAGATGACAAGGAGATTTTAAATTAGTCAATAAGAACTAAAACCTAATAATTTTGACTTTTTCCAAACTACAGAATTTGTGAAATAATAGTATTGAAGAAGTGGCCGTGAATTTTTTAAATAAAAGTTAACAATAATTTGCATCTAAAGTTCCAGGAACACATAAAAACATAAGAGCTAGATTATTTAATATATAAAGAATAAACACGAGTGAATTAAATTAAAAATCGCGGTTTTTGTTAACGTTTTCCAAATTTGTTATTCCCCATTTTGTGGTGGCGGCCATGCTGGATTTCAAATTTATTATAGTGCGTTATATTTTAGAAGCTAAGCCCTTTCATTTGATACCCATATTGAGGGGGTCGTAGAAGAAAAAAATCATCCGCCATTTTGTAGCGGCGGCCATCTTGAATCCATTTCTACCAAACATAGTTAAGAATACTCTCGACTAACTATGAAACAAAAAAACTAGATCAAAATCCGTTCATCCGTTCTGGAGCTAAGATGCCACACACGCACGCACGCACGCTCATACACACAGACATACAGACACGTCAAACTTATAACACTCCGTCGTTTTTGCGTCGAAAGTTATAAATTAAGCTATTAGTACAAAATTTAATTTAATCGACCTCCTTTATAGTACCTAATGAACTCCTGGTACTTTTTGTAGTTGTGTGTTCGTGGTGTGAAAAAATCTGTTCAAAAAATCACTCGCGTGATCAGAATCTGATGTGACTGCAAATGATAATTTATTAGGTGTTGTGTATGTGCCTGTACCATTTCCGTCATTTTGAGAATCTGTCCATATGAGAATCTGTCCATATGAGAATCTGTCCAAATGAGAATCTGTCCAAATGAGAACAAGCCCATTTTAATGGCTTCTTCAGCGTAGGATTTATTTAAATGCATAACAAAAACTTGGGTTATCACACTACTTGTACCGGGTGTGTAGATAAAAATTCACCCTAAAACAGCTAGATGGCGCTTATTTGAAGATTGGGTTGCGTGTCGGAAATAAAAATTAATTGCAGATTCAGTTTTTCACAAAATAATTACACTGGTAAACAGTAGTTTTGTTTTATGAAGTTTTTTAACGGATCTTGTATGATTTTGCCTCGCTGATTCCAAATCTGTAGTCAGTTTTTTTCTAGCAGCTCTAGTTTTTGAAATATGAGCATATTTCATTTTTAGCCAAAAATACCAAAATTTTAGAATTGAAATATATATTGCTCTTACTTAACATGAAAAAAACTTTATTTTATGAGCTTTTCTTGCATAAGTAGAAACATCAGTCTTATTACGAATGCTCCAGCAGTAATAAGTCATCATATTTGCATTCCAACGACCCTGGTATCTCTCTTCCATAGTGCGAATATCCTGATGAACGGATTGTCCTTGTTCTTCGCTTAAATCGCCAAATTTTTCTGGGAAGCGGTCTAAATGGCTAAAGAAGAAGTGTATCTAGATGCTCATGTTACATTCTAGCATCTGGAATTGCAACATGAGCTGCTCAATGTGTTGAATGTAGCCTGGAAACTTTATATTTCATAAAAAATTTTGTACAACCCAAATAAATTAAATCCATGCAAATTTCTCCTCATCTGTCATAGAGCCAGTAAAAAATTGGTCCTTTATTAGTTCACTGATTTGTAAACCATCAAAAAGACCAGCTTTAATTTTTTCTGTGCTATCAATTTCGGAAACATTTAAAACTGGGGAAAGCTTAGCATAGAACTTTTACAAACTGTTTTATCAGACCTAAATTTATATGAAGAGGGGGTAATGATATTTAGGATTGGTCTAATAACCGGTTTTAAATTAGGATAAGTCCATTCGGAACGATTTTTGCTGTTTATTGCGGTAATATTCACAACAACAAAAGTCGGTTTTTGCCAGATCCCAGGACTTTCGAACTTTAAGGTGAATCTTTTTTTATTAGGCCATAAACGTAATGATGTTATGTAACTACTACATACAAAATTCGGCATCCAAGGCTTACTAAACATTTGTAATGGCTTCCCAAAGTTGTCAAAATAGGCCTTTTTCACAGAATTAAACGCACTTAAACGCATTTCCTTAACATATAAGCACACCAAACAGCACAAAAACTATCCGGATCATTTAAACAAGTTCTCCTTTACGTAGACATAACGGTTTATCTAAGAATTTTTGTAATTTTTTGCACTATAAATTAATTCAAGTAAGCAGAGTAACGATATTTCAAGAAGTAGCTGTATCACTAAAACTAGAGCTGCTAGAAAGAAACTAAGGGTAGATTTGAAATCAGCGACGTCAAATTAGTAAGAAACAGTCAAGAAACTTCATAAAACAAAAAAAAAGTATGATTTTGTTGACCAGTGTTATCGGAGCAGCGGGAGTAATTTTTTACAAGCTTTTATTTACTTTCACCTGTCTGTCTGTAATCAAATCTTGCAAGTTTAATTTGACCCACTTTCCGGTGTCCGATTAAGCTGAAATTTTGCATGCCTGTATAAATCGGATGACAATGCAATATTATTATGACATGGAGCTGACCTGATGATGGAGCTGGAAGGTGGCCATCGGAACTCCATAATTTAACGTCGCATCACCGAGTTTGAGCTCATTTGATTCGTCTTGACGAGTACTTTGGTGCTAGATGTTAATAATAATAAAAGGTTGTATTAATTTAAAAAGGGTAATTTTCATTTTCGCGGTGACAACTCGCTGCTTGCCTTGCGTTGGATTCGCGACGTTCGTTGCTTATAACGCGGCGTCCACTCGTCGTCAACGCGTGGACGCCGCGCGGCGAGGCGGTGCCGGGTGGTTCAGATGAGTGATGACCCTACAATTTCACTTGTTTTCCTTCGAGGTACAGATGGAACATTTGTCGCTCAATTTTCTGACATTGCATAGAACTCTCGCCGTCCGCCGTTACAGAACGCAACACGCAGTAAAATAGTGTCGCTCGAAATGTTTCCATCTCTCCGATCGGAGATCCGATGGGAGATGAGAGCAACTCTTTTTCACATTTTTTTCACAGCTCTTTTTTAGAATATCACGTATAAATAATAAACGGGGGAAAATTATGCAGGTATCACCCAAATAAATAAAAAATTTGCAAATGTTTGAAAAAGAATATAATGGAAGTATTTTTGGCTTCTTAACTTTTAACAATAACCACAAAATACAATTATTTTGCTTCGTTATCTCCATAAATAATTATGTGTTATAAAAGAACCAAAAATAATAAAATAAATCAATCATGTAGTTGCTATTGCGAATCAAAACAGGCTTTATAATTTTCAAGACAATGAGAAAACACAAAGCAAAATGGGTGGTCGAATACTTTATTAATTAATTATTATGTTAAATAATAATATAACTGGTAGGTAGGACAATGATATAAACCGTGAAAAATGTAAGGTTTCTCGTTACTAAAAAATGTTTTATCTGGTAGAAATTCCCCGTTTGCTTTGCATTTCAAAATAAAAACTTAAGAACAAAAAAATCTCCACTAGACCTTACAGTCATAAATGCTTGATCAACACTAAAAACTAACTTATGCCTAATAATTATTAACAACTACCTACAAGAATGTTTAAATCACAGATTAACTTTTCCATACTTATTATTTAGGATGTAGGTATAGTAGAACCCACTAATTGTGGGTTTTTTTATGAGATACTGCTGATTTATTTACAACATTAAATATTTAAAAACAACATATATGACTCACCACGAGAAGTAGGAATGCTTATTTAAATTTAACAGCGATTTGAAATACACTGTCATTCATCTACCTACAAAATTGACACACATCAAAAGTCAGACTTTAAATTTAATAAACATTCCTTCAACTCGCTGTTATTAATAATAATAATTATAGTGTGTCACTAATCATTCTCTTTTCCATCAAAGTCCACAAGTAGTCATCATCTAAATATCACTGTATGAGTTTTTTATACTTTTTTTACACTATGTACCTAATACTAAGTCATAATTAAACACTGTGTTCTCCTTGCAAATCAAATTTTTGATTAATAACTTTATCAATCCTGAATTGTTCACCGTTTGCAGTCCTTTAAAACAAGTTTAGGGTCCATCTTTATCATTGCACCTAGTCTCATTACGTCTACTATGACATTCGAATTTGGTATTACACAAGTGACATTTTTATATTGGTGAAGGGGGTCCGGTTTAGTGCCGTAAAACGAATATTGCTCAGTTTCTGAATCTGGCACGCTATAAGGTAGTTTCGTTGTAGATTTTTTGGCCACACATGTACTTGGAAGTTTGGATGTGGATTTTCTAGCGGTGCGTTTAGCCGGAGGGCCGGCATTATCGTCCAACTTTCTCTTGCCGGTTTCATTATCACATTCCGTGCGCAAATTACGATTGAAAGGTATAGAAGTGTAGGACAACGGTAACGCCGTGTGCATCTCAGTGTGGTGCATCCTCAAATGTGCTAAGTTTTTGAACTTTCTGTAGCAATGGCCGCAACAGTGTATTTCGCGCAAGTCGACTTGCAGTTTGAAGAGCTCGTAAGCTACTTTATCATTAGGATGGCACGAGTTGAAATGCTCGTGCATGCCCGCTACAGACAGACGCAGTTCCAGGCATTTCATACATTTCACCACGTCTGCGGCTCGTTTAGCGAACTCCGGTTTTTCATTATGGTGGACGTGAGTATCTATTTCGCTCTCCGATACAGATTTCTCACAGTACAGGCACACCTTTTTGCCGTCATCGGTTTCCAGTTTCTTTGACGATTTTGCCTCAAAGCCGGGCGGCGGATAGTTAGGTATTCTCTCAGAAATTACGTGATGGATCTCGCCGGGATGGCGTTTTTCCATGTGACTGAGAACCGTGGCCCTCACGGTGGTGGTGAAAGTGCACAGCGAACATTTATACGGTTTCAAATTGTAGTGTTTGCTGATGATATGTTCTCTCCAACAGCGGTGGGTAGTCGTGCTGTAATCGCAATACGGACACTTTTTATGGACCGGTTTTTTCTTAGCGGGTTCGTCAATGATGAGACGGTCGTCTTCGTCGCTTTCGGGTGTGGGCGTCGATCTCTTGTTCTGTGGAGTGGAGCTTCTGATTGCAATCGTTTGTGGAACCAACTGCACGGGTTCTATGGGAGCCGGTTCATCGTATCTCGCGACTAACAGTGAGTTATCCGGTTCTAAGTCGTTCTGATCTTCCTGCGAGTCAGGTGTGGGGTCCGATTGTAAGGTTTGTTTTTGTGAGTCGATGACTGCGGAAATCCATCTCGAGCGGACGTTGGGGTCTCTGATAGCTTCCTTGGGTCTCGCCGGACCGCCGGCGTGAGCGCTTCTGCAGTGGAACTGCGCTTCGTGATATGTCGTGAATTTCCTCTCACATTCTGTGCAACACCATCTGCAAATAACAATTATTACATAAGACGTGGGGTGACGAGCGAGCTTTTCGAAAAGCCAAAGTGCGATACTAAGCGAAGCAACAATATTTATAACAATAGCTAAAACAAAGCAATGCATAATGGCATATGAACATAAACAAATTTAAAGTAGACATTTTTAAACCTCATTACCTTATCTTGGTTAATTCACTTTCGAGGTGATTTCTCATACCGGCTTGGTCTTTTTCCATGTAGTCACATTTGGGACATGAGAAATATTGACCTTTGGCTTCCCCGAACTTGCCGAAAGCGTGTTCGAGCTCGACGTCCGACGTGCTCGAGCTCGGTTTGAGAGACTCCACGTTTCTCGGTACGGGAGCGGCGGGTTTTTCAATCTGAATGGCTTGCGCGGCAAAATTAGTCTTGTTTCTGTTTATTATATCGGTCTGGTGGGCGAGGGCGGCGGCGACCCATCGCTCGACGCGACCGTCCACCGCCAGCTCCGTGGGAGCCACGAACTGTCGCGGGTGCTCCGAGGCGGTGTGCTCGTTCAGACCCGCTTTGTGGAAGGCTTTGTAGGAACACAAGCCACAACCCAATCTGAAACGGGAGAACAATCTATGAGAACAGAGTCAACGACTAGAGACGCGGGGTTCGCAATCACGTATATGAACTCGCTCACCGTCTGTAGCCCAGCTCCTCGAACAAGTGAGCTTGCATTTCATCCCTGGTCTGCGTGGTGACGGCGGAGCACAGGCAGCACCTGTACTTGATGCCGTTCGGGTCGCAGAACTTGCCGTACTGCTTGCACAGCTCCTCGAGGGACACGGCGCCGGCCGGCCCCTCCTCCGCCTCCTTCTTGACGAGGTTGAGGTCCACCGCCAGCGAGGCCGGGGCGGGGGCGGGCGCGGGAGCCGGAGCGGAGGCCGGAGCCGCGGGGGCGGAGGCAGGGGCGGGGGCCGGGGCGGGCTCGGGCTCCGGCTCCTCCTTGATGTCGAGGTCGGGCAGGCCGAGCAGCAGCCGCTGCCGGCGCCAGCGCGGGAGCGCGTCCGCCTCCTCCGGCAGCGAGCCCTCGCGGTAGTAGTAGTGCACGATCTCCTCGGGGCGCGCCGGGTGCGAGTTGCTCTGGTGCTTGACGACGTTCTCGCGGGCGGACGTGCGGAACGGGCAGTAGGCGCACTTGAACTGCATCTTGCTCTGGTGCACCGCCGCACAGTGCTCCGCCACCGCCGGCCGCAGCATGGTGTCGAACTCGCACAGGCCGCACCGCCACGGCTTCAGGTCCATGGTGGGCACGGAGGGCGCGGGCGCGGGGGGCGGCGGCGGCGGCGCCTCCTCGCCCTCCTCGCGCACGGGCAGCGCGCGCGCCGCGCCGCGGTGCGCGTCCGCCGCGTGCTTCTCCACCGCGCTCGCCTTGAAGTGGTAGAACGCGCAGGCGGAGCACGCGTACAGCGTGGCGCCGTGCATCTTGAGGTGCGCCACGATGCGCGCGGCGGACAGCGGTCGGGAGGAGTCGAGGCGCTGGCCGGGCGGGCAGTGCGCGCAGCGGAAGGCGGCCGCGCCGGCGTGCAGCGCCTCCCAGTGGCGGCGCAGCGTCGCCTCGTCCACGGAGATGTAGGAGCAGGCGGGCGCGCCGCACGCGTACCGCTGCCGGTCGGGCACGTGGCGCGGGTAGCGCGCGGGCGCGGGCGGCGCGGGCCGCTCGCCGGCGGACGACGAGGCCAGGTTGACCATGCGGTCGAAGTGCATCTCGTTGGTCTCGAGGTGCGGCACCGGGTTGACGGGCTGCGAGCGCGGCGCGGGCAGGCGGCCGGCGTGCAGCTGCAGGTGCCGCACCATGTTGAGCCGCACCTTGGTGCTGAACCCGCACAGCTCGCACTGCACGGGGCTGTCGAAGATCGGCGTGATCGGCAGCGCGTCCGCGTCGCCGACGCCGTACTTCCTGCGCTCCAGGGACGGCGTCAGAGCCGGAGCCGGAGCCGGGGCGGGGTCGAGCGGCGGCGGCGGCGGCGGCGCGGGCACCGGCCGGGCCATGGCGCCGACGGTGATCACCTGCCCGGCGGGCGTCCTGTCGGTGGAGAGTACGTACGGCGTGGCGCGGTGCACGGCGCGCACGTGCTGCTTGGAGCCGAAGAGCGAGGAGAAGGAGGCGCGGCAGACGGCGCACAGGTAGCGGTCGCGCTCCAGGTGCGCCGAGTTGTAGTGTTCGATCATCTGCTCGAAGTGGTGCAGTGTGACGTCACAGCGTGCGTACGGGCACGGCAGCTGGATGGTGTCGCCGCAGCACCGGTTCATGTGTCTCTTGAAACCGTGCTTGGACTTGCACATCATTTTGCAGTTCGGACACTTGAGTAGGGTCCCCGCCCTGAGTTTGTTGGCGACGGGCGGGCGGTCCGGCCTCTCGGCGGACCCCCTGTGCTGTTGTTCCTCGTCGGAGAGCTCTATGACGGCGTGCGCGGAGTCGTCGTCGCTGACGCTCTTCCTCAGCGTGTCGTCTATTATTCTGGTGATGGTGACGTCCTCGCCGACGCTGCTTCTGGGCGTCCCCACTTTCTTGAGTGTGACGTTCTCGCTGATGCTGATATTTGCTTCATCGACGTTATGGTCGGTTACGTTGACGTTCTCGTCGGGGGAATCCGCAGGAGGCTCCTCGGTCGGCGCCACAGGTTGCACGTCGACGAGCGGATCGTTTGATTCCTCGTCATCACTGTCCAGACAAATGACGGAGTTTTTCGATAATCCTTTCATTGTTTCCTCCGGCTCCTTTTTCACACTCTGGGGCAGCAGTTCAGAAGTGAGCGCTTCGAGAGCGTCAGGTTCGATTACGTTGGAACTATCCGCAGACGGGTCCATATTTTCATCGGGTTTGCTGTTAGTAGCATTTGAAGACGGTTGAGAAGGGGCGTTTTCCAACATAGTTGAAGTGAGGCCGATGAGTTTCTCTAATTCGATGGATCGTTCGGCTTCACGCACGGGGTTCTCGGTGGCGTCGCTCGGGCTGACGTCCTCTTGTGGGACGTTGGTTTTGTTGAAGAAAGCCAGAGGAAGAACTCTCCGTTGTGCCGACCCATCCTGAAACGATGATAATATTTATTTTATGAAAATTTACACGAGCTCGTTACTTCGAGGTAATAATGCCGACTTATAATGAAAAAATCCAATGTCCGGTCTAACCTGTGATTTATATGCAGTATTATAATTCCAATCGATGCTAACACAAACATTGTCATATCTCATAACATCACTTGCATTGGAGCATGCATTCATTCTTGGATTGAATATGTACTTAAATGTGTAAAACAATTCTGGTTTCAGATGTGGCTAATTATTAGCATTGAACATTTTCTTAACACAATCCATAAGGATTTGAACTCAAATTCTTTCATTTTTTTCGTTTCAAATTAAATCTAGAATCTAGATGCATTCATTCACAAAGGCTACAATGCACTTTTGCAAGTTAACTGGACAATTTAATTTTGTTCTGTTAAGAGTTTTACCACCCCATTTGGAAAGCACCTCTATGAGATTAATAAGCAAGAAACTCACAGGAATTGTTCGGGGGAGTTTGACCAGTTCTAGTATCTTTATCTGTTTCTATTTGCTAAAATTAATAATTCACTTTTAAATCAGTAAAGTTAACATCTTAAGACTCTTGAGCAAGAAGTGTTGGTTTACCACCTAGAATTTAACATCATTGTGAAATCCTGGTTGACACTGTACT
Organism: Hemithea aestivaria; assembly: GCA_947507615.1. Classification (NCBI taxonomy): domain Eukaryota; kingdom Metazoa; phylum Arthropoda; class Insecta; order Lepidoptera; family Geometridae; genus Hemithea; species Hemithea aestivaria. The sequence continues at coordinate 3,511,499 of OX382343.1, forward strand.
GATTATGGGCAGCGTTATCTCTAACCATCAGGAAGCGTCTTGCTCGTCTTCTTACTTCTTTTCATAAAAAAAAGATTTCAATGTTATGTAACATACCTTGTTAGTAATAACCCTGATGTAAGCCTGTGGTTGCCTGTTAGGGTGGCAACTAGCCACGTGACTCAGCAGGGAAGCTTCGTTGTCAGATCCATGGACACACCATGTACACTGGTACAGGTTCATTCCATGGGTCTTCATGTGAGTTAATAATTCTTGTAATGTTGAGGACATTACTGGACACATCTGGAAAGGGAAAAGTATCAAATGATTAACTTGTGACAACATTAATGTAAAATTTGATATGAAATCTATTGCCAACTTACCTGGCATGGGTGAGACGTAGCACCAGCATGTTTTTGCATCATATGTTCTACGAATTTCCCAGATGTGAATGTCTTGAAGTTGCATTTCCCATCATCTATAAATAAACAAATATAGAATTATTAATTAAAACATAAGCATATCGAAATATCAGGAGCGAGCAAACACAGTGATCTACTTACCATGATTGCAAATGAAATGTAGCACAGCTTGTTCTCTCGACAGCATCACATTATCAGAGTTGGTGGAGTCCGGAGGGACTGCAGTACCCGTAGTACGCAGCACGTTGACGGGAGTCGTGGTGCTGTGGGCCCTCTTGTAATGAGCTCCCACCAGCTGGCTGGCCGCGGCGCGATAGAAGCACAGCGAACAAGAATACTGGCACTGGCTGTGCACCTTAAAAACGTGCATCACCAAATCAATGGCGTTCTCGCACGCGTCGAAATTACAGTAGGCACAGTTCAATGCTCCCTCGCCACCGATACGCTGATGAGTCGACGCGTGCACCAACGCCGCGTCAGCAGAGTCCGATGAGAACGAACAGAACCGACCGGCGCACTTAAACACTCGCACTATCATGTTCTTTGGCATCATTGCGTCTAGAACTACTCTGTGCTTCTTCGACATCACTTCTGCTTGAAACTCTTCGTATAAGAATGGTCTCTGTGGTTGCTGTTCTACCTCCGCGGCAGTACACGGGTAAACAGGGCTGTTCTGCGGCGGCACTGTGTCCTCTTCACCGAGACTGACGACGTTTTCTATTTTAGGAAACGGTTGTTGGATTGGAGCTTCCTCGGGAGGATTTAGAGTCTCTTTAACGAGATCTCTCGATATAAGTTCAGCTAACGGCCGCACAGCGAGATAAGGCGATGCTGTCCGGACCGGAGGGGTCGAAATGCGTTCCGGTATAGGCAACGGCGGCGTCTCGGTATTTACGGGTTCCACCGGTTTTTCTAATACAGGAAAATCGTCCATATGCTTATCGAGAAAATGCGTTAAACAATCTTTAAAGTCAGACTGAATTCCTTGTAAAGTGACGATTACTTTACAAACGCAGCAGTAACCATCCCACTTCTCAGAATGTTTTGTTTGGATGTGTTTCTTCATAGAAATCAATAGCGTCGTTTTATAATGACTGTCATTTCCATTAATGCAGCACACGTATTCTTTTGCACCAGACTCCAAATAATTGAGTTTAAAATGAGGATAATCCATGATGACATCGGAATTTCTAGTGACTTCCGGAAGAAGTTGGGGTTCCATTGATGGCCCAGGCTGGGGATTATCGATGACAGGTTCTGTAAACATATCATCGAAGGGGGAATCTTCATCGTGATGATCGTCCGCTTCATGTTCATCTTGTTCCATCTTCATAGAAGTATCATCGATGAATTCGTCATTTTCAAATGTTAACTTGGATTTCATAGCATCTGGTTCAATTTTAGGAATTTTTAACTTTGGCAATTTTTCAGCGCTAAACAATGGTAAAGTGTCTGCTTCGCTGATGCGTTCTGAACTTTCAACTTCACTGCGATCGTCACGGTTGTCGCTAGTTTCCGTTGCACTCTGATTTGAATGTATGCTTCGATTTCTTAGCACCCTCGGAGATTCGGAAACATCATCGGTACTAAGCATTGCCTTCATTGCTTTCTTTGTCAGTTTGGCCAAATTTATAGTGTAAACTTCTGTTTGTTCATCGTTATGCCGGATTATGACGTGTGTCTTCAAATTTTCCAATGAAATTTGGGTAAAATTGCATTTTCCACAAATGTAACCGATTAGTTGTCCCCTTATGTCTTTAGGTGGAGGTGGAATATCCAGATTAAAAGGACAACGAGTTACATTTACACATTCAGAACATAAATGTTTGTATTCGCCAGTGTGATTACTAACAACATGCCAGAAGAATAACTCTAAAGCAGATTTATTTCGGCCAAACTCTTTATGACAGAACCGACAAATATATTTTTTTGAAGGGATTTTGTTTATTGCTTGGAAGTTAATCTCTTCGCACTGTTTAATAGCAATTTCAGCAGTTTGTGGGTTCATGCGAGAGAGTGGAATTTCAGTGTGAGGGTGTTGTTTTTTGTAATGATTGACTATATCTTCCCCGCTGAACTCACACAAGCGACACTCGTAACTAGAGATGCCTTTATCAAAACAATATGTTTTATCCGTGAAACAGTTGAAGTCTGGTATGATTCTGGGTCGCGCTTTTAAAGCACTTTTGTCGGTCAAGGCATTTGTGTTACCGGCCTCCTTCTGTTCTTTCTTTTTCCTGTTTTTCGGTCTGATGACCCCTGTTTGCCATGAGTAACGCTTCCGTTTAATTTTCTTTTTTGGTTCAGCCAGTACTTCTGTACTTCCAATGCTTAAAGAGGACGCCAGTGAATCGCTTTCAGAGTCTGAACTACTTTCCTCGCTTTCCTTTGTAGTGTTTGTATCAGCAATAGAATCTGTGTCAAACTCATATGGATCGGTGTCTGCACCCTTTTGTTTAGTCTTTGATTTCGGGCCAGGTTTTGGCAAGGGTTTAGCTATATTCACCTTCAACTCGGGTTCAGAGTTTTTTCCTTTCGGATCTATGATTTTATCATTCTTAGGGGATTTTTGGGGAATATTCGTTAATTTACCTTTTGGTTTAGGTCCAGGTTTCTTTCGAATCTTGACATCTTGATTTTCATCAGTGTTGCCTGCGGCTTTTCCTTTCTTTGATACAACTGGTTCAGAATCTTGCGTATCGTCTTTCTTGTCTTCTTTTCCATGAACCATTTTAGCCAATCGACACATTCTTATACCTGTTGCATTTAATATGTCATCACTCATAAACATTTCTTTGATATCATCTTGAAGCTTCTTAAGTTCACGGTTCGTACCTTTTTTGATTACCTTAGGCATTGGCTTACGTTTATTTATCTTTGCTGCCGATTTTTTGAATCGCGTATTTCTTCTTTTTTTTACTGTCCTAGTTTTCTTTGGTTTAGCATTAAGTTCTTCTTCTACGTCATCATGTTCTTCCTCTACGTCATTCTGTTCTTCGTCTTCCAATTTGTTACTATCGTCCTCTTTACTATCGCCTTTAGTAAGAACCTCTGACTCAATATCGTTTTGACTTTTATTATCACCAGATGTATCACCATCTTTTAATGTAGCGCTAACAACCATTTTTTCATCAACTTGTTTCGATTCTTCATTGTCTGCAGGTTTGCTATCAATGCCTTCTTTATTTTCAATTACTGATGCATCGTTTGATTTTTCTTTATCTGATATTTTATTGACTTTAGACTCTTCATTCTCAATATCATCTTTTGGCACAAAATCAGTATGTTTGGTTGAACTTTCTTCCAAACTTGTATCACTGGGTTCTATTCTTGTGTTACTTATTTTACCCTGATCTTTGTTAGTATCGTCGTCATCATCTGAAACTATTTCACTCAGTCTTTCTAGCTTTTTCTTTATTTTCTCATTATCACCCGATTTATCTCCAAGTACTGCCAATAACTCTTTAATTTTTGATTTATCTTGTAAAATAGATAACAAACTACCAATTGAATTAAGCGACGAAGTATCTAATTGAGAAGAGCTATTTGGGTCCATTTCCTTTTTAGAGGTTTCACTAATATCAAGGGTTGATGTTACATCAGAGCTTAATTCACAGTGAATTTCATTAGTACTATCAGCGACGATAACGTTAGATTTCTCAGTAATATCATTTTTGCTTATAGTACTATCAGGAACAAACTGATCACCGATAATCTGTGGTGTTATAACACTGTCTTCCCCGTCTTTAACATTTTGATCAATTTGCGAAGTTGATACTATAGCTTCGTTTACCTGTGGTGTCAAAGCAGAATCTTGTAAAATCTTATGATTGATTATATTTGCAGTTTTATTTATATTACTCTCCTTTTTTTTTTCAATATCAACTGGTTTTTCTTTATCAGAATCGTTGAGAATATCCATAAGATCACTAGCTGAATAAGTATTATCAGAACTTACTTTCGGTTGAATCATGTTAGTAGGTTTTTGATGTGTCGAAATAATGGGAGATTTTTCTGTTTGTCCTGTAAATGTATTGGACATCTTATCCTGCTTTGATTCTTGGCTGTCATTATTGAGTTCATTTTCAATTACTTCAGATATGTCACCTAAACTATCACCCTCTGGACTATCAATAGATTCCATCATTTTCTCAATATCAGTATCAAAATTTCCACTAGCCATCTTAGATGTATCTATATCGTCATCAAGATGGGCTATCAAGGCATTTATATTGTCAATTACTGAATCACTACCAATATTTTCAGGAAATATTTCTATGTCATCTATACCGAACCCAGAGTCAAGTATTTCTTCATTTGTTTTACTTTCTGCCTCTTTTTCAGAGATGGGTACTTTTTTGTCTATCTTCTTAACGGGCGATTTTAATACTATATTCTTTTCAATATTGCGCTCTGCATGCTTTTCTGAATCGGAATCAGAATCAAGAATAACAGCTTTTTTAGATCTTCTCTTTTTTATAACTGAATCGTCATCAGTAATGCGAGGACTAACGAATTTAGTTTTTGATCTTGTAACTCTCTTTTCTGCATCATCACTAACATTAGCCAATTTGTTGAGTTCATTTTGACTCTCTTTTATTTTAACTTCTGTTTTAGTTTTGTCAATTGATTTCGTTGCTTCCTTAATTTTAGCTGTATTTTTTTCAACTTTATCTTCTTGAACCTCCTTTACTACTTTCTTCGCGGGTTTTTCAGTAGTTTCATCATTTTTCTCTTTGATAACATCTGATTCACTTTCTTCAGGCGCACGTTTTATTTTTGGAATTTTATAGTTTTTAACACCAAAACCGGAACCCATTATTGTACCCTTAGCTATGTTATCGCTAGAGTATACAATGCCTTTATTGTGAGAATTACTAGCTCTACGGTCTATTTTATATTTACTATATTGGTCTCCGGGTCTCTCTTTATGCATTCGAGGATCTCGGTGATTTTTTCTTGGAGAATATAGTGGTCTAGTTGATTGACTGGATTGTCGGTCTTGTGCCTTAAAAATATCTTTTCGACTACGTGGACTGTCTTGTTTTTGTATCTTACTTGTTTCTTTGTCTACATTTATCTTTACTTTGGTCTTAAAAGATTCAAAGTCTGCTTTTATATCTTTGAAGCTCCGTTCACTTGTTTCCCGCCCAAGTTCTCTTCCCACACTACCAGCTCGTTTGTATCTATCGACTTTTTTATTTTTGTCTGTATTAAGATTTGATCTGAAAGATTCAAAATCGGCTTTTAAATCTTTAAAACTCCGTTCACTATTTTTCTTTGTAAGCTCTCTTCCCATACTACAAGCTCGTTTAAATCTATCATCTTTTATATTGAAAATTTCAATAGCTTTAGTGTTAGAAGAGACTTCGCCACCAGCAATATTGTCACGAACGAGTGATCGGCCAACACTAGATGCACGCTGCTTTCTGGCATCAAATGTATAATCAAACACTTGAATTGGCTTATCGAGAAAATCTTGAAAAGTAGATTTAACACTGGTATTGATTGTTAACGAACGACCAGTATCAGACCTAAAAGAGAGTGTGTTATCATCATTTCTGTCCTTTCCAGAACTTCTGCCAACACTAGGTGCTCTAGAAGACTGGGTCCTGTCACTCCACTCTCGAGCCGACGAACTGTACTCCGATGTTCTCCCGATACTTCTTTCCCTTTGATGGCGTCTCGAGTCAACGTCACTACTTCTAGAATGGCGTCCATCATAACGACTATCACGATTTCTTGTATAAAGACGATCATTATCAGAATCTTTAGACAGGGAACTACCATCACTTTGTTCACGTCGATCCTTATCATAATGATGAGCTTTATGGTCTGTTCCAAAATAACTATTACTTCTTTCTCTATCGTATTTGAATGATTCCGATCTGTAAGAGTTCCCACGGTTGAAGCTCCGTTCATTGCTCCGTTCATTATCAAAGTTACGTTCTTTCTCACTGTATGAACTGGATTCGTGCTCTCGATGTTTCGAATAATACCTCGGATCTTTGTTGTATTTAGAAGTATTGGAATTATTCAAACCATCTTGTCTGCCGTACGATGTTGCGTCAGTTCGACCAAATGGATGGCTAGGGGTTTGGGGGGCATCGTTTCTTCCGAAGGGGTGCACAGGCGTCGACGGACAGTCCGATCGACCAAATGGATGGCTAGGGGTTTGAGGGGCATCGCTTCGTCCGAAGGGGTGCACAGGCGTCGACGGACAGTCGGATCGGCCAAACGGATGGCTCGGTGTACCAGGAAATTCCGATCTGCCAAATGGGTGACTGGGTGTCATTGCAGGATCCTGTCTTCCGAACGAACCAGCTGGAGTAGGCGGACATTCCATCCATCCAAAGGAAGGAATTGGCGTAGTAGGACATTCAGCTCTGCTGTATCCCCCATCTCTCCTTTCCCGGTAAAATTGGTCACTGTTCCTCGGCCGGTTGTTATATTTATCCTCATAACTAGGCGTTACTGGGCCTTCTTGAGAATCCCTCTCCCAACGACTTCTGCGACCGGCTTTTGGGTCATTTTGGTTTACATCCCAATTATCTCTCGAAGCGGACATTTCTCTATCGCGATTTTCTCCACCAGAAAAGGGAGCGTAAACATGTTTACGCTTGGAGAAATTTTCTAATTCAAATGACTGATGCGTTGGAGTCATTTCGAATGATCTTGCATTAGGTGTCATCATTGGAGTCATGCTCGGCATGTAACTTGGAGTCATATTTGGCGTCATATTAGGAAATGGTGCCGATCTAGGCGTTCTATCAGGATTCAAAGATGAATGTGGATTGGGACTATCTTTGTTTAAATCACGTCTCATTCGAGGATCTTTGATGATAAATTTAGGTCGTTCAGAACTTTTTTGCAGTCTTTCCATATTACTTTCAGAAGAAGGTTTATTATCAATATTGTAGACCGGTGAGGGTTGGACTATTGGTGACTGAGACAGTTGAGGGGGAGGAGACAAAAGAGTCGTTCGATTTCTCATATCAATATCTGATTTAGAACTCACAGTATGAGCCTTTACAGGATCCACAGGTATTATGACCGGGGGTGTGCTATTTTCGCAAGCCATGTCGTTGTCGGGTGATTTTGGTGCAAGATCTCCATATATGTCATCCAACCCCAATGAGTTTTCTTGATCTGAATTCAACAATAAATCCTCATCTGAGATATCGTTTTCATCTTCGAGTGAAACCCTTTTTGGTAAATTAAATCTCTCACATTCCTTTTCAGTTAACTTGAGGCTTTGTTTTCTGTGTTCTTCTCCAGATTTGTTTTTATCACGATGTTTAACAAATAGCGGCTTCGATGCTGTCGCCTTCGCCTTATATTTTTCAATCGATATTCTTTTCTTTGGCGCTACTTCTTTAGCGTTTGCTACTTTAGTTAGTTTAGGTTGATGTAAAGCTGGAGTGACCGTTTCTGCTATAGGAACAGCAATCTTGTCACTAAGAATTTCGTTTTTTAAGGCTTGCAATATGTCTATTTCGGAGACAACGTCTTTTTGTGTTATTACTGAAACAGTTGGTTCATTTAGTAATGGTATTTGTGTATCATCTTTGGCACTTTCACTACCACCAGAATCCTTTTTTGGTGAAGAATTAATATTTTTAGGTGAAGAAATGGTTGAACTAACTTCGACTGTATTATCTTTTTGAGAATGATCACTACTTGATTTTTCAGGTGAGTTGTTCTGTTCTTTCAGATCAAGTGAATCTTCGGGTGAGTCTTTATGATCATCCAAAGATTTATAAAAGTTTGCTATAAACTTTGGCCGTTGTTCTAGTTTTTCTTCTGATTTTTCATGGCTTTTATTCTGTTCTGCAACAATCTTAGAAGAACCTGATTCATCTAAAAGTGACTTCTGATTAGTTTTTATCGGAGATTGTAACTTATCTTTACTTTGAGGAGAATGATCTATACTGACAGCGACTTCTTTAGGTGATTCTACAGTAATATTGCAATCTTTTGGATTTGAATTTGAATCATTAGCACCTTTACTCTCACTTAAAGTTATTGTATCAGAGAGTTTAGTACTTTTTTCGTCAATCACGTCACTTGTATTTCTCTTTACATTTTCATCTTCGATAGTTATGATATCGTTGGGCTGTACTTTGGCTGGTGAAGTTATACTTTTTAGATCCGCAGACTGTTTTTTTACAGGTGAAACCAAATTTAAATTTCTTTTCACAGGACTATTCTGAATACTGTCTCGAGATGCATTTGGTTCACTTTGTTTTACTTGCGGTGAGGATGATGTATCAGAATCAACAGAAATCACTTCTGAACTCAAATCATGTGTTTCATCACTTTCATTCTGTAGCTCAAATTCTGGAATATCTTTCGCATTTTCAGATGGCATGTCAGCTCCTTTATTGATAACGAGACAAATCTGAATTTTACGTGGGTGGCCCTTATCTAAGTCTGTAGTTTTAACAACGGTTGACTTTTTACCATCCTCCATTACAACTAAGCTTCCGTATATACTATCAATGGCTTCACTTTCACTGTCAGATAATTCGCCCTCTTCTACTTCTTTACGTTTGTGTTTGGACTTTTTGTTCTTAGTTTTTTTGTGATAAGATTTTAATATCAAATCAGATATATCGTTATTATCTCCCGTGTGTTTTAATTCGTCACGTATTTGACTTCTTAATTCGCGTAGGGTATTAATATCAACATCACCATCGCTACAAGTTAGAATTCTGGATAAAATATCTTTCGTGTTTAGGGAATTTAACTTTTCTTCGGGCACATTTAAAGTGATGTTTAAGTCTTTGGTTTTTCGAGACTTGGATGACTTAGATTTTTTCTTTTCTTTTTTGCTGATTATAGGAGACTTTGATCTAGCAGGTGATCGCCGACTGTATAGTGGTTTACTGTTTGATCTATCTGGAGTGGACCATCTTGGGGGGCTACGCTCCGGAGAGACAAGGACTCGGGTGTAATTTCGTTTGTGTTGCGACTGTGGTGATTTAGATTCAAATACATTACTTTTCGTAGGCTGACTATCAGGTGCATTCGGTCTCCTCTGAAAGAGTGCTGGCTCTTTACTTCCTGGAGTACAATACTGTTCAACATCGTTTGCTCTGGCTATTTCAGGCAACGTGTCTTCTTCTTGTAATTTAGCGACAGTTTTTAGTTTGTTCCGTACGATTTCTAAATCCTTTTTGTCTTTGGTGTTTGGAGAATCCTCATATTTAGCTGGTTTCAAATCAGAAAACGAATCTTTCTGCAAAAGAAATATTAATACTTTTATTTTCTTTAACTCAAATTAAATATATTATATCTAAGAAAAATAATGTTGACTACAAACCTGTTCAACTTTGTTATACAAATTAACTAAGACTTGTTCACATTTTTGAAGGTTTTCCATTTTCATTCTGAAAATAAAAATGTCTCATTATATTATTTAATATGTTTTTTTCCACTGCGCCGCAGTAAGCAAGTATATTTTTTATAGAATACAGTAGTATGGCAAAAGTCTCATTTAGTAGCAAACTCTAAAAACCTTTTATTTTTGTCCAAGAGCAGATCCCGAAGAGATCGTATTTTATCGAGCTGTGCCTGCCGAGGATTAGTCGATGCTGAACTGTTGGCTTCCAACCTGTTGATCATACTCTCTAAGAAGGGTATGTACTTCTTCATCTCCTCGAACTTGCGATCGTATTCGGACTCCATTTTGATGTCTGAAAAAGAAAATTAAATTTGAAACAGGTGTATTTACGACTAGTTCCGCGAATAATAATTCAAAACGAATACCTATTTATATAATAAGAGGTCTATCATTAAGGAACACACCTCTACATGAACGAAAAAAAATAAGCTCAAAGCAAAATAAGGTTAATAAATATATGAATGCAAAGCACAGACGGTGCTGACATTTTGACATCGACTCGGTTTTGCAAAGCAACACGTTAATGATATTCGTCGACAGAAACTATATGATTTTTTTGTTGCAGGTTTTACCATAGTACTTATACATTATTATTATTGTATATTATTTGCCGTCCAGCAAAACCCATAGGTACCTAACATCCCATCCCATCCTTCAAATTGTTTTTTTGTTAAAAAAAACGTTTTTTTGTTACTAATGTTTTTGTAAAACTAACAATTACGCGATAGGTAAGTCCCGATTAATATAAATTAAAAACGCGAAAGTTACTCACTTTGCTTATGTTTACCTACCTATATAAGTAGCTTTACTATAAACCAGTTAAAACCCAGGTAAAATTACCTATATGTACCTACCTAGTTGGGATTCTTTAAATGTAAAAGTAGCTGTCAATAAAAAAATACTTAGTGCTAATTATTATTATTTAGACAGTAAACGAATAAGGAATGCAGATGGTCTTGGAGTCTGGAGCAAGCGAAAAGGGATGATAACAATACTAAGAAATTTCGGGTCGAATGCCCGTAACCTTGGCAAAAGCTGTATGACGTAAAAGAAAGGCCTATTATTATACAGGCGTACACAATGGCGGTCGGTGTTTTAATATGCTTGCAGGAACTTTAAGGTAAGTAAGTAGGTAAGTACCAGGTACCTACCTAATCAATGGAACACAGTCCAAATTTTAAGCCTATTCATATATACGAGTACACTTCTGCTTATTTTTAATATTACGTGTTTTTTAAAGGACTTAAAAAGTATGATCTTAAATAGGCGAATTTTTGTCGGAGTTGGATGGCGTAGCACGTGCGATTACCAATTATTACAGGTAAATAAATCTTTTGTTTAGAAAGGAATATAAACGTACCTCCTACATAAGTACAATAATATAATCTTACTAATGCGGCAATATTAAAAACCAAATAGTGCCGGATTACTGGATAATGAATAAAATCATAATGATGTTTGTGTTTTTTCTGACCCAGATTCCAGAAGACGATCACGTGGTATTTGTTTGGTATAGGCTAAGAAAAATAAGCAAAAGATTTCTTTTGATTATTTTTCTTATGATCTGCACATCCAACACCATATTCTTATGCATGTTTGCACGTAGAGAGGCGAGGGAGGCGTTGGCCGAGGGTGCCGGATTACGGATTATTGGACGTGTCGATTTATTGAAGTGTCGGATTAGTGAAATTATACAGTAGGAACCTACATTCTACATCCCGTTTAGCCACTGAATAACTTGATGCTTTGCTTTGTTTGTTGCTTTTTTGTTTACATAATGAAGCTCATAATAAGGAAACTACAAAAATTAAGTTTAATTGTTTAATAATTGAGTAAACAAATTAATTTTGCGTCTTTTAAGATATCGTATAACTATCTAATAGAATGACGGTGTTCTAGCTCTACAGTCAACGCGATAGACAAACTATATCAGCAATCAGCATATTATATCAATTGCGTATTTAATATTTACAGAAATAAAAAATCCCATCAAAAACATAAATGTGAAAAGAGAGCCAAGTTCAATATTACGATGTATGTACTCATAGTTACCTATGATTTGGTAGTTGACTTCAACGACAAAAGAAGTGAGATCTAAATGGGTGCCAAGTTCAATGGTCAGTCCTGAAAAATATTTACAACATAAAATATTTTATTACAACTTAAAAGATTATTTCTTCTTATCACTTAGAATTAATATTATTTTGAAGCCTAAAGACTGACTTGGCCAGTTCTCATAATATACTAGGTAGGTACTCTCTTAACTTTAGCTTGATCACTATTAAACGCACTTAATGCTAATTAGTGCGTCACCGTCTTTTATCGTGTAAATTAGTCCCCTCCATCCATTGGTTGTCTGGAAGAAATCGCTCTTTAACGATAAGACCGCCACTTGTGCATTGTAATTTTTAATTTTAATTATGTACTTATGTATTTTCTGTAACATTATGTGGTGTACAATAAAGAATCTATTGTCTTATCTTTATGATACTTCGTCGTATGGTACCCATGAGAACTAGCCAAGTCAAACTTTGGGCTTCAAAATAATATTAATTCTAAGTGATAAGAAGAAATAATCTTTTAAGTTGTAATAAAATATTTTATGTTGTAAATATTTTTCAGGACTGACCATTGAACTTGGCACCCATTTAGATCTCACTTCTTTTGTCGTTGAAGTCAACTACCAAATCATAGGTAACTATGAGTACATACATCGTAATATTGAACTTGGCTCTCTTTTCACATTTATGTTTTTGATGGGATATCATTGCTTTTTGTACAGTACTTTTTAGTATGTAATAGGTTTAAGACACCCAGTCATAATAAGATTAATACCAAATGATTATTTTATTGCACCTCCCCCTACCCCACTGCTCCATGGCACGGCCGTCGCACCGCACACCGCGGCTCGTGAGCCTCGCCGTGCTTCGATATACCTATAGGTACCTTATAATTAATTTAGTAGGTACTTATTTATATAGGTATAGCATTTATGTGCACTATTGATTTGAATATTGTACCTAATCAATTGATTTTTAAACAATACTAGTTACTGATAAATTTATCTATATTCACCCAGCTATCTTATACCCACCGCCTACCTGGATGGAAATTTAACTTTTTAGATCATCTGGAACTGGATTAGAATTTCGATCAAAAGAAACCTAAACCGACAAGACTTGTAATGACGACGACTTGGCGGGGGCACTGCCGTGCCCCCAGATACCGCCACATACCTATAATATCCCTTTCAGACCTGAATTATTTTTTTCATCCTGTGGAATTAGTAAGTTCCGTGTGTCTAAAGTATAGTACGGAGACTATTAAAAAAAATTAATAAAAAAAAATTTAGTCTTCAACTTTTCGGAAAATCTAGTTTTTCTTAATGTGCATAAATGTGGACACCCGTTCTACTTAGTATTGAGATTAAGGTATGCAATTTTTTTCATTGTATCTTATGTATACAATTGTGCACGCCAGATCTGAAAGGGATATTATGACTATACGTTACAGGTACGTAGGACGTAGGTATCTAAAATGTTTACACCAACTAGCACCTAAGGCGATTAGGTACATACATTATTTTTATTGCAAACAATGTTAATATTAACCTCTATGTTACTGAGCCGCCTTGTGCTGGTGAGTCGATATATTGATAGGTATTTACATAGGATATACAATTGTTACGTAGGAACCAGGAACCTATTTTTATTAGTGACTAGCTGTGCCTAGCTGTTTTACCCGCTATACAGTTTGGTACAGTAGTGTTTATTATGTTATTCCAGGGGTCTAAGCTATATTTTTTATTATACCAAATTTAAAGTCAATCGGCCCACCCGTTTAGGCGTGAAAAAGTAAAAAACATATATCCATACGTACAGTAGGTATAAAGTTTGTATTTATATTTATAATTATATTAGTAGGAATAGTGGACTCGCGCGCACTTCGTAGTATCTAACAGAAAATAGCCGCCTACACAAAAATTATAGCAACATGCTACATGTATTGCTTTATGCGTTCCTAGGCGTCCCAAACTTTAATATCGTACATTTTTTAAAAATTAATAATAATTTAATATGATAAAAAAATACTAGTTTCTGATTTTTCCCTTTGTTACTACAACATTACCTATCGGGATGCCAAATTTCAGCTTTCTAGGTCATCTGGAACTGGGATATTACTTTTGATCTATCCCTCAGTATGTATTAACTTCACCGATTACTGGATGTTTATATCTAAATAACCGTTTGAGCTGTGTTATTGGAATTTGGAACAGAGATATAGTTCGTATATTTAAGTATATGGGCCAAATTTGACTTGTCTATGTGTAATAGTTTTTGTATAACGAGGGTGTAAAAAGTCGTCAAAACGCGCTTTGGATGGTTCGTGTAATATAACACAAGGCGCGGTCGCCAGTTCCTTTGCTTGAACTTGGCTTGACTCGCTGCCGCGTGTCTAGATACTAAATACGCGCAATGTGTGTATAAGGACGCTGAATGAATAACAATAGCAGTTAACCCTAGTTTGCTGCGCTCCTATTCTCCTATGTATCAACTATCAATCAACACCGCAACGTGTCGAGTCAAAAGGGCATTTGGTACTTTTTATTCGACGAAAAAAGGAGGCGACTTTACAAGCAGATGCGTTTTTTTTAATACATATAGGTGTTCGGTGTTAGGTACCTCTATACCTACTTCATTTGGGACTGTTCTTTAGGTATGTTCTTGTTCATTAAGCTTATATAGGCCACGTATTACCATACTTATTTAGTACCCAACAACATGTTATTTTTATATGCCAAGAGAAGAAAACAAGCCCTGTTGGTAGTGAGCAGTAATCCGTCACCAATGGATAAATGCACCAGGGGTGGTAATGTAAACTTACAATATGGTTATAATTCATATTTATTGTCCTTCGTTGTTGGTTATTTCGTTATTTACAAAAGAAAAGAAATATAAGTATTATATATCCGTCATCCTAACCACTATAATAACTATAACACAAGCATTAAGTTGCTTAGCTTGGGGCTAGGTGGCGCTGTGTGAAATGTCCTGAAATATTTATTTAAGTATTTATTCGTACTAATACTTGTACTTTTTCAAACCCGTCAAGATCTTTGACTTTTGTATATTTTCTTGATAGCTTCAGCCAATAAAAGCGCGTTCTTTTTATTTCTTTTTTTTTTTTAATATTACAGATCCTTTACGTATATTTAAATTTTAACAGAACTACGTTACTCGGTAGTCGGCACATAATAAGTAGGTGGGTGGTACTCTTATGTCCATAAGTGATAACGAACTAACATCCGGTTTTAGTTCCACTGCGTGCAAGCTATATAGAACTAAAAAGATAATATGAATTCGGTAATTATATTACGAATCAAATAACTCAGAGGGCCTATTGGCTATCGCCAACCGACATGTAAAACACTAAGCATCCATAGACAAAATTGCGTACATTAATTGCTTAAAAGCAATGTAAGTAAATTGAAGTTGTCATCAATCGAATTGAGTAAGAATTAGCCAATAGGCCCTGCTCTGGACGTAGCACTGATCATTATAGGGTTATCTAATAATCACCCACTACGATTGATGACAACTTCAATGAAGATTGCTGCGTTTGTTATTGTACTCATATCAATGAGGAGCATTAAGCAAGTAATGTACGGAATTTTGTCTATGGATTCTAGAGTTTTACATGTCGTTTGGCGATGGCCATTAATAGGCCCTCATAAAAATAGTTCATAAAAAATCATAAGAGCATCCTATGATCCATATTATCGAAACAAAAAGTTAAAATATTTTATGCGTGAGCTTATTGATATAGATAGGATATCTATGATCTGCAATTAAAATTGCCATGGTTATCATGTCTCATGTAGGTACCTATACAAAATGATCACTCGTCCAAATAATAATAATATTATCGAGATTGGTAATGATTTTACGACGCGAAAGATTAAGTTAGTAGGTACGGATGTGTGCACACTACCAATGTTCCTCATCGTAAAATTAACTATTTTATGACTTACCTGACTAATTACAAGAACTAATAATTAATGATAAATCTAGAAAGAAATAGAACTGTCGCTATACCTATTGTCAACAAAACATAAAAGTTTTAAATTAGCTAAAATTTTAATAAGTTAGGTAATAAACTAACCATTCCTAACCTACATACCTATATAGCTTACAAACAATGCAACCTTTTTTATCTTTTGCGATATAATAAACCATCCTCTGATTGGTCGGAGTTGTAAGTGGTATTACAAACCTATATATTTAAATTTAATATTTTAATTGATTACCGACAACGGTTAAATTATTTGGCGGTTATATATTTAAATGTTGTGAACTCTTTAATAGCCCAGATTTGAAGAGTTTAATAATTTATAGTGTACCTACCTGTCGCCAAAACAAATGGCGCTAAGAGACCGCACATTATTATTTTTATGTAATCCGTTGAAATTTTTGACGGCCGCCAGCCGCACCCGTAACAAACGTTCGAGCATTTTTTTAAAGTTTGAGTGCTTTGAGAACACTCAAAAGAAGAAACGTCTTGTAACTTTATTTTTGTCTCTAAGAACCATTCCAAGTTTGCCAATACGGTCACTGATATTTTAGGTACTTCTTAACATCACATTGAAATTCGGTTATAGATAGGTTTTATGACAAGTGGCGTCGGGAATATAAGTTAGTTTCTAATTTGTATATAGTCATAATATTATCATGAAATGGTCAATACTGAATACTAAGATCTGAGGGCCTCGACATGCATGCATCGCCAAATGACATGTAAAACACTAGAATCCATAGACAAAATTGCGTACATTACTTGCTTTAAACCTCCTCATTAATATGAGTAAAATAACAAACGCAGCAATGTACATTGAAGTTGTCATCAATCGCAGTGGGTGAGCATTAACCAATAGGCCCTCTGATTCAGAGTGCAGACGTCATGTTCTTGAATTTCTGGCAATAATTGTAATGTCATCGATTTTTTTCATTCGAATTCCAACTTTTCTAAAAGATGCGCCTGAGTCGCACTCGCTTTTTTTTTTGTCACTCCACTTTCAAAAAAGGTTTGAATCTAATATTTCTCATTAATCATAAATATTTACATTTTTCGCATAATTCCTGTTTTTTTGTAGTCCGGCAACACTAAGCCCCAATAACACATTACATTTAAAAATGTAGCAGCAATGTAATGTGCAGTATGTTGTGTAGTGTGTGTGTGTGCTGCATTAAAATGCAGTGTAGAATATGGTGACAGTTGCAATAATTATGTACCTATTATTATAGCGTGACTGCAAATTTTTTGTATATTATTAAGCTATTGCACAGCTTCTATCGCGGGCATTGAGCGTGGGGACCGAATCCAGAAATTCCGTAACGAAAAAACCTAACACCCCCACTCCGACCGGTGATACTATAATTACATAAGTTGATAAAAAATGCTATGCAATAGCTTTACCGCGGCAGTCTCCGAGCGCCACACGTCTTTTTTTAAATTTTTCCGCTTTTTATGCATGAATGGGTATTTTAGACCTGAAATAAATGATTTTTTTATTACTTCAAACCGGTGCGGGGGAAAGAGACCGATCGTAGTCACAGATGGCAAATATTTGCGTGTCCATTCATATATTTTTTTCGGCATGTAGGTATATAACAATGGAAAATTTTAATAGGTATGCCAAATCGGTTGAAAGTTTGTTACAGTAAAGCTTGTATGTATACAAATATACTAGTTTTTGTTTTAGTCAAAAATACCTATTGGTTTTGATTTTATATTTAAATATCGAGTCCCGCTAACAGTCACGTGACGTCAATTTACAACGCTCCGCTTTATAGTAGCATTGGTGGTTGTATTTTTGCATTTCGGCACAACACATAGTATTTGGATTGGACTTATTTTAAGATTTTTATAATATTTCTAATGAAACGTAAAAAGACACCGTGCTGAGAACGTGAGCGCACTGAGCGAGTGTTGTGAGATGACGTCACACCGTCACACGTATCGGGTATCACACGTTTTCTTCGTATCGAAGTTACCTTCACTATACCTTCACTATTATTTTTGACAGAATATGGAGAGCTAATATTCAAAATTAGTTAACAGTCTTCATTCCAGACAGAACAGAGACAGAGTACACACACAAGGGAAGAGTACGCGGCATCCATCCACCGAAGCGATCCCCCCCCCCCCCCCCCACTTCTTTCGCCTAATTAGGTAGGCACATTGTACACGCGTCTGCGCAAAATGCGGCCATTTTGACTCTAGTTGTTTGAATGGTCATTGAAGTTGTTTGATTTTAAGACAAACACTGTGGTATTAAGTAACAATAATAATTGTCTATCGCTGTTCGCAACTGCTGGCAACACTACCTTACCGGCTTACCGGGCGCTGAATAGGTAGGAACCTAGCAATATTAGGGTACCTATTATTATAGGTAGGTACCTAGTATACCTATTATTATAGGTACCTAGTATACCTAAAGAAACGTCATTACAATAGCTATAACAATGTAGATAAGCACCTACCCAGGTCAACATGTTACCTAAACCCGTGCCTAAACAAAAACGTAGGTAGTCTACATAATATTATGATACCTACTTATATTGCTGGGTAAACTAAACGTATTTAATGTTACTACGTATTTGCTCACGCCCATTTTAATAATTATTAGACGATTAATAGGTCCCTAATTAAAAAAGCCTTTATATAACACTCAACACAAAACAAAAAGAAAAAAAACACGAACTAACCTTATGTTGTAAATTACACACGATTCACGATATAAAAACCAAAATTTTCGTTATTGTGTTATATTTTCCTATCAAGGAATCTTCTAACGTCAAGTCCAAGCCAAAATTAATATGTTTTCACGAAATCACAAGCACATTTTTGCT
Source organism: Hemithea aestivaria (assembly GCA_947507615.1). Taxonomy (NCBI): domain Eukaryota; kingdom Metazoa; phylum Arthropoda; class Insecta; order Lepidoptera; family Geometridae; genus Hemithea; species Hemithea aestivaria. Next base: position 3,530,215 of record OX382343.1, read on the forward strand.
TCAAAATTCTTTGATGGTTTCAAGATGGTGGATCTCTTCATATGCAGAGCCGCGCGCCAGCGCTACTCGCTACCGCTACAACTAAAACTTGTTTTGTGAATGGCGGACGGCAGCTGCGAGTGGCGAGACTCGAGACGCGGCGAATGGCGCTGGGCGCTGCCTGCCGCTTGCCGCCGACTCGCCGACCGCGCAAAACTAAACACTATGAAATCAAAATGGCGACCGGACTAAGCGAATACAATTTTAAAATCATGTGAAATCCTTTGTCTTCATAATAATTTATTTATATTCTAATTTGGCAATATAAAATCGATATTTATTTATTAATTTCGTAATTTGAGGTCAAAAGTTATATTAATCGAATTTAAGATTTAAAAAGTATGTATATCGATTGTTCAATAAAAAATTTAGCAGTAGGTATAGTGTTTCCGGTTTCGACATCAAAAAATGGCGTGGTATAAAAAAAAATATTACAAAATAATTCCTATTTCCACATGCCCTAATAGAAACCTATAAAATAATGTTTTTCGAGGAATTTGTAAAAAATAAAATAAAGCAGTGCATCGGGATCTATTTATAAAGCACACCAACTACGTTTTGGACCTATTCGATTATTTTTAAATAGTTGGATAGTGGACATACCTTATCTTTCCAGGCATTTTTTTATTATTAGGCCCGAAGCCAATCTTGCTGATCCACTTGAGCCGCTTAAAATTGTAAAAATGTTTTTAAAAATAATGCCTTTGGTAACAACTAAGTAAGTAGATAATGTTAGATTCCTAGCAAACAGTCGGTAAAATATCATTTATGAGATCGATCATTTCACAATTTTCTACGACTAAGCAAATTGCCTACATTAATGTGGTGACGCAATTTTGCATTCACTAAACAATATCATACGAAACCTTGCACATCCAACGTCGTGGTATTTTATATTTCGTTACTCGTGTTATTTATTTTCTTCTACGCCTAATAAAGTTCAACACGTGTACGAGATCCTTTATAATATCGGGCACTGAACAAGCTCGACAAATCGACACGGCAAATGGACGCCATCATGCATTAGCGATTGTTTCTCTCGAATGTGTCTCCTCGTAGGTAATCCAGTTTTCAAAACTTCAATTGCACTGACCTGTTCAAAGTATCTTTATCTAGAATAGGTAATCTAGTCGCCGTTACCGCACACTGAAATGTGCATTTTGCGTCGTTCGAAGAATGTTTCCGATGTTCTAATGGCGGGTTATTTCTGTTCGTCCCAGTCGGGTGCGGAGAGCGACTGGTGTGCAGGCAGTATAGAACGAGGCCGGCGACCCACGCCCCACCCCGTGAGGGCTCCGCCGACGTCCCGCCGCCTCAGGCCTCGCTGATCATTCGTCTGATGGCCGCGGCTGTGACAACACGGACGTCTCGCGACCGCCGTCCTCTACAAACCCCAACTCGCACAAAATAATCTTATATTTCCACGAGCACCGCGCCCGACGCACGTCTACAAAACCAACAAACAAGGCAACGACGCTCATTTATTTAAATACGTTTTTAAAATTCGAAGCAGCCAGTTCGCAAGGAGGTTGCTAGTGTTGAGTGTGCATAAAACCGCTTTCGTAATCAATAAGATACTCGGCTTGTACGTCATTTGTCATAAAGTGTCAAGTGCTGAAAATAAAGGTTAGGATAGGGCGCGTAAAATACGAAAATCGGATTGAGATAGGGACTAAAACAGGTTCTTCCGTACCGAAATTATTGTGAAAACGGCTATAGTGTGTAGTAAAAGCAGTGAAAACCTTTACCGCCCGTGTACAGAATAAATCTTGGTAAAGATCGGCTGGTTTTTTCCATTCACCGACTTGTGGCAATGACAAACATAAAATCAAGCACTGATGAAAATTATTTATTATCTCACCTAATTTTATGTTATTCTTGCTTTACCTGTTAGTTCGCGATAGGCACTGCTTGAAACCCGATCCTCTGTGATAAGGAATATTTCAAGGAATTAATTGTTAAGAATAATAAAGATAGACAAATACTCCGTATAAATGCTTGGTTAGATAAGCGTAACTGTGGTCGTGAATTCATAATTAGAATACATATTTCAAGCGCGGACTAAACTACTAAACTCTAAATCGTAAGACTCGCTGTGGTTAGCGGTTTTGCCCGCTACCGTTAGCTCCTTATACCAATTCAGGAAGAAATCATCTAGGCAGGCAATCAATCACCTTTTTTCTCGGAATCAATCCACCTTTCAAGTTTTGTTAATTTTACACAAAATATTTAGACATTTTTTTTAAATTAAAATTATTATAAGTTAGCCTTTGCATACGATTTCTCCTGATCTTTAGCGACGATGCGGCTGTAGATGGTAGCAGTCTAAACCTAGAAGGCGGGATAAATCCCTCTCTGGCTTCGCTGAACATCGTTCTAGAGAACAGTCGCAATTACCTCTTGGTGAAACTATTTTTTGTCCAATGGGTGGTAAGTGGTACACTAGCCACAGTAAAAATACTTTTTCGAAATTGGTGAAGTGAGAAAAAAAATTCACTAGTTCCACTGAGGAACTAAAAGGGGAACTAGTGGGAATGTTCCTGTTATTTTCGTAGGAACTTTATTAATAATCATTATTTAGTCAGGTTAATGTAGTGATCTACTGAAATAATTAGTATACCTATAATAATGTAAAATTGAAATTTTAATTATGACGTACAGAACGCTGAGAATGTCACAAAGTCAATGGTACTGTAGTATTATAATTTTAAATAATTTATCTTTTACACAATTTTCATTCTAAACGATTCAGTGTTATTATAAAACTAATAGTAATAGATTGTCATTAGTGAAAATTTAAAGGAATTTAAAAAATCTTTTACAAATTTTTTTTTGAAGCAAGTAGTTTAGATTTTAGACGCCCAAAAAAAAGTTTTATAATTGAATATTTTTCAAATAGATAACTAAATTGAAAAAAATTCTAAGAAACCCATCCCGCATTTTAACATAAGTACCTATTCAACGATACCCCACATGCTGGAATCAGGCAGAAAAAAAATCATTCCCATCTTAAATTTTCGGGAGGTTTCCTACCCTAAATTAAATAATTTTAAATTATTTTTTGTACCGTTCTCTTACAATTACCTACTATTGCCCTTATTTGTGCATAATTACAGCTTTCTAGGACTTATAGTTTCTCCGCAAAACCGCGGACGGACAGACAGACAAAGCGAAACTATAAGGCTTCCTTGTCGACTACGGAAGCCTAAAAATGTACTTAAACTAAGTTAAACAATGGTGACTACCTAAGCATTGTTCTCAAAACTCTACCTGACTCCAAGAAACAGAACATTGTGAACATTAAAATGGCACAACATTCAGTGAAAGTAGAGGAGTTTATCCAGCATTTTAATATTTGACAAAATTAGTGTTGGACATTAATACTACATAGTTGGACATTTTGTATTTTGGACATTTTGTCGTACAAACCGTCTATCAAGCAAATGTTTTATTTTGGGTCAAAGATTCAAGCCCACTATATTATTACAAGCTTTTATTTACTTTCACCTGTCTGTTGTCTGTCTGTCTGTCTGTAATCAAATCTTGAAAGTTTAATTTGACCCACTTCCCGGTGTCCGATTGAGCTGAAATTTTGCATACATGTATAAATCGGATGACAATGCAATAAAAGCTTGTTTTTAAAAAGTTTTTTTTAAAGTTCACTTGTGTAGGTTGTCTATTCAATCGTTTATTAAAAAACAATGTTAGATTGTATATGAAATGTCAACAAAAATGTCTATCAATAACCTAAGTCTATGTAGACTCGTATGTACGAGTAGGAATATTGGGAGTTTTGTTTTACTTTTGTCTACTGGGCACAAAATTCCCAATGGTCTTACTAGTAAGTCTATTGGGAAGGAAATTCCCAGAAGTCCAACTAGTAAGACTACTGGGAATACGCCATTTTAACTGACTTCGAACAAAGAGGAAAGTTCATAATCAGTTTTGTATGCGTAAACAAGACAGTGATGTCTTACCTACCTAGACACGCCAGATCCGATTTGAAGACCTTTTCATAACACTTGCTGACGAGGGTCTGATAATGGACCAGGAGGTGCCTACGTCTCATCAATTCAAATGTAATGAGCCTAAACTCGCCGGTTTTACTTAGAGCCATTGAAGAGTTCCAGTAGGCACCTCCCGGCTCCAGCATCAGATCAGTTCAGTGGTACCAGATTATAGAACTGTCATCAGATTTCTAGACATTTGCAAAGTTTCATTATGGTACGACAACCAGAAGTTGGTCAAATTTTATTTTCAAGATTTTTTTACCGGCTTTGTATGGAAAACTAATATAAGCGTCTTAAAAATAAACCATGTTTGGAAGCTCATAGCTGGACAACGATTAGAGATATATAAAAAGTCTAAAGGCCAAAGTTGTAGAGAATTTTATTAGGTTTCATAATGTAGTAGGTACAACAAAATATCGTACAGCGCACAGTTTTTGACATATAAGCAAAAAACCTAAAAATGGGACCTTCTTCGGCCTCCCCCCCCTCGGGCTCACCTCGGAGGGATGGGGACTTTTAGTATGTTTATCTCCTAACTAGTCCAAACAAAGTTCCTAAGTTAGTTTATCTGCTTTTGACTTTTCGATCTACATGCCCTTTTTGGGCACTCATTGACTGGACTAAGAGGGCCTATTGGCTATAGCCAAACGACATATAAAACACTAGAATCCATAGACAAAATTGCGTACATTACTTGCTTAAACCTCCTCATTAATATGAGCAAAATAACAAACGCAGCAATGTTCATTGAAGTTGTCATCAATCGTAGTGGGTGAGAATTAGCCAATAGACCCTTTGGGTTATTTCTTTTATTTCGAGATTTAAGAGGGTAAGACTTAAGACCCAAATTAAAGTATATCCGTATTTTATTGTAGCTACAGTGTGTTCATCATTATCCTCTTCTGTGCAAAACTTAGTTTCTCCGCAAAGCCGCGGACGGACAAAGCCAAACTATAAGGCATCCTTGTTGACAACGGAA